>QLSR01000309.1:477338-584497 GCA_031780015.1 Citrullus colocynthis
TTTTTTTTTTTTTTTTTTTTTTTTTTTTTTTCTAACCAATCCTTGACAATTTTGGTTTTTTTACTTTTGAAACATATAATACAAAACCATGTTCACTGCGTTTTTCATTTTCAATTGTTTTTTTCTTTTCTTATAACAGAAAACAAAATTTTATTCAACTATAATTAATATTTTTTAGGACAACAGGGGTGGATTGATTTGAATTATTGATCTCTTTAGTCACTAACTCAGACTATATGTTGAATTATGCTCGTTTTGATAATTAATCTAATTTTCAACTATATAGTAATTGTTAAGTTATGATTCTTATTTCTTACATTTTACTTTTAAGTAGTTTTCAAACTCATTGTATACTTGAAATATTAGATTGAGAAAAACAGAGAGATATATGAGTTAAGGGAAATGTTAGAGATTTAGAAAGAAATTTTAGAGACAGAAATTTTGAAAAACAATGATAAATTGAGAAGGAAAAAAAAAATTCTTACAACCAACCACTTGATCAGGTTTTTAGCTAGTCCTATATTTTTCTACATAGTAGTGATTAATTTAATTATGCCAAAGCGAGTTTAGCTCAATAATAATTGGCATGACCTTTCATCCTATAAGTAGAGGTTCGATCCCCTATTCCCACAATATATTTAAAAAAAAATTAACTAAAATAAATCAATAGGCATAGTTCATTAAAATGAAACCAAATAATAGGAACAAGTTAAAAAATAGGGATGTTTTCAAATATAGTAAAATGAGTCAACTTATTAACCAATATAGTAAAGTGTCACTATTTATGATCTATTATTGTCTATCGGTGATACACACTGATAAATATCTATGAATGTTTATCATTGTAAATAACATTCAATAAACAGTAACATTTTTTTTATATTTAAAAATATTTTTAATAGTTTTATCATTTTAAAAAATTACTTTAAAAAATATTGATCAAGTCATTATTATAAAAAGTATTAATATGCAAAATAAAAAAATAAGTCAACTAGTTCGACTAGTTAGAAACGTATACATAGAACGTAATTAAACTTTTTAATTAAAAAGGAAAATAAAAACAAGCCCATGTGATGAATTACATTTAAAAAGAAGATAACTATAGTTTCAAAAAGTAGCTTTTGAAAATTTTTGCCTTGGACCAAAGATTCTCTTTCTTTCTTCTTCTTCTTCTTCTTCTTCTTCTTCTTTTTTTTTTTTTTTAATTGTTGACCTCCTCAACTTGATCTGACAAAAAAAATAATAATAATAATAAATAAATGAAAGAAAGAAAGCAAAAAGCAAAAATAAAAATACCTTTTTGACCCTTAGAGCCATATTGAAAATAAAAAGCGATTTATAAATTCCATCTAAGTGTCCAAAATTATACATAATGAAAATTGATGAGAAGAAACATTTGGCAAATGTACTGATGACCCACTAAAGGCTTACATTATGATTGTTACAAGAATATTACTTTTTAACTTTTTGTTCTCCTTTTTCTTTTTCTTAAAACTTTTTATCTTTGCAAAATAATTAAGAAATTTGAAATGAAAAGTTAAAAAGTATATATATATTTCTTGCTTTCTTTATGTATATGTATATTATTGTAGTTTTAGTTCTATTGTCATATATTTATTACATTCTTCTACAAAGTAGTTTTAAGAATCTAGTTAATTTTTTAAAAAATATAAACATTGTTTTGAAATTTACCTTTTATTTATAGTTTTTTAAAACTTTTTGACGTTTTAGGAGGAAAATTAAATAAGATACGATGTAGATTTCATATACAATAATAATAATAGGTAAGTTTCTCAATGAAATAGTAAAAAGAAAGAGTTAGTTATCGAAGTATCTCACAAAAGAAAAGAAAAAAATTATTAAGTAAAGTCTAAAAGTTAAGTTAACCAACATAATGTTTTTTTTTATTTTATCATTAACTAAAAAATTAAGTTTTTTAACCTAAGTAGTCTATTTTCTTCCAAAGCAGTTAATATTTGTTTAATAAAATATGTATGTGTAACGACCCGACTAATACAATCTGAACGGACCATTACTCAATGCATGCAAATTTTCAAGAAAGACACTGTGCGGTTAGTACGAAAGAAACAATGCTTTCCATGGAAATTTCTGTTTATTTAAACTCAAGAAAAACAATGCATAACATATAATAGAGAATTTAGGTTCGGGGTACCCTATCAAAAATTAATAAAATTTCATGAACAGGAATCCACATGCAAAATAAAAGACAAACTTCAAAACAAAATTTGACAATTTAGCAAAACTCATTAAAATATGTAGTTCTAAGCGGAAGCTACTGCGGGTCCTGTGAAGCCATCAAGGATTCCTCTTGTCATTCGCCAGCACGTTCTTTCCCTACCTGAAAAAAATAAGATGAAAGGATGAGCAATTGTATTACTCAGTAAGTGACCCCACTACCGGAGCCGGGCTAGGCACCCAAGACCTTTAAGTGCATCAACCATAAGACATGCATATCTAACATACTTTTATAGGGAACTAGTTATACTCGCCCAACAGTTGGTTTTGGATGTCCACAAACCTCTGGAGCCCCTGAAGAACCCGAAGGAACACATCCTCTAGTGACCCCGAAGGACCACAACCTCTAGTGAACATCCAACCGACGTAGGGGAGTTACCACTACCCATCTTACATGCTCAAACAAATTCGTACTCCTTGCATTCCATAAATTCATACATTAACAGTACTGTTCATAAACATTTCATAGTACAAACATATGCATTATCATTCACATAAATCCTTTAGACATGGGAATTTCATACAAGCATGCTATATCACATGGGACTTAGATATTCTACTACATCATGGCAACTAACATATGGCGAGAAGGCGGTTCAGGTAGCAAGACCACTTACATTGAGACTAGGTGCAAATAGCTAACCAAGCAGTCAATTCTCACAAAATGCTTGAGTTAAAACCCCAAAGTGCAACTAAGCCACAATCTTCTTCCATACTTCAAACAATGAGTCCAACCAAAATGGACCCTTAAACCCGCTTGGACAGCTTGTTTCTGATTCCAAAATCCATGGAAGCCTGAATCTAAAATCCAACCTCAATGAGTAACAACATTAAAACCAATTCACGAAATTACGAGAAAATCAAGATCCTGACCTAACCAAGTCTTGAAATCCTAGCGTAACTCACGAAAAGGGATAATGCCAGAGAGAGCAGTTGGGCAACAACTTGAAAACCCATTGACATCCAAGATTGGCTTAAGTATATATATATATATATATATATATATATATATATACTTCTTAAAATTCTCTTTCCTTTTCCTTTTCTAGAATCTTAAATATATATATTTAAATTTCCATTTTCCTTTGCCTTTTCCTTTTCCTTTTCCCAAAACAAAACACAACTTATTTAATATAATATTCCTCAACCCATCAAATCAAATCTTTTCCAACCACCACTTAATAATTTATTTAACCAAAATATCTTCTAACAAATCAATTCCCCAACTTAAATTCAATTCTAACTTATCCTCATATTTTCTTAAATTAATCAAGTTCTTAAATCTCACCCAATTTCTAATTTAAATCCAACTTTTAAATCTCTCCCAAATAAATTCAATTTTCCACTAATTGAATCAAATCCAAATCTTTTTATCACGATTACTTTAAATTGAATTATTTTCTCAACATAATCCAATTAAAGCTTCAAAATTCAAACAACTAACCAAATAATTCAAGAAAATAATTTTTTTTTAAAAAAAAACAAATTACTTGAAAATTTGGGATGTCACAGTATGTCATTATTAAGTTAACCAAAGAAATTACATATAAATATGATTCAAATTTTAACATATAAAAGTTTTGGTAAATCAAAACTGTTAAAATTTATGAACTAAATTTATAACTTGTTTTTCTTTTGTATTCTAGGCAATCATGATTAAGTGCTAACTCAAATTTGTATACTGAACACAAATGATCAAAACCTTATGCTCTTGTTAGTATCCTTCGATGGATAACTTGATCATTTTTCATCAATAATTTATTTGACCCATCAGTTTCTACAAAATAATTTCTTGTGGTGTAGTCTTTATTTTCATATATGAAAGACTTCATGAATACTTGCATTATGCTTTGATGAGAGCTTCTTTCCTAGCTAGAATCTTCATACACACATTTGAGTAATCATTTTCATATACTTCAATATTATTTAGATTGGTTCTCTACAATATATATATAGAAACAATTATTATATGAAGAAATAGTGAAGGTTAGTACGTAATTACTTATCAAATTATTATATATCCTCTTTTTTCAAAATTTTATGCCAAGTGACTTACAAAATATAAATTAAAAAAAAAAAAAAAGGCTTAACTAGTATAAAGCTGGAATGATTAGAGATTTTCTACTTATATATATTTAAAAAAGAAAATTTAAAAGAAGAAAATTTGTTTATCTTTTTCTAAGTATTATTATACATCAGACTTGGGTGGTAGTTTATGTCTATAGCCATCAAACTGGCAACATTGGATACTTGGATTGTGGTCTCCCTTCAACTTATTTTGATATACTTCTCCAATTTTCTATTTGTCATTTTCAAAAATAAATAAATAAATAAAATCAAATTATTGGGGTGTCAAAGGAACTCGTAGGATATTAAATTCTAGGTAGGTGGCCACCATGGATTGAACTTCTAACCCTTTAGCCCTTTCCTTTGGCCTCTTTTATGTTTTTACTATCACCTAGGTCAACCCAAGATGGTTATCTAATAGCTTTCTTTCAGGTTGTGAGTTTTCATTTTCTCCAAATCCTCATTTTGCTCGATACAGGGTTTTTTCCCTTTTTTATAAAAGAAAATTTTCAAAAATAATGTTATATTCTTGAGATTTTCTATAAATATGAGTAAAAAATTAAATGTCATTAAATTTAAAGTCCTGTTTGATAATTATTAGGGACCATTTATTTTGTGACGAGGTAGATAACCAAAATCTTTGTATATTCGAAATTACAAACATTTGTCCTCTCTTCACATAATCATATTTGTTTTATAAAAATATTTTTGCAAATATTTGAAAATGCTTGGATAATTGTGTTCATTTTATATGATTTCTACTCAACAATACAATAAATTTACTTGATATTCTACAAATACACTTCAACTATGCATTTATTTATGATTATTTTAATGTAATTTGAATTTATTTAACAAATTTATTTTTTATAAAATAAATATTAGTTCAGAATTTGAATATCTTTCTAAGAAAAATAAAAACCATTGCAATATAACACAAAAGAGTGATATATATGGTGGATAATATTTATTTTAATTATAAAATACAAAAAAAAAGTTTTAAAAAGGTAAAAAGTAGACTACCATAAGGACACACCCTATCCAAACATATCTTCAGATGTTTGGACATCTTACATTACCACAATACAAATGCAATAATAGAAAAATGAGAATTTTGGATTTTCGACGAAACAAACGTCCCCCTGTAGTTTAGGTCTTTTGCTTCTAAGAATTGTACATATTTTCCCCTCAATTTCTAAAATATGTTTCCTTTGATTTTAGAAACACATGAAAAATTTTGTCCAGTTATCAAAAGTAAAATTACATTTTTATAATATTTTATAGAAAAATTATCTTAAATGGTAAAATTGCCAAAAATATTTACAAACTAATAGCAAAATACATAGTCTATCTGCAATAGACCGTGATAGATGACAATAGATTACTATTTGAAAAAAGTCTTATTTTATATTATGTATATAAAAATGTTGGAATTTGAAAAGATTTTTAAAAAGTATAAGACAAGGGAAAGAAACCCAATAAGGAAAGAAGCAATGAATATTTCTTTTAAATATATAAATTTTAAAAACTAAAAATTAATTAAAAAAAAGTAGTTATGAAATAGACCAAAATAGTTTAATTATAAGACGTATATCTTAATCATGGCTCTTTTTTTCTTCCTGAAAAGTGTGTCATTCTAAAAAATCATCCGTTTTAAAAAAGAAAAAAAAAAAACCTAGAATATGTATGATAAAAATGAAAATTATAGGTAAAAATAAAAAAGGAGAAAGTTGGGGGCAAGTTAAAAGTCATGCACATGTACATTATTATATGATTTATAGATGGTTGATATAAATAATAAAGAGAGAAATTGTTTAATAATGCAATTAAAGAATTGAAAGTTTGGTGAATAAGAAAGAGACCCATCTGAAAACGGTAAAAGGAAAAAAAAAAGTCAAACAAATCTGTGCAGACTGCAAGGACAGAGCAGAGGCTAATGGAATGTCAAACATACACACTCCACTTGTTCTGTCCTCAACAATCATCAACTCCAAAATATCTCCTTTTAATCCTCTTTAATTCTTTATTTGTGATCAGTTTAAATATTACTTCCATTTATGTAATCTTTGCTGTGATTTATTTTAGTCCCTTTTATTTTTAAAATATTTATTTTAGTTCTTAGACTTACAATATTAGTTCATTTTATTCTTTATACTTTTAAAATATTTATTTTAGTCTTTATACTTACAACTTTAGTTTATTTTGATCTTTGAACTTTCAAAAGATGACTATTTTTATCCCTTAAAAATGAATATAAAAGGACCAAAATAGTAATTTTCAAAAAATATAAGGATCCAATGGAACCAAAATTAAAAGTAGAAGGACCAAATGGAACATTTTGTAAGTATAGGGACCAAAATGAACCAAAGTTAAAAGTACATTAACCAAAATTAACATTTTAAAGTTACATAGACTAAAATGAACAAAAGTCAAAAGTATAGAAATTAAATAGAAATTAAAGTAGTATTTAAATATTTGTCATAATAATAAAATAGGAGGATTCTATTAAATTAGTCCATTTCATTTTAATTTGGATTTCAATCCTTTTTAAGTTGGTTAAATTATAATAAATAACTTCCAACTTACTATTTGTTTTAAAAATACTCTTATATTTATAAAAGTTACAATAATACTCTAAAATTTTTGTAAATGTTTTAAAAATACTTTTTGAGTAGAAAATTCTTAGGATTTTTTTTATGAAAATTGAAAAATAAAATGGTGTGACAGTGACTTAGATCAAAAACTTAGATCACTACATCATTTTAGGTCAACACCACATAGTTTTAAAGTCCTTATTTGTGTTCGAAAGTTTTAAAAATTTATACTTCAAGAATAGTTTTGAAATGTTTAGAAAAGTTGAGAGATAATATTGCTACTTTTAAAAATACTAGTCATAGCCACGTGTGACGCACGTGGCTAAAAATCAATATTTAGAATATAATTATAAAATACATATACTTTTAATTTAATTTAGATAGTAAATATATACAAAATTTAAAAGTAATGAAAGAGATAGACTAAAATAATACATATAATTTATTTGGTAATAATAAATATGGAATGTGTTGGGTGCCATTTAAAATCTTTGAGAAATAATTTTATTAGGGTAAAATATAAATTGTTGAACAGATATAAGTCTTACTAATTTTAAAACATAAATATTGGACATAAAATTTGAAAGTAATCACTGTAAAATGAAGATACGATACAAAATTTTTAAAATAATTTCTCCACAAATATTTTCTCAAGACCCCTCTCCATATCTCCATCTTCTCCTAATTATATTATTCATATCTCTATTTTCCTTATTTTCTCTATTTGATTCTACATCTCGAATATCTTTGATTTGGAAGAGAATAATTTAAAAATTATTATTCTTTAAAAGTGGATTTTCATTCTTATTTTTTTAAAAATGAGTTTGTTTAATACATTAAAAAAATTTATAACACATGCACAAAACTTTTTCATAATATTTGATTGAAAAAGTCAATAATAAATTTTTAAGACCAATCTTAAATTTGGAGGAAAGAATTAAATTATAAAATTATTCTATTTTATTAAATTTAAGAAAAGGGGAAAGAATCCATTAGTGTAACGACCCGACTAAAACTTGAATTGGGCCGTCACTATATGCATGTATATATCTCAAAAGACTTTTTTATAATTTTACTAAAAATCGAGGAAACTTCATTAAGGTAAATAAATTTGTGTCATTTAAACCAAAAACCTTCCCTCCTTAAAATATCAATGTATTAAAGTCGGAAATTTGGCATAAAAAAAATACAGGAAATACTAAAACAAAAAGAAAACATGAAGACTCGTGCGGAAGCATTAGTCTAGTCTCAATGGCACCGTCAAGGTTTTATTTCGTCATTTGCTGAGGTGTCATTTCCCTTACATGAAAAAACATAACCTCACTACCAGGGTTAGGCTAAACCCTTATATTCAAGAAGTATCATACTAGTGGGACATGCATAATTCTATTTTGCACACTTCAAGTGATTGGTTAGACCCGCCCTACCCTTGGCAAATGGTGTCCACGAGCCTCTAGTGAATCTTGTAGGAGACACTTATGTAGTGAATCTCGTAGGAGACACTTACCTCTAGTGGTCTCAAAGGAACACGAAACCTCTAGGACCAAGAATACAAACCTCTGGTGGTCTCGAAGGAACATAAGTGGTTTCGAAGGAACACAAATTCTCTGGTGGTTTAACATAAGAGGGTAACTATCACTAATGCATAACTAGTAAAATACATGAAAATCCCACGACATAGATTCATAATGCCTCTCATACAAACATCATCATGCCCATATCTTCGTAGCCATAAGAATTACTTGCAAACAACAAAGAAACCAAGCCAAGCCACCAATTTTAACAACATTTTAATAATTAAACTGTCTGTGGTTCCAGTAGTAAGATTAGTTACCTTAGGATTAGGTCCATACAACTAACCAAGCCACCAATTTTCACAAAATCCTTGAATAAAATTCTAGAACATAAATCCAGACTTAAATTAAGTCTTTTGGGCTTGATTCCAAGTACAATTTATCTTACAAAGTGCAACTAAGTCGTAATCTTCTTCCATGCTTCAAACAATGAGTCCAAACAAAATGGACCATTTAACCCACTTTGACCGCTTGCTTCTAGTTCCAAAATCCTTCGAAACTTGAATCTTAAAACCCAAACCCAATGGATAACAACAATTAAAACCAACACCAAAACAGTCCCGACCTAACCCACGAAAAAATGGATGATGCCGACAAAGATGAACGGGGAGAGAGCCGCCGAACCAAAACCCCTAAAATCCAAGATTAGCTTAAACATATATATATATTTTCCTTTTCCTTCTCCCAAAACAAATCCAACTTATTTAATATAATATTCCTCAACCCATCAAATCAAATCTTTTCCAATCACCATTTAATAATTTATTTAATCAAAATATCTCATAACAAATTAATTCCTCAACTTAAGTCTAATTTCAAAACTTATCATCGTACTTTCTTAAATTAATCAAGTTCTTAAATCTCACCCAATTCCAAATCTTCAAGTTAAATCCAACTTTTAATTCTCCCATAACTAAATTCAGTTTTCCACTAATTGAATTAAATCCAAATCTTTTATCATGATTACTTTAAATTGAATTATTTTCTCAAAATAATCCAATTACGCCTCAAAATTCAAACAACTAACCAAATCATTCAAGATAATTAATATTTTTTTTAAAAAAAATTACTTGAAAATTTGAGATGTCACAATTAATATGCCCTCATATTAGTTGACTGTATGTACAAACATAAATTTATTCGGTCAACAATAAATAGAAGAAAATTTATATGAATATAGTAATGGAGATATAATAAGATTCTGAAAAAGAAAAATTAGAAGCTTAAATTAATTTTAATAATTTCTCTTTAAATATTTTCTCAAACTCTTCTCCCCATGTTTTTATCTTCCCCTAACTATCTTTTCCATATCTCTCTTCCCTATTTTCTTGTTTTTTTTTTCTTTCTACATCTTGATTATGACTTTGACCATATGTACAACAAGGAAACAATAAATTTATTTTGTCAACAACAAATAGAAGAAAAAATTATATGAATATAGTAATGGATATACAATAAGAAAAATTGATTAAATTAATTTTAATAATTTTTCCATAAATACTTTCTCAAACTTCTCTATCTCTATCTTCCTCTAACTATCTTATCCATATTTCTCCTCTATTTCTTTTTTTTTTTTCTACTTCTTGATTCTCACTTTGATCATACTTACAACCAAAAAGTTTTTCCGTCAACAAAATGGTATGAATATAGTAATGAATATAGAATAAGATTCTAAAAAAGAAAAATCATGAGTTTAAATTAATTTAAATAATTTTTCCTTAAATATTCATATTAAACTAAATATAATAGTGTAATCTCAATTATACAGTATTAGTTATTCTTTTGTGTCATTATTATAATCAACTAATATATTTTTAAAAAATTGTGTATTTTTCTAAATTATTATCTTACAGTATTATATTTTTAATGAAAGTTAATCAAAAGTTAATCAAAGTCATTGATTCTTCTGTTTAGTTTTCAATTTTAAGTTTATTTGGTACATAAAAAAGGTATAGGATGTTTGGCCCATTGACTTCATAAGTCAATGTTAAGTAGCTCAACTTCAACAATGTTTACTATTGAAATTTGCACATTTATTGAGAAACTCCATATTTCTCTCTTTCTCTCTCCCTCTCTCTAATGTTTATTAACTTCCGGCTAAATAATTCGAACTCCAAATACAAACTTTCTAGCTCCAACATATTAACTTCAAACTTAGAACTCAACTCAACACTCTAAACAACTCCTACATTTAAAAAAAAACATATATATTTATGATGGTTATCGATAGATGCTATCTTATTCTACTTAATTTGGGCTCATTCAAGGATTTTTCGTCTTTGTTCTATGATTTTATAGGTATCAAGCATTTAGAGGGTAGAATTGACCATTGGAACATAATCGGGCAGAAAGGAACCAAAATGGAGCTTTGGAGCATCTACCAAGGAGAAGAAAAGAGAAATTACAAAATTACCCCTGAGAAGCGCCATGGTGCCAATTGGCGACATCCACAGTGCTTTTTCCAGTAGCTAAACTTTGGTGTAGCGTCACGGTGCTCCGAACTTTAACAGTGGGCTGGTGCCGACCAATCATACAACAACACCAATTGGCGCTACGACAAAAGGGGTCCCAACACTACGATGCTCTGCTGTTATTATAAAAATGTGATTTTTTTTTCGAATTAGGGCATATCATCTCGGGATTGCAACCTCCAACTCGATTTCTCTCTTTCTATTTTCTCTTTCCAACTCTTTCTGAATTGTGTTTTCATTTTTGCAACATTGGATTTGATCTTGGAACATCATGAGTAGCTAAGGTAAGCATCTTCTAGCTTAGGGAAGGATAGGAACTTATTTTGTCTTGGTTGTGAGACTTAAATTCTTCTGGTTGTTGCTAAATTTTATTGATTCTTGATGCAATTTAGCTTATATGCTTAGAAATTATATTGGCTGAATCATCCATTATCCTTTCTTTGTTTAACCAGATAAAAATGCATCTATGTGTGTTAATCTCAATAGAGCATAGGTTGAGGCATGCTTGTGTTGTAAATTCTAGGTTGTCTAGGACAACTGTTTTATAACATCACATGATTAATCAATTCAAGAATTAAATGAATTAGTAACTTATGCCATTGGGGTTATTAATTGTCTTGACTAGATTACCTAGGCTTAATGTGAGTGTTTAATTGATTAGGCAACTATTGGAACCGATTGATTGCCCATCTAGATGAGTTAATAAATTAATTAATGTATTTTGGCATTTAGCTTCGGTCTTCCAGGAAAACGAGCTAAGAATAAAATATGCAACAAACACATCCTTAGAGTTCGATGAGCAACCAAGTAAATGGGTTGAATCCAAATTCCCTAGGCTAAGCTTTTAATCAATTTGAATTCCATTTCAATCCTACTATTTAAATTAGTGCAATTTACATCTTGCTATTTAATTTCTAGCAATCACAACTTAAACCAAACCCCTTCCCCCTTGGTGACCGTTAAATTCTCATAACTAACTCAGATAATTCATATATTTTTTTGTAGGGATAACTCATTTTCACTAACCTACAAGCTCGTAAGACTGGAAAAAATATTATTTGTTTTGGGTCTAGACAGGTCTCGAACAACTTATAAATATATATATATATATATATATATATATATATATATATATATTTTAATTAATATTTGCTTCTAAAAGAATGTCATAGTTTTTTCAAATGCATAAGTTCCCATCTTTTCTGCTAAAGACACACCATTATGAATTAATATAACGTTGATAAACTACACCAATATTACATTTGGAATTGAACTTTGAACAGGTGTAGATGTATTATGTAACGACCCGACTTATACGAACTAATCGGACCATTACTCAATGCATGCGAAAACTTCAAAGAACGACACTATGTTGAAGGGATCAAAACTTTTCATGGAAATTACTACTTATATTAATTCAAGAAAGTAACACATTAATAAATAAAAAGGAAATTTTAGTTCGGGGTACCCCTAATAAAATCAATAAAAGAAACTTCATGAATGAAAAATCCACTTAAACAAATAAATAGACGAGTCTCAAAACAAAATTAGACAGTTGGACAACAATTTTAATAAAGCATGTAAGACTATGCGGAAGTTACTACGGGTCCCGTGATGCCATCAAGGATTCTTCTTGTCATTCGCGGGCACATTCTTTCCTTTACCTGAAAAACATATAAGAAGAAAGGATGAGTAATTATATTACTCAGTAAGTAACCCCACTACCGGAGTCAGGCTAGGCACCTAGGTCCTTTAGGTGCGTCAAACCTGAGACATGCATATCTATCATACTTCTATAGGGGAATGGTTATACCCGCCCACCGTTGGTTATGGATGCCCACAAACCTCTAGAGCCCCGAAGGAAACTTTTACCTCTGGTGATCTCAAAGGAACACAAACCTCTAGTGCACTCGAAAATAGCACAACCTCTGGTGATCCTGAAGGAACACAAACCTCTAGTGCACTCGAAGGGGCACAACCTCTAGTGAACCCGAAGGAGCACAACCTCTAGTGAACCCAAAGGAACACATCCTCTAGTGATTCCCAAGGAACACAACCTCTAGTGAACTGGAAGGAACACATCCTCTAGTGATCCCAAAGGAACACAACCTCCTGTGGACATCCAACCGATGTAGGGGAGTTACCACTACCCATCATACATGATTAATCAAATTCACACTCCTTCCATTCCATGAATTCATACATTAACAATACTGTTCATAAACATCTTATAGTATAAGCTTATACACTAGCAGGCATATACAACTTAAAGACATGGAAATTTCATACAAGCATCTTATATCATACGTGGCTTTGGAAATCTACTACATCATGACAACTAAACATAAGGCCTGAAGGCGGTTCAGGTAGTAAGATCACTTACCTGAGGATTGGTCCATAAAGCTAACCACACTGCAACCTTCGTAAAATTCCTGAACAAATTGGGAATAAAACTCCCCTAACTTAATTTATTCATCAAGCCTAACCTATCATAAGCAAATTCAAAATTTGTTCGACAGGGTCCTTACCTGAACGTGACCAAACTCACAGTTTTCTCCGACCTTAGGACTAAAGCAATCGCCGACCACCTATTAAGATTTACCAATTAATTCGTAATCCCAATTATACCACTAACCTACTCAAGTCTGAGATATTTACTTAGGGAGTACTGGTCCAGAGACTGACGGTACGGGCTAAACCAGGTTCTGAGCGAGAGCAAGAGCCAAGCGAGAGAGCGAGAATTGAGCGAGAGAGCGAGAGCCCGAGAGTCAGCGAGATCAGCGAAAGAGCGAGAGCCCGAGAGCCAGCGAGATCAGCGAGAGAGCAAGAGCCAGCGAGATCAGCGAGAGAGCGAGAGAGCAAGAGCCAGCGAGATCAGCGAGAGAGCGAGAGCCCGAGAGCGTGAGAGCGAGAACCATCGGAAAAACCGCTAGAGGCAGCGAAAGACTGTCGGAAAATCGCGAGAGACAGCGAGAGGCCGTCGGAAAACCGCGAGAGATAGCGAGAGACTGTCGGAGAGGGAGAGAGAATGCGGCGGAGAGGAAGGGAGATGCGGCAGAGAGGGAGAGAGATGGCGGAGAGGGAGAGAGATGGCGGGGCAGAGGGAGAACGGAAGAGGAAGGAGGCGGCGGCGGCAACGAAGGCGGCAGGGAGGGAGTAAGGAGAGAGAGAGGCGGCAGAGAGGGAGAGAGAGAGCTTTTCTCTTTTTTTTTTCTTTTCTTGACTACACGCATACCGAGGAGGGTTTAAAATAAACCCTAATTTCTTCCCCTCCTTAGCCCATTAATTCCAATTTTTCCCTTTTTGTTTTCCCACCCAAATAAACTAAAATCTTCTTTACCAAATCCATTTATTTTATTTTATTTGCCCCAAAGTAAACTATCTTTTGCCAATCCCCAACACTTTCCTTAAATCCACCTAAGACTCACCAACCACTATAAATGCTAATTTTAAAACTTTCCTCCTTAAACTAAATAACTACATAAATACATATAAATAAATATAATTTTCTTTCGATGCATAATGACTTAAATTAACTTAATAAGAGGATTTACCTTAATGATTTGAGTTGTCACATATTACTACTATTATACTTGAACAAATGTATTTTTAAGAAATATTGATATACTAGTGATGTGTGACATCCCAAATTTTCAAGTAATTTGTTTTTTTAAAAAAATTTATTTTCTTGAATTATTTGGTTAGTTGTTTGAATTTTGAAGCTTTAATTGGATTATGTTGAGAAAATAATTCAATTTAAAGTAATCGTGATAAAAAGATTTGGATTTGATTCAATTAGTGGAAAATTGAATTTATTTGGGAGAGATTTAAAAGTTGGATTTAAATTAGAAATTGGGTGAGATTTAAGAACTTGATTAATTTAAGAAAATACGAGGATAAGTTAGAATTGAATTTAAAGTTGGGGAATTGATTTGTTAGAAGACATTTTGGTTAAATAAATTATTAAGTGGTGGTTGGAAAAGATTTGATTTGATGGGTTGAGGAATATTATATTAAATAAGTTGTGTTTTGTTTTGGGAAAAGGAAAAGGAAAAGGCAAAGGAAAATGGAAATTTAAATATATATATATTTAGGGTTCTGGAAAAGAAAAAGGAAAGAGAATTTAAAGAAGTATATATATATATATATATACTTAAGCCAATCTTGGATGTCAATGGGTTTGCAAGTTGTTGCCCAGCTGCTCTCTCTGGCATTATCCCTTTTTGTGAGTTACGCTAAGATTTCAAGACTTGGTTAGGTCAGGACTGTTTGGGTAAGTATTGTTGATTTTCTCGTAATTTCGTGAATTGGTTTTAATTGTTGTTACTCATTGAGGTTGGATTTTAGATTCAGGCTTCCATGGATTTTGGAATCGGAAACAAGCTGTCCGAGTGGGTTTAAGGGTCCATTTTGGTTGGACTCATTGTTTGAAGTATGGAAGAAGATTGTGGCTTAGTTGCACTTTGGGGTTTTAACTCAAGCATTTTGTGAGAATTGGCTGCTTGGTTAGCTATTTGCACCTAGTCTCAATGTAAGTGGTCTTACTACCTGAACCGCCTTCCCGCCATACGTTTAGTTGCCATGATGAGTAAAATTCCTAAGCCCCATGTGATATAGCATGCTTGTATGAAATTCCCATGTTTTAAAGGATGTATGTGAAGTGCATATGCTTGTATTTTGAGATGTTTGTAAATAGCGCTGTTAATGTATGAATTCATGGAAGGAAAGGAGTGAGAATTGAATTGGTCATGTGTGCTGGGTAGTGGTAACTCCCCTACGTCGGTTGGATGTTCACCAGAGGTTGTGGTCCTTCGGGGTCACTAGAGGTTGTGTTCCTTCAGGTTCACCAGAGGTTGTGGTCCTTCGGGGTCACTAGAGGTTGTGTTCCTTCGGGTTCACCAGAGGTTGTGGTCCTTTGGGGTTACCAGAGGATGTGGTCCTTCGGGATCACCAGAGGTTTGTGTTCATTCGGGATCACCAGAGGTAAGAGTTCCTTCGGGGCTCCAGAGGTTGTGGACATCCAAAACCAATTGTAGGGCGAGTATAACCAGTTCCCTATAAAAGTATGTTAGATATGTCTGTCTTATGATTGATGCACTTAAAGGACTTAGGTGCCTAGCCCGGCTCCGGTAGTGGGGTCACTTACTGAGTAATATAATTGCTCATTCTTTCATCTTATTTTTTTCCGGTAAGGGAAAGAACGTGCTGGCGAATGACAAGAGGAATCCTTGATGGCTTCACGGGACTCGCAGTAGCTTCCGCTTAGAACTGCATGTTTTAATGAGTTTTGTTAAATTGTCAAATTTTATTTTGAAGTTTGTTTTTTAGTTTGTATGTGGATTCCGGTTCACGAAATTTTATTGATTTTATTAGGGGTACCCCGAACCAAGATTTCCTTTTTTTTTTTTATATATATGTTTATGCATTGTTTTTCTTGAGTTTTAGCATTGTTTCTTTCTTACTATTTAGCATAGTGTCTTTCTTGAAAATTTGCATGCATTGAGTAATGGTCCGTTTAGATTGTATTAGTCGGGTCGTTACAGATGTATCAAAATGATACTTTAAATGAATTTCAAGTTATTGTTGATATACTACTACTCAATATTATATTTTTATTTTTATTTTGAATGAATATTAATATACTACACTGATGATGTACTTGAAATTAATTTTTAATAAGTATTGATACATTGATGTTATATTTTTTAATAAGTTTTTGAGCGATATTGATGGTATATTACTAATACACCTTGAATTGCATACATTTTAACAGTATTGATGTACAATTTTGACAGTATTGATGTACTATTGATACATCAATGTTATATTTAAAATAGATTTAGCATGAATATTGATATACTATTAATACACTATTGGTATACTTGAAATGAATATTTGATGTTTATTGATACACTATTGATATACCATTGTATTTTAGATGAATTTAGAATGACAAATGATATACTATCAGTACACTAATGTAATACTTAGTATTGCATTTTGAACAAATGATGTTATATTATTCATATACTACTGATGTACTTGAAATGGATTTTGAATTAATACTATATATAATTGAAATATCAATATTGTACTTTAAGTATATCATTTTGAATGATATATTTCAATTATGTGGTATATTAACAATATTATTGCTATATTTATTTTGTTTCAAAATCTAATATATCGATCAACTAATATATGAGATGCGAATTATATTTGATAAACAACTCATGTACCAAAATTAAATGTAATTGATATACCAAAAAAATCATATTAAAATTTCGAAAATAAAATAAATTATCTGATAAACTTTATATTTGGTATATATGTTGATATAATAAATACAATAAGATATACCATCAAAATGATATCAAAAATTAAAAAATGCAACACAACTAACACGAAACCTAGACTAGACTATTGAAATCCAACTAATTAAATGAAAACAAATTCATTTCAAAACATAACGTCAACTAAAAACAATAAACACCATAATTAAATAAACAACATCCAACATAATAAAATCAAAATCACGGTGATTGATATATCAAATATAAAGTATACTAGAGATATATTTGTCAATGTAAAAAATGAATTGAAATAATAAAAAATAGGAAAATTAGATTTTTTTTTCTTTTATTTACAAGTTTAGAAAATCATTTGATATATATATATCGAAATGCAATTTCTCTAAATTTTTTTAATATAAGAGGTTGCATTGTTAAAGGGGTGTTTGTGCCCCCAACTTGCTTTGAGTAAAGTGGGTTTTATAGCCCATCTAATGTTTGTGTCATCTATTATAATAGTTGAAGTTTCAAATTATTATAATTCACATTTAGCTACAGTAAAACAAAATTGTTTGAAAATTAAACCTTCATTATTATTTTTATTTCGTAACCATCCTCTCTCCTTAGTTGTAATCCAAACTAAAATGGTTTGTACCACAAACAAAGACTATTATAATCCATAATAAAATAATTTGCACAACATATACTATTATAGTTCATAAACTATCATAATCCAAACTATTATAATTAACTTATTACCTATTTTTTATTGTATGCAATTAAATTCTTTCAAATAAACAGTAAAATAGATCGAATTATAAAAATACAAATTCTTCTAGGAAATCTTTAATCAAAATTTTTGAATTATTTGTCAACTATTATTTTCCTTTTATAGGCATAATTCTCCGATCCATTGTCCAACTCACCCATTAAAATTTCCATATTTGGCCTAACACAAGTCTTTTTCTTTTCTTTTCTTTTTTTTTTTTTTTTGAGAGAAAAAGTTGAAGTGTGGATGGAAACTACAAAAGGAAAGTTTATTTAATTGTATGTTTTCGATTAGACAACAAAGGAAAGTTATTAATTGTTGGGTTTTGATTTTTAAATCAAAATATTCATCTTATAGTTTTCTGTGTTCTTTTCTTAAGTACATCTTATAGTTTTGGAAACTTAAAAGAAAAAGAAAAAACCCATTTTCCTAAAATATTGTAAGTATCAGCATCTTTTCTAAATTGGTAGAAATATATACTCACTTTTGAGACAAAAAGGATATATTTATACTCACACTCCTTTTCGAGAAATATATACTTACCTGCATCTTTTGCTAAATATATAAAAAAATTATTATAAATAAAAAAAATATCAAGCTATTACAAGTATAGCAAAAATTTTCGATAAACTGCAATAAATTCAGATAAAAAACAAATTTTGTTATATTTATAATTATTTTCAACTATTTTTCTATTTTGAAAAACATCTCAAATATATATTTCTCTATCTTATTTTAGTACCACAAAGAGATATAAAAATGTGAATCTTCAAGTTAAAAGAACATAGTACATATCAAAATACTTAATTTGATACGTTTTTTTCTCTAAATTTCTGTTATTATTAACTATTAGATTATATTTGTCAATTATTGTAGAAGTTACTCACTTAGAATTTTGTATAATATATTTTTTCTTTCTATAAAATACATTTGAAAACAAAGATGAGAAAAGGACAAGACAGCACGTGGAAATATAAAACTCATAGTTTTTAACTAAAAGAAAATTGCATGTAATGTGCTCTACACGTGCAGTTGGATTTTTAGTTCTTTTTCTTTTTCTCCCATTTTAATATTTATATTTTATATTACTAAATCCTTTTTCTTCTAAAAATAAAATAAAATAAAAGCTTCCCTCCTTTCTTCTTCCTTCTTCCCCCATTTTCCACTCTGCACAAATAACGAAGTGAATAAACTTCCCAAGACGGCTCAACAAATTCATTCATTTCCTCACAAATTTAGACACAGAAACACAAATCCCATTTCTTTAATTCTTTCAAAATTCCCTCTTTAATCAAACAAAACACACAAAACCCCTTTTCTCACCTTCTTTTCAAAGCAAAAGAACAAATTTCTTCTACACCCTTCATTTCATTTCAACACATTGTGTACTGTAAAGCTTCTTCCTCTTCTTCTTCTTCTTCTTCTTCTTCTTCTTCTTCTTCTTTACTGTTGGTGAGCTGAGGAATTTCATCTCTGGGTTGCTTTCTTCTTCTGTATGAAACTGTTTGTTAAAAGGTCAAAATGAGTGGAGAATCTTTGTCAATAATTCTCCATGACAGAGCAGTGGAGCAGGTTTGTCTTCCATTTCTCTTTTGAAATATGGTTTCCCCCTTTGTTTGTTTGGGAGTGTTGAGGAAAACTTATTGCTCTTACTGACCTTAACTTTTGAAGAAACTTGACATTTCCCACTTTTGATTGAACATGTTTCAGTTCATTTCGCTTTTCAAACGATGACATTTTGTGTTGTAAATTTTGAGGAGCTCATGGGTTTATTTGGCATACATTAGTCTATGGTCTAAAATGTAAGTTTATAACAATATCTTTACCATTGTTTAATGCAAAAATTGTTGCTAAATTGTGGGATTCCATGTACTTTCTCCTGCTTATTGTTAAGTAGAATGGGTAGAGCTAATAACAAAACCAACATTTGGCAATGCCATTTGCCAAGTTTTGTTTGAAGTATTTTGTTATAGTGTAGACAAAACCATCTAATGCTTTATTGCTGCAAATGGATCACAATAATCAAATTTGCAGAAGGTGATGTTTTGTTTTCTCTTTATTCTAATATGATTTGAAGTTTCGTTTTGCAGGCGATTCTGTCTATGAAGAAGGGTGCTTACCTTTTGAAGTCTAGGCGTAGAGGCAAACCAAAATTTTGTCCTTTCAGGCTTTCCATGGTAAGGATGTACAACATTAGTAAAGTAAGATAGTTTGGCCGGTGAGATTAGTCTAGATGTGTGCAAACTGATCAATACTAAACAACCGATATATAACACATAGAGTGCTTTTGTGAAATGTGTGATCTGGCAGCACAGTTCATTTTTCTGTTTTCTTCTTAAAAACTAGATGAGCTGCCATTCAGGAATGTACAGAAGCAGTTGAAAATTATGTAAAATTGCAACATTCTTTCCCTTCTCTGTGAAAATCGTCATCTGGTTTAGTTTGTGGAGTTTCAGAAGTCTCGAGATTGTTCGTGCAGTGAATTGTTGTTGATATTTTTATATTACCATCATAGTTTCTTGTGCCATGGTACATTTTTAAATGCAGAAGAAAAAAAGTACTCACCATTTTTTATGAAATTGTTTGATTTCCCTGTTTTCTAGATCTTGTGCTGTTAAACATTTTAGTTCAGTGTATTCTAGTAGTGATAAGTTTGTAGGTTCTTGATCATCATTATAATTCTCAACTACTTACTTTATATTGTTTTGTACTTTTGTCCAAGTCTTTAACTTTGTTTAATCTCATGTCCATTTAACAATAAAATATTGAACCAAACTTTGTTGCCAATGATGCTTTGGAAGTTACATCTCAAATTATATATTTTCAAAGCTTTTATAATTATTAAACGGAAGGAAAAGAAGTGCATTTCTATTTTATTCTATTGTTGGAAATAGATCCTCACTTATTCAAATAAATAAAATCCATAAACTTTCCTCTTTGAACCATCTTTTAAAATTTTCATCTTATTTATTAGTGATTATTTTTTTTTTAATGTTTTTATTTTCTGCTAAAATATGATTAATTAAATATTTTTCTTATACTGATTTTAATTTGTATGATACTCAGCATTAATGGTGAAATCAAACTCCTTTTAATTATCTTCTTGATTTCAGGATGAGAAATTCTTGGTTTGGTATTCTGGAAAGCGGGAAAAGCAACTGCGATTAAGCTCAGTTATAAAAATTATTCCCGGAAAGATGTCGGTAAGTATAAAAAACCCAATGCCTCTTAACTTGTGCATTTTAACCTTTTTCTCTTTACATTCATATTATTGCTATTGAAACAGCCAAGTCTTGTAAACCAATTACAACCAACAAAGAAGCTTGAATCCTTTTCGCTCATTTATGCTAATTGCGAGCGTTCGCTTGATCTGGTAAACTTGTTCTTCATGATTGTAGGCTCTGTTGTTTGAGCTTTTTGCTGGTAAAGATAATGTTGATCGGTTTCTTTTGTCTCTTCTCACTTCTTCTGTTGTGCAGACATGCAAGGACAAAGCACAGGCAGATTGTTGGTTTTTGGGATTGAGATCTATAATATCAAGGAATCATCATCCAAGGCCATTAACTAGTTTAAAGGATCACAGAGGAATTGTATCTTGTGCCAATAGCCCTGCTGGCTTTATTAGAAGAAAGTACAACCTTGGACTTTTGGAGGACAGTACAGACTTTCCGCAGGTTTTAGTTACCCGAGTCTATAGTTCCTTACTATAATATTTAAACTCGAAAATTTATTTCATTGATTCACTTCACTCGGTTGTTAAAGTGATACTCATTCTTTCATTCATGATTGAAATAGTCCAGTTCATACATGGAAAAGATTAGTTGGAAGTCGAAGTTGCTATCTAATCAACACAGTACTTTATAATTTTCTAAACGCAAGTTCTGACATAGTTGACAAGAGAAGAGACAACTGTTGTCTTGTTGCTATTGAAACAAACTTATATTGTTAATGGGACATTCCAAACCAAAAAGGACAGCCTGTAATCGACATAAAATATTTTGGACCTGAAATAAATTATTTGTTGAACTATTCACTGCACTGTAACAACCATGATTAATTGATGGGAAATGGCTAAAATTATACGACAATCAGTTATGTAATTTTTTGTTTAATTTAATATTCTTCTATCCTTTCTATTGAAGTTCAATTTTTTCATGAGATGTTTACGACTCAAATTTTGAAGAGTTGTATAATGTTTTCTGTGCTGCACTTCAACTAAAATGTACTATGCTTGAAGGTACGCAGCTTGTGTGGCAGTCCTACTCTTTCACTTTCAGAAAGATGCCTTTCTGATGGCTTATCTCATTCCTTTGATAGCTTCTATCCTTCAGATGGACAAAATGACGGGGATATCTCTGCTCGATGTACTCCGCTTGTTGAACACAATGCACTTAATCGAGGATCATTAGATGAAACGGTTCATGAAAAGAATGTGCTCAGTAGATTTGTTGCACCTGTTCATACATCTCCACGTATTGAGAAGAACAATATTCTGAAGGATGTCATGATTTGGGGAGAAGGTATAGAAGGCGGACTGATAGGTGGTGGAACTGAAAGGTCAGCGAGCCATAAAGGAATGATTGTGGATGCATTGTTACCGAAACTTCTAGAGTCTACCATGATGTTGGACGTGCAAAGCATATCGTTAGGAGGGAAACATGCAGCCCTAGTTACCAAGCACGGGGAAATCTTCTGTTGGGGTGAAGGGAAGTATGGTAGACTTGGACATAAGATTAATATGGACTTGGACCATCCGAAACTAGTTGACTCGCTTAATGGGATTACAGCTAGATCTGTTGCTTGTGGTGAATATCAGACTTGTGCTCTGACAAATGCTGGAGAAGTTTATACATGGGGTGACAGCAGGTTTGGTGCTGATTTTGAATGTGAGCAGAAGAGTAGAAGTCAGTGGTTGCCTCAAAAACTCTCTGGTCCTCTGAATGGCATAAGCATATCCAATGTTGCTTGTGGAGAATGGCATACAGCAGTTGTTTCAGCTTGTGGGCGGTTATTTACTTATGGAGATGGAACGTTTGGAGCTCTTGGACATGGGAATCTTATAAGCCTTTCTCAGCCAAAAGAGGTTGAATCTTTAAATGGTTTGCGTGTAAAATCTGTTGCGTGTGGATCATGGCATTCTGCTGCTATTGTTGATATCATGATCGACCGTTTCAAGTTCAAGAGTGCTGTTGGGAAATTATTTACATGGGGTGATGGTGATAAAGGGAGGTTGGGCCATGTTGACAACGAGCGTAAGCTCTTACCAACATGTGTTGCCCCGCTTGTTGATTGTGATTTTGTCCAAGTTTCTTGTGGACGAATGTTGACTGTTGGGCTTACGAATCTGGGTAGAGTTTACACGATGGGAAGTTCCGTACATGGACAACTAGGAAATTTGGGTTCAAGGGATGCGTCAGTAGCTATAGTAGAAGGGAAACTCAAAGAAGAGTTTGTCAAGGCCATATCTTCAGGGTCCTATCATGTGGCTGCATTAACATCAACTGGACGTGTTTATACGTGGGGGAAGGGTGCACACGGACAATTAGGATTGGGTCATTCTGATGATAGGAATTCGCCTACTTTTGTTGAAGCTCTAGGGGACAAGCAGGTAGAAAGTATAGCATGTGGATCAAATTTCACAGCTGCAATTTGCTTGCACAGGTCTATCACTTCAAGTGACCAATCTTCTTGTTATGGATGTAAATTGCCTTTCGGGTTTACGAGGAAGAAGCATAATTGCTATCACTGTGGACTCTATTTCTGCCGAATGTGCAGCAGTAAAAAGACTACCAACGCTGCTTTGGCGCCGAATAAAATTAAAGCTTTCCGAGTTTGTGATCCATGCTTCAACAATTTACAGAGACATATTCACTTGGATAGGTCACTAAAACATGAAAATACAAGGACGCAGAATTCAATGGTGCAACAGAAAGCATCTGCTTTTGAAAGAGTAGATAAGAGAAGTATGAGTTCTAAGCATTCTCAACTGTTGTCACCTACAAAACAAAATACTGATGAAATGCAGTCTCATTGGAAATTCATAAACCAAGGGGAAAACCACCAGTTTTTAGAACAACTTTCTTTTTCATCCGGTGGAATACCAAGTTGGGGACAAGTTTCGTGCCCGGCTTCATTTAAAATGTGCAATCGTGGAAACACGACAACTCTCATTTCTCCATCTCAAAATCAAACATCTGTCAATGCTTTAGTTGACCTAAAATCCCCTAATTCAAGTGCCATTAGTCTTGATAGATTTCTGTATGGATCCAGTGAGAAGCTAAGTGAAGAGGTTCAGAGGCTAAGAACTGAGGTATTCTTATTTCAATATTTTTATAGTTGACCTATATGTGCATCTTGCTGCGGTTATGTGCGGTTCATGATCCACTTATTCTATTTCTTGGTCTAATAATGTCAGATTCAATTCATACCTTGACAATTCAAATTTGTTCTTACATGTAAATGAACTGACCGAGTTTCTTCCCTGAGTGAACTGTCATTAGTCTCTGTATTTAGACTCCAAGTACTTGAGAACTCTTGAAGACATCATTTTTTCTGCGACAAAGTCAAGTCATATTTGGATGCAGATGGAATATGATATGATTATACCCTGAAATTTGAAAGCTATAAACCATGATTGTCCGATCATGGTTATTATTTTGTTGGGCTTCAGTTAACTTTGGAAGTTTTTTTTATAAACTTATTCTTGGGGTTAAACTTATTTCCAATCATGCAGTTTCTTTCCATTGGATTGTGATTTGATGTTTTCACTAAATTGTTGTATCGTAAAGGTGAAGAACCTTGAACTACAATGTCATGAAGGAGACGAGAAGATGCAGAAATGTCGACAGAAGATCGATGAAGCTTGGTCTGTTGCCAGGGAGGAAGCGGCGAAATGTAAGGCAGCAAAGGAGATCATAAAAGCTTTGGCTCTTAGGGTAATTTCTCCTATCTTTCTTTATTTACTTCGGTAGAGATATAGGTTGTGCTATACACATTCACTTTCTAACCAGTTATTTGATCGGAAAACTGCTATCGTTGTACCAGCTTCATACGATGTCGGACAAGGTTAGCGGTCGAAGAGATGCAAAAGATGAAGTTGATGCAAACAAACCACATATTACACCAGTATATTCAGATGCTCCAAACTTTCACCATTTTCACTCCCCCTCTGCTGCAACTTGTGTACCCCCTGAGGTTCAATTGCCCAAAGACAGACTAATAGGTGATAGTTTATACAACTCTCCCATTGTCTTCTCTAATACATTCAAATCATTGTATGGAAGACATGCATTCCGTCACATTAGTAAGTCGACAGATCCAGATCCGATTGCTAACCGAATGTCTGCGAAAAATGGAACTGCAAATTATTTGAAAGACGAATGGATGGAACAGTATGTAGCTGGTGTATATATTACATTTACAAGTCTACCAGGTGGGCACAAGGGGCTGAAGAGAGTGAGATTCAGGTATTTGTCATTTATTCATATCAACTCAAAATTTATGCCTAAAATGATCAACCTATTCAACCTTTTTTTAAAACCCATGGACATATTAGACATAACATTGAAATAGTATTACGTTTGACGCAAAATAAAGTTGATGAATTTTAAAAGATGTTGAAACTAAAAGTGGTCACTTACCTAGGATTTAATGTCCTACGAGTTACCTTGACACTCAAATGTAGTAGGGACAGGTGGATTGTCCGTGAAATTAGTCGAGGTACGCGTAAGCTAATTTAGACACTCATGGATATAAAAAAAAAAAAAAATGTTTAGAGACCTTTTAGATATTTTTAAACTTTAAGAAAATTTAGACACTCATGGATATAAAAAAAAAAAAAATGTTTAGAGACCTTTTAGATATTTTTAAACTTTAAGAATCTATTGCACAAAGTATTGAAAGTAAAGAGAAAAATTAGATATTTTTTTTTAAGGAATAAACTTATTTTTCTGGAAAGGTATTTAATATTGTATGAACTTTTCAACACTTCAATAATGTTGCAGAATTGGGTGATTACTTTGTAGAATAATTGGAGTGCAATTGGGATAGGAAACAATGTTAATATAATTTGGAAAAGCTAACCGAAAACGTTACTTGCTCTGACCCTAACACATGTAGTTATATCTTATATTTCAATAATATTTGTGTTATCAGAGTAACTGAACGTAGTTATCTGGTATTATGTTTGCAGTCGAAGAAGATTCTCGGAAAGAGAAGCAGAGAGATGGTGGGAAGAGAATCAAGTTATAGTATACCAAAAGTATGGCATTGAAGGATATACCAATTCAAATGATAGCCAGATAGAGGACTAAACAAATTTCACACTTAATATTTGAATGAATGTGTCCGTCAGTTGAAGGAAGAGTTCTTCCCCCAGTAAATGATGCATCTCAATTAGCAAATATCACAAAATTGCCTATTTTTGTAAACTATTTCATTACAAAAATACTCCCTAATTTCCTTTGGTACTACTTGTTCCGCCCTCTCACTGCTAGGATTTGTTTGAACTCTTAGGTTTTTTCTAAAAGTTCTATCCATCTCAGAGTCAAATGGAAGGAGTTCAGAATCACATCTTGGGGCATACACCAAAGGACAACTAACCAATTTTTTTTTTTTATTTTTTTTTATTTTATTATTTTTTTTTTTTTAAAAAGGAAAACTTACTTTAAATGGAACGGTGCCAAAAACTTGATCCAATGCATGCGTTAAGTAATAGTATAGTTAAAACGGTCAATATCGAGTATCGTTCTATTGGTGACGGTTTAATTGCCTATCTATTCAAGAATTGCATTGACTTTATCTAAGGAGTCGAAACCGAGTTTTGAGTTTAAATTTTGAAAGCAATGAAGGAAAAATAAAGACAAGTTAAAATTCCAAGAGACAAAAGCGTTCTAGGGCGTTGGTTCCTTTAATTAATTCTTTAAGTGATATTTAGGGTTTCATGGAAGTATGCATGAATAATATGTCCAAGTCTGAGACTATCGTCCGAATTATTTTATGTAAAAAGTAATCATTTCTTATGCAACCTAATTGATTACTAATTTTTTGAAACCAAGTTAAGAATCATAATATTAGACATAGTCATTAACAACTTTCTTTGTGAAACTAGCTATTTTCATGAAAGATTAACAAAGATCCAATGTCATAGATCCGATTAATCATACAATTCCTCAATCATATATCTAATCTAACATTCATTGAAGGCCAATCAATAAAGAATAGAACACAATAGCATTGAAAACATATTATTCTAACAATTTCCATGAAAACACTAAACAATCAACATAAGTTCATAATTAAATTGACCAACACCCTGAAATTATGAGTTTAGCCGTTCATAATCTCAAATACATAATCTCATATGAGTTTTTGAACATAAAGAAGATAAAAAGAAACTTAGGAACACAAAGTTCTTGAATTGCTTCTAATTGTTGAACTCAATCAATCTCAACTTGGTCGGTATCTCAGGATCTCGAATGGCCTCCAACTCTTTTCTAATGTTTTCTCCTCTTTTTGGTAGCAAAACCTCCACCTTTAGGCTATGTAATTTCGTGATTAGGGTTGTAGAATAACCCCTAAATATATAGAAACTCAAATACTTGGTGCCCAAAAACTTCCCTAAAATGCAGAATTTTTCAAAATAGGAAAGCTAGCGCTGCATTGCCGACCGTCATTGAAATGTAACCCTTAGCGCCATGTGAAAAGTGTTGGGATTGGTGCCATAAATCTTGTGGGCCATGTAGTTTATAATTTACGTAAATAGAAATTATTAATTTAATAAAATAAGAGGTATTTTGTTCGACATTTAAATGGGATTTTACTTAATCCAATAAACTAAGGTTTGAAGTTATTATATGTAGCTTGAACAATATGTAGTAGACATACAAGTGAATCTTGTTTAAGTAATAATCTAAAGGGTCTGCAGTATATGGATAACGTTGGATATCTTATCCTGATGACACTATAGATATGGCCCACTTTGTAATTTTCACAAGAGTTGTAAGTGTTATAGACGATTTGATCCAAATCGTTCATGTGGTGGCATGTGAGTGGGTGCATCCTGTATAAAGAGTTTGTATAAGATCAAACCATAAAATTATTAATCTCTTTTTATAACAAAATTGGTTGAAGAGATTAACTTTTCATAGGATGTCCATAAATAACTTGATCTCAATCCTGAGTGAGTTGTGGACTTCTGTCTAAAAGGGTAATCATTGATTTGTATGGGTGAGAGTGACCTGTGTTGCCGTCTTAATATGCCTACCATTTTGAGGATTTGTCCAAGTATGGAGCTAGAAACATAACTACACAAGATGGAGTTTGCTCCTTCTCGTCCTTGGAGAAAGTAGATAAATTGCTCTCTTAAGGGCTGACTCCAGGTTTTAAACTAGAAACCCTCCCTCTCATTGGTCTGAGAGGAATTTGTTTATAGTGTGACCATAAATAAGTTGTTCATTATAGGATTAATGAGACTTAATTACAGGGGTAAAACAATAATTTTGACCCATCTATATTTATGAGCAATTTGTGAATGATCGACTTATTGATGATTGGTTATATCCATGGACACAGAAATATATCTACAATACGAAGAGTGCAGCTGTGGGTCTTTAGTGGAGTGACCCACAGCTAATGAATGTTCCATCTCTTCAAGTTTTTTGTTTTTTCATAGAAGAATCCTACAATTTGTGGAGAAGCGTTCTTCAACCAAAAGGTAATTATTTTTCAACCTTTTAACAATATGCTTAGCCAGTTAATTATGTGTTACCAATTATGTATCTTCTCATCCCAATTTAAAGACAAAAAGTGATAAATCGCTTCCGCATTGGATCCCTTCAATTGGTATCAAAGCCAATAAAATCATCTTTGCTTTTGGTTTAGGGAAATCAAGATTGATTTTGGTGGTTGCATAATACATGTTTCGTTATTTGGTATTGAGATTTCTATATTATTGTTTGATTTGATCAACTACGTAAGAGCTCGATTGTATTTTTTCTGGGCATTTAATTTTGCTATTGAGTCTGTAATCTAGTCCGGGTCGTTCGTGTATTGGCTTTGTTGTAAAGAACACTGAAAAATAGAGGCAAAATTTGTAGAAATGGATGGAAAACTGGGCTTTCTGGAAAAGCGTCACGGTGCTAGGGTACAACATTGCGATGCTCCGAACATTAGCAGTGCACACGTGGGGTGTCAATCGTGGGTTTGAGCCTTGCAACCATTTTTACCAGTCTTTTATTTGTAATTTAATTGTTTTATAATTAAATTAATATAATTTGATTATATTAATTTAATTATTTGTTTAGGATGCCAAATATTTGTCTATTTATGCTATTTAATTTAGTTTAATATGCATGTGATGTATGTTTAAATTATATTAATTATATGTTGCATATTGTATGTCATATAGATTTAAAATCCCACCATAGGTTAAGCATAACCATGCATCATATTTAAATATAAATGTTACATTTAAAAGTTTAGGTTATTCCTAAAGTATGCACATGTATGATGTATGTTATATAGTTTGCATATTAATAATATGAGAGTTATATTTTATCTAACATATGATTAGTAGCATGCTTACTATATATATAATTTTTTTTATTAATTGCTTAATATAAGATGTTATATTATTATGTTAATGAAAATGGAGATGTATGCAGTATGACATTACTTAGCTAATATACTTGTTATATTTAATGTCATTAGCATGCATGTTATAGGTTTTAATTATTCATTAAAATATATTAGTTATATGGTTAATGAATTCAACATTAAAATCTATAATTCAGAGTTGCATGCAAACATAAGGTTCTAATTAATTTTAAGTTGTTTAGAATTTGGAAAATTAGACTTTATTTTAAAGATTTCGAATATGATTAGAAATAGGTTAATCTTTTATTTTTCTTTTAACAAGATTGAAATGAACTCAATAAAAGATTAAATTACAAAATGTTTGCCTATATAGAATTGGGGTACTTAAGTTGACCAAAGGGAATACTCTTACCTGAGAACTGACTTGAGAGCTAAATTAGTCGAACATTTTATAGCATGCAATAAATGATTAAAATTTATTAAAATGTTTAATAAATAGTAATCATATATTGTTCACTATCCAATATAAATGTTATATTGGGCCAACTTAAAAAATGACTTAGATAAATTTTAGCCGGGTTTACCTATAAAAAAATATGACCTTAAGTTTTAATACACTTAGTGGTAGGAAAATGATGTATTTGATATGTCAATTTTATTTCATGTTTTCCCAAAAACGTTCACACCGTTAGATCCATGCTCGACCTCGTGATGCCCTAAGCTCATCCTCCCTTAGGAAGGTACTTGCATCGGTCAATATCAAGGTGAATGGAGAAAGTGTTTACAGTAAGTGGGAGAAGAACGTGTGTCAGCACATCCTACGGTCTCCTTCATTGGTTCGTAATTTTTTTTCCATGCTCGGTCTCATGGTGCCCTGGGAGCGCCCCCCTTAAGAAGGTGTTTGCATGGAAAGAGACAGAACAAACTCCAGAAATGGATAAGATCACTATAATCAATTGCACCAATATTATTCTTCCTTGAGGCAGATTTATTGGGGCAGGATTATAGAATTGAAAATGAAGGGTTACACTTACAAGAAAACATTAAGTAAGTTAATGATTTCTTGACCAAATCAATTGTAACTAATTATTATAAGAATAAGAGTTATTCTGGTGCAATAATTATTTGTGTAAAGACCCGACTTATACAATCTAAACGGACCCTTACTCAATGCATGCAAATTTTCAAGAAAGACACTATGCGGATTAGTAAGAAAGAAACAATGTTTCCCATGGAAATTTCTGTTTATTTAAACTCAAGAAAAACAATGCATAACATATAAAAGAGAATTTTGGTTCGGGGTACCCCTAATAAAAATCAATAAAATTTCATGAACAGGAATCCACATACAAAATAAAAGACAAGCCTTAAAACAAAATTTGACAATTTAACAAAACTCGTTAAAACATGCAGTACTAAGCGGAAGCTACTGCGGGTCCCGTGAAACCATCAAGGATTCCTCTTGTCATTCGCCAGCACGTTCTTTCCCTTACTTGAAAAAAAATAAGATGAAAGGATGAGCAATTATATTACTCAGTAAGTGACCCCACTATCGGAGCCGGGCTAGGCACCCAAGTCCTTTAAGTGCATCAACCATAAGACATGCATATCCAACGTACTTTTATAGGGAACTGGTTATACTCGCCCTACAGTTGGTTTTGGATGTCCACAAACCTCTGGAACCCCGAAGGAACTCATACCTCTGGTGATCCCGAAGGAACACAAACCTCTAGTGTACTCGAAGGAGCACAACCTCTGGTGAACCCGAAGGAACACAAACCTCTAGTGAATCCAAAGGAACACATCCTCTAGTGACCCCAAAGGACCACAACCTCTAGTGAACCCAAAGGAACACATCCTCTAGTGACCCCGAAGGACCACAACCTCTAGTGAACCCAAAGGAACACATCCTCTAGTGACCCCGAAGGACCACAACCTCTAGTGAAACTGAAGGAACACGTCCTCTAGTGACCCCGAAGGACCACAACCTCTAGTGAACATCCAACCGACGTAGGGGAGTTACCACTACCCATCATACATGCTCAATCAAATTCGCACTCCTTCCATTCCATAAATTCATACATTAACAGTACTGTTCATAAACATCTCATAGTACAAACATATGCATTATCATTCACATAAATCCTTTAGACATGGGAATTTCATACAAGCATGTTATATCACATGGGGCTTAGATATTCTACTACATCATGGCAACTAACATATGGCGAGAAGGCGGTTCAGGTAGTAAGACCACTTACCTGAGCAATTATGTTAAATTATCCACACGGCAGTTTTTGCAAAATTCCTAGACAACTATGAATAGAATTTCCCCAACCTAAGTTAGTCCACAAGTCTAGTCCCACCACAATTTAATTCCAAGTAAATTTAAAAGTGTTCTTACCCAAACGTGGCTTAACTCGTAGTTGCCTCCAATCCTTTTACCCAACGCAACTTCCGGTCACCTAAGAGATTTTAACCACATAAGTCTAAATCCCCAATAGTTTACTAAACCGTGCCACAAATTTTTCCTTGGGTCCGAGTTACTCACCCAAACGTTACCGGTTCGGTGATGAGTAATCAGGTGAGCGTTTGACTGAAGCAGCAGCGGTACTGACCAAAACGGCAGTGGCGGCACGGAAGAGGAATGACCGGCGGCGACTGACGCTGGTAGGCGGCGCGGAGAAGGACCGGCTGCGCGAAAGAGAGAGAGAACCAGCGGCGCGGAAGAGAGAGAAAACCAGCGGTGCGGAAGGAGAGAGAACCAGCGGCGGCGGCGGCTGCTGCAGTCGCGAGGGAGAGGAGAAGAAGGCGGCGGCGGCGGCGGCGGCTGCGGCTGCTGGCGTCGCGAGGGAGAGAAGGAGAAGAAGAAGAAGAAAAAGGAGAAAACCGAGAGGGAGGGGGCGGCGGCGCGAGGGAGAGAGAGAGAGAGAGAGAAAAAATTTCTTTTCCTTTTCTTTTTTTTATTAATTGGCACGCAAACCGAGAAGCTTATTTATAACAAAACCCTAATCCCCATTAATTCCACTTTTCCCTTTATTATTCACCTTTTCTTTTTTTTCCAACCAAACAAAATAAAATAAAATAAAATAAAATCTTCTATCCAATAAGATTTCCTTCAATTACTCCAATCCTACCAAATTTATTCCCTTTTATTCTACTTGCCCCAAAATAAAATTATCCTTTACCAAAACCCAAAATTTCCCTAATTCCAATTTTGAAACTTTCCATCTTAGCTTAAATAAATGCATGAATACACATAAATAACTATATTTTTCCTTTCATACATAATAACTTAAATTAATTTACTAGGAGAATTTACCTCAACGATTTGGGGTTGTTACAATTTGGAAGTGTCTCAATTCAATGATGGAATAACTATACACCTTGAGGTGGCATTTATTACGAATCACTGAAGTATCATTGCAAAATAAAATGACATTAGGGTTCAATAAAATTTTGCTAAGTTATGATTGGTTTTAATGAGTAAGACATAGATATCTAATATAAATAATTTGTTTGTTTCAGCAATTCAAATATGTCTACCGTTGTCATTAATTTACTTGTTGCTGATAAACTGACTGGAGAAAATTATACAAATTGAAAGAATACGATAAAAACACTATAATAGTCATATTTGTCTTGACAGAGGAATGTCCTCCGATCCCCAGAAACAACGTACCACGAAGTGTTCATGATGCATATGACAAGTGGATTAAGGCTAATGATAAGACCTGAGTTTATATTTTGGCCAGTTTAACTAAAGTTTTGGTAAAAAAGCATGAGATCATGATCACTGCTAGAGAGATCATGGGATTGTTGCATGAGATGTTTGGACAAAAGTCCTTCCAACTCAAGCACAACGCTCTCAAGTTCATCTTCAACGCTAGGATAAACGAGGGATCATCTGTTAGGAAACATGTCCTTAACATGATGGTCTGCTTCAATGTGGCTGAGATGAACGGGGATGTTATAAACAAATCCAGTTAGGTTAGCTGTATTTTAGAAACTCTGCTGCAGAGTTTTCTACAGTTCTGTAACAATGCTGTGATGAACAAAATAGAGTATAACCTCACTACCCTTTTGAACGAACTGTAAACTTATGAGTCCATGATGCAAGTCAAAGGACACATTGGAGAGGTAAATATTGCCAGTTCATTAAAAAGATTCCACAGAGGTTCGACCTATGGGTTAAGTCTGCACCTTCTTCCTCTGGTATTAACAAGTAGAAGAAGAAGGGAAGAAAGGGTAAGAAACCTACCCAAGTTGCCACCCAAAAAGGCAAGAAGCCCAAAATTTCAAAGGAAATCTGTTTCCACTGCAACCAGGATAGGCATTGGAAAAGGAGTTGCCCAAAGTATTTGGCAGAGAAAAAGAAGACCAAAGAAGGTAAATTTGATTTGTTAGTTTAGTGGAAAATGATGATTTAGCCTGAATACTTGATTTAGGGGCCACTAATCATGTTTATTCTCCTAGTTCCTGGCCGCGGTTGGAGACTGAGGATATGACTCCACAAGTTGGGACAAGATAAGTCATCTCGGCAGTTGTAGTAGGGAGCTTGAAGTTATTTTTTAATTCAAAAGTTATTTTATTAGATAATGTATTTTTGGTTCCTACTTTTTGGATGAACTTAATTTCAATCTCTTATTTATTGGAACAATCCTTATAACATTACTTTGATTCATAATGAAGCATTTAGTTCAAAAAATGGTATTGAAATTTGTTCAGTGATAAACGAAAATAACTTATATGTGCTAAATAATGTTAGCATCTAAAATGCTCTATAATGTTGAAATATTTAACACGACAACTACACAAAATAAAAGAATAAAAATTTCTCCAAAAGAAAACGCTCATCTTTGGCATTTAAGACTAGGTCACATAAATATCAATAGGATAGAGAGATTGGTTAAGATGGACTTCTAAATAAGTTAGAATAAAATTCTTTACTTGTCTATGAAAATTGTCTTGAAGAAAAAAATGATAAAACGACCTTTTACTGGAAAGGTTATAGAGCTAAAGAGCCCTTAAAACTTGTACATTCAGACCTTTGTGGTTTGCTGAATTTTAAGGCAACAGGAGGGTTTGAATGTTTCATCACTTTCACTGATGATAATTCAGGGTATAGGTACGTTTACCTAATGCAACAAAAGTCTGATACATATGAAAAGTTCAAGGTGTATAAGATTGAAGTTGAGAATGTAGGGATGAAAGCCCTAGCGTAGTGGAAAAGTACAGAGAACCAAACCTTGAAATTTTATTTTGGAATTACAAAATACTGATACATTAGCAGTTATACAAAATTAAACTAGATTAAGCATGTAATTGAGGAAAGAAATACCAACCTTTTGAAATCGATTTGGAACACCACCACGTGATTCACTTCCTATTTTCTGAATAATTGAGGACTTGGTTTGTGGGAACCAATCTCAAAAGGGAAATACAATTTCTTTTAGGGAGAATTCTAGAGTAGAAGATTGATGTAACGACCCGACTAATACAATCTAATCGGACCATTACTCAGTGCATGCATATTTCAAAAAAGACACTATGCTAAATAGTAAGGAAAAAAAAAAAAACAATGCTTAACCATATACAAAAAAAAAAGAAAATTTTGGTTAGGGAAACCCCTAAAAAAAAAAAAAAAGCAAAAAAGAAAAGAAAAAAAAAAAAACAATGCATAACCATATACAAAAAAAAAAGGAAATCTTGGTTCGGGGTACCCCTAATAAAAATCAATAAATTTTCGTGAACTGGAATCCACGTATAAACTAAAAGACAAGTTTCTGAACAAAATTTGACTGTTTAACCAAAACTCATTTTAAAAAAAACATGCAGTACTAGCGGAAGCTACTGCGGGTCCCGTGAAGCCATCAAGGATTCCTCTTGTCATTCGTCAACACGTTCTTTCCCTTACCTGAAAAAAAATAAGATGAAAGGATGAGCAATTATATTGCTCAGTAAGTGACCCCACTACTGGAGCCGGGCTAGGCACCCAAGTCCTTTAAGTGCATTAATCATAAGACAGACATATCTAACATACTTTTATAGGGAACTGGTTATACTCGTCCTACAGTTGGCTTTGGATGTCCACAAACCTCTGGAGCCCCGAAGGAACTCTTACCTCTGGCGATCCCGAAGGACCACAAACCTCTGGCGATCCCGAAGGACCACAACCTCTAGTGACCCTGAAGGACCACAACCTCTGGTGAACCCGAAGGAACACAACCTCTAGTGACCCCGAAGGACCACAACCTCTGGTGAACCCGAAGGAACACAACCTCTAGTGACCCCGAAGGACCAGAACCTCTGGTGAACCCAAAGGAATACAACCTCTAGTGACCCCGAAGGACCACAACCTCTGGTGAACATCCAACCGACGTAGGGGAGTTACCACTACCCATCTTACATGCTCAAACAAATCCGCACTCCTTCCATTCCATAAATTCATACATTAACAGTATTGTTCATAAACACTTCATAGTACAAACATATGTATTATCATTCACATAAATCCTTTAGACATGGGAATTTCATACAAGCATGCTATATCACATGGGGCTTAGATATTCTACTACATCATGGCAACTAACATATGGCGAGAAGGCGGTTCAGGTAGTAAGACCACTTACATTGACACTAGGTGCAAATAGCTAACCAAGCAGCCAATTCTCACAAAATGCTTGAGTTAAAACCCCAAAGTGCAACTAAGCCACAATCTTCTTCCATACTTCAAACAATGAGTCCAACCAAAATGGACTCTTAAACCCGCTTGGACAGCTTGTTTCTGATTCCAAAATCCATGGAAGCCTGAATCTAAAATCCAACCTCAATGAGTAACAACAATTAAAACCAATTCACGAAATTACGAGAAAATCAACAATACTTACCCAAACAGTCCTGACCTAACCAAGTCTTGAAATCCTAGCGTAACTCACGAAAAGGGATAATGCTAGAGAGAGCAGTTGGGCAACAACTTGCAAACCCATTGACATCCAAGATTGGCTTAAGTATATATATATATATACTTCTTTAAATTCTCTTTTCTTTTCCTTTTCCAGAACCCTAAATATATATATTTCGATTTCCATTTTCCTTTGCCTTTTCCTTTTCCTTTTCCCAAAATAAAACACAACTTATTTAATATAATATTCCTCAACACATCAAATCAAATCTTTTCCAACCACCACTTAAAAATTTATTTAACCAAAATATCTTCTAACAAATCAATTCCCCAACTTAAATTCAATTCTAACTTATCCTCATATTTTTTTAAATTAATCAAGTTCTTAAATCTCACCCAATTTCTAATTTAAATCCAACTTTTAAATCTCTCCCAAATAACTTCAATTTTCCATTAATTGAATTGAATCCAAATCTTTTTATCACGATTACTTTAAATTGAATTATTTTCTCAACATAATCCAATTAAAGCTTCAAAATTCAAACAACTAACCAAATAATTCAAGAAAATAAATTTTTAAAAAAAACAAATTACTTGAAAATTTGGGATGTCACAATTGATCTCATCATCACATTTTCTCTACCTGTTTCAGGTATTTGAAGAGAACTAAAGGAAAGTGAGAGAGGGAGAGGAAGACGTGAGAATGAACCCACGATTGACTTAACTTCCCATATGTGGGAAATTGGTTATTTGATTTTTAATAAAAAAAATCAAATAACTTATTTAATTAATTAATAATAAATAATAAATATTTAAATTAATAATTATTTAAATCTAATTTAGTTAACAAATTCATTTAAATTATATTTAAATGAACATCTCTCACATAACCTACGATTTTAATTCAATTAATTTTATTAATTTGAATTAATTAAATAATAAATAAATTCTCAATTAATTAATAACCAAATTAATTATGCAATATTTAATATAACCTACATTTGAATTATATTCAATTGTATTTTGTCTCATAATCTATAGTTTTAATGTGCGTTTAATAAGTATTAAATTTTTAACCTATAGATTTAATATGAATCTAATTCATATTAAATTAATATTTAAACTACTTCAAATATTTAATTCTCTCATTAATTTCGAGTCACATACAAAAATTAAATTTATAAAGTTTTTTCTAAAAAAAAACTTTATATTGTAAATTGTTATTATACATTATAATATTCCCTAAGTGAATTCGAACATTTTCAAAATTCAATTCAAGCTTAATGTACCTTATTACTCTTTACGAGTTAGGAAGGAGATCTAATGGATCTACAGATCAACAACTCCAACGATATGAGATAAATTTGCTAAACTCATTAACCAAATTAATTAATATTCGTTAATTGTGGGTATACTCCACTAAAGACCCAGAACTGCACTCTTCTTACTGCAGTCATATTTTTGTGTCTATGGATAGAGACCAATAATAGCAAATTAGTCATTCACAAGTGTTCGTAATTCCAATTGGGTCAAATTACCATTTTACCCCTAGGTTACCTATATATCCTGAAGTACTAGTGCTTCTCTAATGAACAACTTTTTTTATGGTCCAACCATTAAACAGAAACCCATATCGAGCCAATAAGAAAGTAAGGCCCTTTGTTCAAGTCCTAGAGACACCACTTAAGGGAAAATTCATCTACTTACCCTAAAGTCGGGAAGGAGTGAAATCCATCTTGTATAATTATGTTCCTAGCCCTTCACTTAGTCTTGTCCCCAAACTGGTATGCGTATTGAGTTGGCAAATCGGCCACTCTCACTCATATAAATCAAAGAGCGATCCTTTAAGAAGAGAAGTTTATAATATACTTAGGATTAAGACTAAGTTACCTATGTCATCCTATTGAAATAGAAACCTAACTAGTTAATGGAATTACATCTAGTGGTTACTATTTCATGGTTTGGTCTTATGCAAACTCATTGTACAGGATACACCCACTTGCATGTCACCTATATGAATGCGTTGGATTATTGCGTTTGTATCTAATACAAAGTGGGCCGTATCCATAGTGTCACAAGGATAAGGTACCCAGCCTTATCCCAATACTATAGACCCTTTAGGCTATATCTTGATCACTGATCCCCGTATGTCTCTACATACTGTTCAAGACTCATAAGACAACCTAGAATGTTAGTTTATTGGATTCCAGGGTTATTAAGACAAAATAAATACAACATAATCAATAACACTCATTGAAAGAACATTAATAACACTTTATTAATGACAGTCAATTATTTACATTTACTCTCTTCGAGTTTTAGGGCATAAAACTGAACAAACTTCCACTTGAACTAAAACTCTAGTTAGTGGGATATACACAATGTTAATAACCAAAACAACGGAGATGGTAAAGAAAATACAATAAACTAGGGTATCTATATACCCATTACACATCTCCCACTTGCTCTAGATTACACAATGTATAAATCTCGCAGACCTACATTTTTTAAATGACTCTTTAACACTTTAGTCGAGAGAGCTTTCATAAATGAAACAACAATGTTGTGCTCCGAAGTGATCTTTGTGACAATCACATCTTCTTGTTGCATAATTTCCTGTATCATGTGATACTTCTTCTCAATGTGCTTTCCTCGTTTGTGGCTGCGAGACTATTTAGAGTTGGCTACTACCCCACTATTGTCACAATATAGTGTGATGGGCAAGTCCATGTTTGGAACAATTTCCAAATCATTTAGGAACTTCCTAAGACAAACTGCTTCCTTTGCTGTTTCACAAGCAGCTACATACTCAGCCTCCATGGTGGAGTCTATTATGTATCCTTGCTTGATGTTACGCCATACGACAGCTCCCCTGTTTAGGGTAAAGATTGATCCTGACGTGGATTTTCTAGAATCCTTGTCAGCCTGAAAAATAAGAGTCGGTGTATCTAGTAAGGATCAAATCCTAAATTTCATACACCAACTTGTAGTCCCTCGTTCTCCTAAGATACTTGGGAATGTTCTTAACCACAGTCCAGTGGTCTAACCCTGGATTAGACTGGTACCTACTGACTATTCTCACTGCATAATAGATGTATGGCCTAGTGTAGAGCATAACATACATTAGGTTGCCCATAGCTGAGGCATAGGGAATACGTTTCATATCCTCAACTTCTTAAGGTGTCTTAGGACATTGTTCCTTAGACAAGGGAACCCTGTGCCTAAAAGGTGCTAAACCCTTCTTAGAGTTTGCATTGAATATAAAGTCAACATTTTCGTCCATATAAGTTGCTTGAGATAGGGCCAACGTTCTGTTCCCACGATCCCTAATGATTTGGATCCCAAAAACCTATTGCGCCTCTCTCAAATCTTTCATTAGGAACTAAGCTGCCAGCCATTTTTTAACATCAGTGAGGTATCTTACATCATTCCCAATGAGTAGGATATCTTCCACATAAAGTACTAAGAAAGCTACTTCACCGTTGATGATTTTCTTGTAGACACAAGGTTCATCAACGTTTTGGTCAAAACTGAAAGACTTGATTGCAATATCAAATCTAATGTTCAAAGATCTAGAGGCATGTTTCAACCTATAAATGGATCGATTCAGTTTGAAAATTTTTTGCTCTTCACCTTGGGTTATGAACCCTTCGGGCTGAGACGTAAAAATGTTCTCTTCAAGATTGCTATTTAGAAAGACATTCTTGACATCCATTTGCCAAATTTCATAGTTATAATATGTGGCTATGGATAAGAGAATTCTTATAGACTTAAGCATAACAATAGGGGAAAAAGTCTCCTTATAGTTAACCCTTTCCCTTTGGGTATAACCCTTTGCTATGAGTCTAGCTTTGGAAGTCTGCACTTTCCTAGCTACATCTCTCTTTCATTTATAGATCCATATAAACCCTATGGGTTTAACCCTTTCAAGTGAATCTACAAGTTCCCATATTGAATTGAAGTACATAGACTTCATTTCAAGGTCCATGGCTTTGACCCATTGGTATTTAGATACATCATTCATTACCTGTTTATAAGACAATGATGACTTGAGTTTTAGTTAAACCTAAATAACGGTTAGGTTGTAATACAATCCTCCCACTGCGTCAAGGCACTTTCAACGATTGAGAAGAATGAGACTGACCTAAAGTGCTAGCTTCTTCATTAACTCTTGATGAAGGACCATCTAGATCAACAACTCTTGTGACTTTTCAGTAGCTTCATTTAATACTAATTTACTCCGTGGTTTGTGGTCTCTCATGCGGTCTTCTTCCAAGAATGTAGCATTTGTTGATACAAGAACTTTGTCTTCTTGTGGATCGAAGAAAAGACTACCTCTCTTTTCTTTAGGATAACTGACAAATTGGCATAATCTTGAACAAGGTTCCAATTTCATAGGATTTGTCACTAGCACATGTGCAGGACAACCCTAGACTCCAAAGTAGCACAACACTTTTCGAGGGAACGTTGTTCAAGATGTGAACTGCAATCTCTATTGCATACCCCTAAAACGAGTTAGGAAATTGAGCGTAACTCATCATAGAACGAACAATATCTAATAATGTTCCATTTCTCCTTTCTAATACACCATTTTACTAAGGTGTACCAGGTGTTGAAAGTTGGGATTAGATTCCATGTTCTATCATATAGTCTTGAAATCTTAAATCCATATACTCTCCACCCCGATTAGATTGAAGTATTTTTATTGTTTTACCTAACTGGTTTTCAACTTCAGCTTTATACTCATTAAAGTTTTCAAGGACTTCAGACTTATGTTCCATTAGATAAAGAAATAGATACAATTTCCTTCTAATTTTTGGAACTATGTACAAATTTTCTAAAAATAAGTATCTATTTCTAAAAAACAACTTGGTAGTTGCCACTGCACTAGTTGAAATGACATCTTCTGTTCCATTCTTGAGTATCATTTCACCTTCCTCGAATTTTTGGAAGGAGCTAATTCCCTATAAAGAAGAACAAACGTGATTGGTGGCACTCGTATAAAGTATCCAAGCATTATGGTCCTTTTCCGCCAAACAAGTTTTAAAACAAGTAAATCATATTTACCTTCCTTTTTATTTTTCTTCTTAGCAAGGTACTTAGGGCAATTGCGTTTTCAATGACCATCCACATTGCAGTGGAAGCATTTCCCTTTGGTAGCCACCTTGGCCTTGCCCTAGTTTTTCCCAGCAGCAAGAGCCTTCCCCTTTCCTCCTTTCCTTTTCTGGATCTTCTTAGAACCAGAAGATGAGGGAAAAAACTTAGCTCTAGAGGATGAACCCTTGTGGAACTTCTTGGAATGGGCGACATTTGCCTCTCCTTTGATTGGTCCCTTAGTTTTAATAAGAGATTGATAAGTCTGTAACTCATTAAGAAGGGTAGTTATAGTGCATTCTATTTTATTCATAACCGCATTGCTGCGGAATTGGAGGAAACTCTTCGAAAGAGATTCCAGAATAATGGACACCTGGCTCTGCTCGTCAAATGATCGCACCGTTCATTTCAGCTACGTTGAAGTGAAACATCAGATGAAGAACATTTTTTTTCACCAATTGGCCTTCCTTCATACGTGCATTATAAACGTACTTGAGGGCCTCGTGCCGGATCTATGTGGACGATTGCGTAAACATACCCTGGAGGGACTTCATGATCCCACAACCAGTGAGCATGGCCTCATGTTTCTTGTTGAGAACGTCAGACAGACTCACCATGATATAGACTCGAGTCTTTTCATTAGCCTTTGTCCAACGGTCATGTGCATCCCTGATAGCTTGGGCTACACCACTAGTGGGGATCTAAAGACACTCCTTGTTGAGATTTGTGTCCTAAAGCCTTGTAATTGGTTAGTTAATTAATTTAATTATTAATTATGCAATAATTCCAATTATAAACTTGAAAGAAAAATTTGAAATGTTCAAATTTATGAGGAAAATATTAACTGTATTGGATACAATTAATTACATGATTTATTATAAAGTTTATTTGAATAAGATTCAAATTATAACTTTATAATATGGAGAATTAATTTATTTGAATATGATTCGAATAATTAATTAGTTGTTTGGATGAAATCTATATAAATAAATAGAAGGAGAATTAATTAATTAATTTGAATTGGATTCAAATAATTAGTTATTTAATTTGGATGAGATTTAAATTAAAGATTCTACATAAAATAAATATTTAAATAAGATTTAAATATTTTAAACCATTTAATATGAGATATTATTTGAATAAATATTTATTAATATTGGATATTAGTAAATATTTAATTTAAAATCTTTACAGAGGGGTTATTAGGAGTAACCCATAGAGTTATATAAATAGGGCCCTTGGGAGCCCTTATAGGATATACATTCTCTACAAGAATAATCTCTACGATTACTCTAAAACTCTCTCCCTAGAAATTCTCTCAATATTCTTAGAAAAGTTCTAAGAAAAATCTTCTTCCCATTCCCTCTATTCTTTCAAGAATCGGTTCCCACAAACCAAATCCTTGCCAGAGTCATAGCAAGGAAGATCTCTTGGAAAAAGAAGACTACAAAGAGAAGACTATCGATTCGAGAGGAGATTTTGCTGAAATTATGGATTGGTAAAGGTATGGTGCTTAACTTTTTCTTTACCCTTTATATTTTAATTATTTCAAGAAATCAAAGAACGCAATCACACGCTTCTATCGGTATTCAATTTCCTTCACTCCTTGGTTAAGACAAACCGCAGATCATTGATAACCAGAATCACATTCAGGTTAGATTTCCACGTAGCGTAATTTTCACCGATTAATTTTTCATTTTTAAGGAAGGTGATAATTGAGGAAGACATGTTGAAAATAACAAACAATTGACCGTATTAATTATCTCTACCTTAATCCATTACACAAAATACAAGCATCCAATCAATTCAGCAAAATAAGCAATCAAAGAACCCTAATTAATCTACTGATTTAGTTTTGCAACGATACTTCAGAGGTTTAAAACAACAGCCACCGAAGGGTTATCAGTTACTCCTCCCTTGAATTGAGACAATCTTAGCTAATTACTAATACCAGAATAACTCTTATTCCTATAGATCTTAGCTATTGTTGTTTAGTTAAAGATTCATTAACTAACTTAAATCATCCCTGTAAGTGTGATCCTACCATTTTTGGATCCTATAGGTATGCTTCAATAGGCCACCGTTAGGAAAGACAATTGTTGTAGATTAATCTAAGAAACCCTATCTTTCTGGAGTTTGCGTTGTTCTGAATCCCATGATCAGGCCCTTCGAAGGGGTGGCCGCTCCAGGAGACACCATTAAACAGAAACCCTTCTCGGGCCAATGAAAGGGTAAGGTCCTTTGTTCAAGTCCAGGAGACACCACTTAAGGAAAACTCGTCTACTTACCCTAAAGCCGGGAAGGAGGGAAATCCATCTTGTATAATTATGTTTCTAGCCCTCCACTTGGTCTTGTCCCCAAAATGGTAAGCGTATTAGGTCGGCAAATCGGCCACTCTTACCCATAAAAATCAAAGGACGACCCTTCTTGAACAGGAGTTCATAATATACTTAGGAGTAAGACTAAGTTGCCTAGGTCATCCTATTGAAATAAAAACCTAACTAGTCAACAGAATTATATCTAGTGCTTACTATTTCATGGTCCGATCTTATACAAATCATTGCACAAGGATACCCCCACTCGCATTTCACCTACACAAATACATTGGATCATTGTGTTTGTATCTAATACAAAGTGGGCTATATCTATAATGTCACCAGGATAAGGTACTTGCCTTGTCCCTATACTATAGACCCTTTAGGTTGTATCTTGATCGTTGATCCTCGTATGTCTCCACGTACTGTTCAAGACTTATAAGACAACCTAGGATGTTAGTTTATTGAATTTCAGGGTTATGGAGACAATATAAAACAACATAATCAATAACACTTATTGAAAGAACATCAATAACACCTTATTAATAACAATCAATTATTTACATTTACTATTTACGAATTTTAGGGCATAAAACTCAACAGAGAATTTGTTGGGTAAAAACATTAAAAGACTTCGATTTAATCTAGGTGGAAAATATATGGATTTGAGATTCCATAACTATTTAGTAGAACATGAAATCACATCTCAACTCTCAGCACTTGGTACACCTCAATAAAATGGTGTATCATAATGGAGAAATAGAACACTATTAGACATAGTTTGATCAATGATGAGTTATGCTTCAGTACCTAACTTGTTTTGGGGATAGCTTATCTACTAAATTAGATTCCACTAAAAAGTGTTTCTGAAACACCTTTTAAGTTATGGAGAGGTCGTAAAAGTAGATCTCTTGAAGATCCCTTAGAAAGAAGAAGAAGGTTGAAGGTTAGGATCAAAAACAAAAAACCGTTCATTGTTTAAGGTGCAGATCCTTGGGACAAATACCCTACCAAGTGCAACCTCCAACGAAGCTAGAACTTTCTTGATCTGGTGGATTTTCAAATTTTTTGGTAGATTTTTGGCCTTTTTTTTTTTTTTTTTTTTTTTTTTTTTTTTTCTTTTTTTTTTATTTTTTTTTTTTTTTTTTTTTTTTTTTTTTTTTCTTTTTTTTTTATTTTTTTTTTTTTTTTTTTTTTTTTTTTTTTTTCTTTTTTTTTTATTTTTTTTTTTTTTTTTTTTTTTTTTTTTTTTTCTTTTTTTTTTATTTTTTTTTTTTTTTTTTTTTTTTTTTTTTTTTCTTTTTTTTTTATTTTTTTTTTTTTTTTTTTTTTTTTTTTTTTTTCTTTTTTTTTTATTTTTTTTTTTTTTTTTTTTTTTTTTTTTTTTTCTTTTTTTTTTATTTTTTTTTTTTTTTTTTTTTTTTTTTTTTTTTCTTTTTTTTTTATTTTTTTTTTTTTTTTTTTTTTTTTTTTTTTTTCTTTTTTTTTTATTTTTTTTTTTTTTTTTTTTTTTTTTTTTTTTTCTTTTTTTTTTATTTTTTTTTTTTTTTTTTTTTTTTTTTTTTTTTCTTTTTTTTTTATTTTTTTTTTTTTTTTTTTTTTTTTTTTTTTTTATTTTCCCTTTTTTTTTTTTGCACTTTTTTTTCTAACCAACCTAGTTACTCTAACTAATCAATTTAGTTACTTTAACCAAACTAAACTCAAAAGTTAATAAGAAGAAAAAACAAGCTTAAAAAAACGTGCATAATTATTAAATTAAAATTAGTAAAATTATGATAAAATTAAATTAATAAACGAATAAATTTAAATAAAGCTAGACAAAAGTAGGTGACTACAAAGGCCATTAGATAAATTATCATTACAAGAGATTAGGTTTCCTTTGTGAGATTTTCATTGCCTTCTTGAATTAAAGCATCTTGCCCATTTGCCTCTTTTTCTACACGAATGCGAGTAATTAATAGTTCCAGAGATGATTCCTTTTGCTTATGACACATATTTTTTCTGTGTAACGACCCGACTTTTTAGGACTTGAACTAGGCCGTCACTATATACATGCATACATCTCAAACGACTCTTTTTCATAATTTTACTAAAACTCAAAAGAAATTTTATTAAAATAATTGTCTTTTGCAAAATCGAAATAATAAAAATTGGGGTACCCCTTGTACAATTTCATAAAACAGGAAACTTGCATCAAGTGTCTAGCAGTGATAAATTTTTAGATGAAAAAAAAAAAAAAGTTCTGGATTCAAATGACAAGACCAAAATTTCCTAAAGATGAAAACATGAAATCTTGTGCGGAAGCATTTGACTAGTGCCAATGACACATTCAAAGTTTTATTTCCTCATTCGTCAAAATGTCCTTTTCCTTACTTAAAAAAAACATAACATGAAAATGGTGAGTACAAAATACTCAGTAAGTAACCCTACTACTGGAGTCAGGCTAAGCACCTATATCCAATACGTGCAACATGCTAGTGAGACATGTATAAACACACTAAACTCGGATGACCATCTAGTGAGTAACTTAACCCATCGTAACACACATCTGGTGACCTAAAGGCTCATAAACATAGTAGGACACCTGTCGGCACTCAGTAACATAGTAGGAAACTCGTCGTTTTCGGGAACATAGCAGGAAACCCGTAGGCATCTGGTGACATAGTAGGAATCCTGTAGGCTTTCATTAACGTGGTAGTGTTAGGAAGCAATCATCACTTCCCAATTAAGATATGTCATACTTTCAGTAAATGTCAATGTAAACCATAGACCAAGTCTCAAATTCCCCACATAATCACATCAAATTTATGCTAGTATCAACAAACTCATGAAAACAGTTCAAATCATAGTAGGCTTCTCAATTCATCTAAATAACTCAAGTGAAATTAATCTAAATCGCTTGGCTCAAGGAAGATTCTAGTAATAATAATAAGATTGCTTATCTCAAGGTTATGTCCAAATAGCTACCGAAACAGCCAATTCCTACAAAATTCTTGAACAAAGTACTAAAGCATAACCCAAACTCACAGTAGATCTCTAAGCTTAATTCCAATCACAAATTATTCCAAATTTAATCAAAACAATTTTACCCAAAGTGTGGCTTATCTCTAAATCACTTCCAACCTCCCAAAACTTCCATCTAGCATTAAAATGGAATGTGTAAATTGAATTTAGGCCAAACAATTAATGGGCAATCAACAACCAAAGCCAACAACACTGGGTAGCCACTAAAAAAACAAGTTAAATTTGAGATTGACTTATACATATATATACTTCTCTGAATTCTCTTTTCTTTTCCTTTTTCCAAAATCCTAAATATATATATATATATATATATATATATATATATATATTTAAATTTTCCTTTTCCTTTTTCTTTTCCTAAAACAAAACACAACTTATTTAATATAACTTTCCTTAACCCATCAAATCAATTTTTTTCCCAACCACCACTTAATAATTTATTTAACCAAAATATCTCCTAACAAATCAGTTCAGTGTTGTGAGTACAATCTCTAATATTTGATCCTTTGATTCTTTCTCTCGAAAAGTAAACTTTAATCTTTATGTTTGTTGTTCTTCTTGGATGATCGGCCTTTGGGCTTGAGGTCTTCTTGGGTGATGATCGACCTTTAGGCGTAAGGTCTTTTTAGGCTTGATGATTTTCTTTGGTGATCGACCTTTAGGCTTATTGATCTTTTTGGATGATCGACCTTTGGGCTTAAGGTTTTCTTGGGTGATGATTGGCCTTTGGGCATAAGGTCTTCTTGGGTGATGATCAGCCTTTAGGCTTGATGATTTTCTTTGGTGATCGACCTTTAGGCTTATTGATCTTCTTGGATGATCGGCCTTTGGACTTGATGATCTTCTTGGGTGATCGACCTTTAGGCTTGTTGATCTTTTTAGGTGATCGGGCTTTCAACTTATTGATCGATCTTTGGAGTTTCTGACTTCTAGAGCTTCAAAGAAAGTCTTCTGATCTTCTAAATGTCCTTTCAGCTTTTGTCTTTAAATCTTCAAAAGACTTATACTCTTCAGAGCTTTAGTCTTTTGATCTTCAAAGCTTCAAGAGTTTTGTATTCTTCTGAGCTTGTATTCAAATCTTTAGAGCTGAGGAAGTTGTGTTCTTCAGATATTTAGAGCTTCAGTCTTTGGATCTTCGAATCTTTGGAGCTTCAGTCTTCAGAGTTTGATTAGAACTTCAAAGTCTTGGAATCTTTAGGATTTTGTTTTTAGAGCTTCAGAGCATTAACCTTATGTTGTCAATGTTTCCAATCCCCTCAAATGAAGAGATAAAGCCTCTATTTATAGAGTTTCTATGGGCCTTCATGAGCTTGGGCCCAATTGCTTTTGGGCCCAAGAATCGGGCTTGGGCCCAATATCTTCTTTGGCAAAAAAAAAAAAAAAAAACACAATGGTCTTGAATTGAGTTGAACTTTTGACCCAAGCGACTTTAAGCACTCAGTCCAATCCGATTTATAAATTCCACAATGCATTTGAACTTTGTTGTAATGACATAGAAACTTGTGATTTGCCAAAATTTCTCATTCAACAAATGGTTCAATTCATTATCGATGTAAAATCACATTCTCCACCTTCACAATATATTATAAAACCTTTTAAATAATTTAGTGTGATTTTTTCTTAACTAAATTGACACATTCATAACACTCTCATCCCACACTATATTGTATTACAAAAAGTCCAATAGTTTAATAGAGATATCAGAACTAGAAGAGAGTTCAAAGGAGAAGTATTACATAAAAATACAAAAAAAGCTAAAAAAAGGCCTACCAATTAAAAGGAATGGATGGGACATTATAATTACAAAATACCAAAGAGGTAGCAAGAGATATAATCTCGTCCCATATCTTTGAAAAGATTCATCAGTATTGTGGGAGGCACTAGCATTTCGTTCTATCCATAGACACCACAAAGCATTACGTTCTGTCCAAAGATACCACAACGTAGCTCCAATCAAGTTAATCTACCAAATCTGCCTTTCCAGTCATTGGGGAACATGGACCATGTGCTGCCCAATTTCAGCCACTGAATTAGGCAATGTATAAGTGGCAGAGATTCTTATGTGGTCCAAATAACTTAGTGTGAATTAGTTTGTAACCATTCAAATAATAAATAATTTAATATGAAATAATTTGTAACCTTTCGAATAATTTAATGTGAATTAATACAATTTATATTTGAAGGAAAAAATGCCACCAAATTGTGGTGGAGGAGATATAATAGAAGGGTAAAATGGGCAAAAAAATACTCCACATAATTGTGTATTGCACGTGTTTAATAGTTTTAAATAGTTTAACTGAAATATTGTTAAATATAACCATTCTTTAAATACTTAAGATCAACTTTATATATTCTTACAATAATGTCTTAATTAGACAGTTGATATTTTGTATGACTTTATGGTATATAAAGTGCCTATGATGTTTTTTTTTTTTTTTTTAATTTTCAATTTATTATCTTGTTTTTTTTTAAAAAAAAAATAGTTTTAATGACCTTTTTAATATTTTAAAAGTTTAGTCACTCATGTGGTGGATAGATGGATCAATAAAAAAATTATTATGACATATTATTTAGTACTTCAACAGAAACTTAGACGAGAAAATAGCTATCTAGTTAAGACATCAAGTAAAAAAAAAAAAAAAACAAATGATAATAATAAGAAATAATAGAAGAAAACTCAAGATTTCTATCAATGTCTTAAAAATTAAGATGTGAACTTAAAAAATCTCTCTTAGTTTTTTTTAATCACAGTTTTTTTTTTTTTTTTTTTTTTTTTATTGCAATGCATGGTTTTTAAATAAAAAAAAATTAAAAAGGTTTATTTTAAAATGTTTAGGGTGAAATGTTAATAATCATAATACTTTTTATAACCAAAATTAATTCTCACGGTTGATTAAAACTAATTTTCATATGCCCTTTATTTGGTTTTTATTTCATTAGTTACAGTAATGAATGCTTTTTTAAATTTCATCGGTATAATGTGGTCATTGTCATTGTGCATGTGCCACCTTTTCATCTATCACAATTTGTTGACGTCATTCATATGGGTTGATATGTGACTTTTTTCGACACATATATTTGCAATAGATCACTGAGTTTCATTTTTTGGTTCAACCAATATTTTTTAAAAAAAAATTAATAATAATAGATTGATTATAAAAGGAAAAAGAAAGAAAAGAAAATATTACCTATATTTTCATATTTTCTCAAATAGATCGATTTTCTCACATAACAATTGATAGACAAATACTCTTGTTCAACTTCATCAATGGGTCTAACATCATAAGCTTAGAAATAATCGAAATATTAGATATGACACATGCATCATCTTGTGCAACTTTAAACATACCATTATTATCCTTGAAAAGCTTTGAAGATTGAAATGACTTTGAGAACCATATGTGTTCAGATAATAAAAAATGAAAAAAATGATAAACCTACTCTAGTTGTTGGTGAAAGATAGTGATAAAGAGAAGTCATTTTTATAGTGAAGGTGGAGAATTACAAAACTTTTTAAATTTAATTTTTAATTAAATGAATGAAGGGGGTGTTACTATTGACGCATTAATTTGAAATTAATAGAAATTAGTAATAATAATAAATTTAAAAAGTAACCGCAATCCTTTGAATTTATTTTTTTGGCATTACAAACGTTGCTTTAAAAAAATTAAATTTCGCATTTAATTTTAAATAATTAAAGAAATAGATAAAATGTGTGTATTTCTTTTTTAATTTTTTACTTTAATAAAATTTTACTACTCCAATGGCCAACAATGAGATAGAAAAAGGGCTCAAAATGAACTAATAATTAATTTTAGATTAAAAGAGTGTTAACATATCCTTTTTGAATAATGAATAATTAATGCTTGAATGTATTAAAGAAAAGAATTATAACTACAAAATTGAAATGACATAAGTGTACTAAATAAAATTTTTAAAGGATATTGTAGTAAGTATTTTTTAGAAATTCTTGCTTTCTAATATAGTATAATTAAAAAAAAATTACATTTCACTCGTTTGAAGATTGTCAAAGAACATTGCTTCAAAAAATGTTGAAGATTGTTAAAGAAAATTGCTTCAAAAAATGAAAATGCCAGTGGACTGATGTAATAATTAAATAATTAACCTCAAAAATAAAATAAATAACCACAAAGAAGAAGAAAGTATAAATATGAAGAGAATGAAAACAAGAAAAACTTTCACTTGTTGTAAGGAATGAGTGAGAGTCCTTTTATAAGTGAATGAAATGAAGAGGTTACATAATGGTTCTATCATTTTTTTTTATAGTAAATAATTAAATATAATTAAATGATAATGGAGGTGGAGAGTTAAAAAAAAATTAATTTCAAAACTTTTTAAATTATGGAGGTAACTTTGTAAGTACTCTTGGCTAAAGGAGGGAGATGAAAACACAACATTTTCTCATAATTCCGTTTTGGCACGCCGTTGTTACAATTTCATTATTGCAATACAGAACTCTAGAGACGTGATAAACAGAACGAATCAGGACATTGAAAAAACCTTCATACTTATTTCCTGGACATCTATACGAAGAGGGAAGACAAACCCTAGATGATTGGCAATTTAAATTAGAGGGTAATCGATGATAACCTTACAGCCTTTCTCACTACCCCTTCATGGATTATGAAGTCTTAAGCTGTTTAAAGTCTCTGGGACACAATAAAAACTCCAGGACCCGATGGATTTATAATGGAATTTTTCAAAAAGTATTGGAACATCTTTCCCCCTGACCTTATGAACATGTTCCACGACTTTTTCCAAACTAATATTTGTGAACAGAGCAATGAATGCTACTTTCATAGCATTGATTCCTAAAAAGTTTGCCCCCAAAGAGTTAATGACTTCCGTCCCATTAGCCTCACCACGAGTATATACAAATTATTGGTTAAAGTCCTTGCAGAGAGCCTCAAAAGAGTACTCCCCTACACAATATCTCAACACCAATTTGCCTTTGTCAATTGAAGGTAAATCACTGATCCCATCGTTATTGCTAATGAGATTGTGGACTATTAACGTGTCAGCAAGTCAAAAGGCTTAGTCATCAAGCTTGACATTGAAAAGGCATTTGATAAAATCAGCTGGAATTTTATCCTATCGGTGATGAAACTTAAAGGCTTCAACAACAAGTGGATAAACTGGATAAGTGCTTATTTATCAACGGTAAACTATTATGTCCTTCTAAATGGGAAACCCAGGGGTTTTATTCAAGCCACGAGGGGAATCAGACAAGGAGATCCTCTCTCCCCATTCTTGTTTGTACTTGCTATGGATTACTTGTCTAGCCTGATTGAAGAAGCTCAAAGGAAGAACCTTATAACAGGTTTTTATTATTAATCAAAGAAATCTGCACATCTCCCATTTATTATTTGCTGATGACATTCTCCTATTCTCAATAGCCAGTGTTGAACATCTCAAGAATCTCAATTTCATCATTAAATATTTTGAACAAGTCTCGGGCCTAAAAGTAAATCTTCATAAATCTTGCATAGTTGGGGTCAATGTTGATGATGAAGTTATGCAACAAGCCGAAGCATATGAGACTATAACTCCTCACTGCTCCCCATGGATTACCTTGGTATGCCGTTTGGGGGTAACATAAAAAGTACTACTTTTTGGTCGCCTATTCTTGAGAATATGGAGAAAAAACTGGACTCCTGGAAATTTGATTACATCTTCAAAGGAGGTAGACTTACTCTAATACAAGCGGTGCTCTCTAGTCTTCCCACATACTATCTATCTGTCTTCAAAGCTCCCAGCTCGATCTATAAGGACATTGAAAAGGTATTGCAGAACTTTTTGTAGAAAGGTTTCGACAATTGTAGTGGCTCGCATCTTGTTAGATGAGAAATTGTTACTCTCCTCAAAGAACATGGTGGTCTTGGCATTGACAGAATTAAAATCTCCAATGAAGCCCTCCTATGTAAGTGGATATGGAGATACATAAAGGAGAAGGACAACCTTTGGAGAAATCTTATAGACGCAAAATATAGTTGCAAACACCCCGAAAACATTCCTGCCATGTGCAAACACAACAGCTCAAAGGCCCCTTGGTTCCATATATCCAAACTTGAGAATAACGTGTTCAACAATATGTAGAGGATTATCCGGAATGGGAATGACACCATGTTTTGGCTCCATCCCTGGAACTCAGATGGAAAATTATACCAGGTATACCCCAGATTTTATGCTCTTGTCACGGAAAAAATGATCAAAGTTAAGGAAGTCTGGAAAGAGGATACTCGAGAATGGAACTCGTTTTTTTTTTTAAGACCCTTGCTCAATCGTGAAAAGGACTTGGAACCAAATATTTGCTAACTAGATGCAGCTTTCATCTGCCATAGGGAACGACTATTACAAATGGAAACATACTACTGGCGGGCTTTTCATAGTGAAGTCCATGAAAAAAATCCTCACGCCAGCCCTCACCACCCCATTTCCGTTTGATATTGGTTATCTCTGGTCCAGTTACCTGCTAAAGAAATGTATCATATTTATATGGACCATCCTGAACAGAGGTTTGAATATAGGGGACAAATGCCAAACTCGAAATCCCAAGAAAATGATAAGCCCAAACTGGTGCATTATTTGCAAAAAAAGCAATGAAACTACCGAGCACATGTTCATACATTGTCCTTTTTTAAAATACCTTTGGGCTATCCTCACCTCGGTGGCAACTTCCCCTCTTCCAGAATCCATAGTTGAAATGCTCTTTGTCATAACACACATCAAACAAAATAGCAAGAAGAAAGTGTTATGGACAAATCTGATCGAAGCTTGTTTCTGGTGCATCTGGTTGGAGAGAAACAAAACCTTGAAGGATGAGGAGAAGCATCCAAACCACCTGTGGGAAGACATCATCTACCTTGCTGCTTAATGGAGTACTAAATGAACTTTATTTTGTGACTATAATGTTTCTTGTATAGCCCTCAACTTGAAGGCTTTCCTCTAGCCTCCTTTTGAGCTTTCACTTGTTTTCTTGGCTTTACTTTTTGGCCTTTGCGCTGACTCTCTCTATACATCTTTCATTACCTCTGTCAATATATCTTTTTGGACCGGGGCGTGATGATGGCGCTAAGGATGTGTCAACCTAGTTGAGATATCCGGGTGCGCCCACTAACCCCTCGACTTCTAGTACTCTTTAAAAAAAAGTATGATTATAAGTGTGATGGGTGAGTTATAAATTTCAATAAGTGTAATTGATTATTTTTTTATAAAGGTAATTGTGACAACATTTAAAAGATTATATATATATGTTAGTAGAGTTTTCAATTGAGTATTTTTGGGAAAAAGAAAATTTGTGTCAAAAATTAAACCAACACAATCAAATTGAATTGAACTAGTGGGAAGGTTCACTCATTTAATTATGTCTATAGTTTTTTTTTTCCTTTTGAGTTTCAACATATCAATTTATTCAAATTCAAACTGAAGTAAACATAGTTTTAACTACTTCAAATGATTCATATTTTGCATATTGGGAGCTAATAATGTATTTTTCAATTCCATAATCATATGTTATATATATATATATATATATATATATATATATATATATTTTTTTTAATTTTGCCTTTGGAAATACATATTCTCTCCCTTCCATATTTAAGCTTTTTTTTCATACACTCTCTTCCATTTGATCTCTCTATTTATTTATTTATTTATTGTGTTTCTACAATCCTTTTTACTCTTGCATGTGTGTCATTCAAACTTGTCTCATCGCACTCCGTCGAATATAGTTAATAGGTCATAAACAAAAATTCAACAATTTGATTCTCTCTTATTGTAGGATTTAGTCCAAAACAACAATAAATTTGTATACATCATTTGATAATGGAAAGAATGACATTGTTTTGTTTAAAAGTGTATTACTAATTTTATGAAAAAAGACAAATCAAATTTATTATATTGAATTAAATCTATTAGCTTCAATATGAATTAAGTATGAAATAGTTACGAATTCACAAAATTTCAAAACTCTTGAAATTCTATCATTGATTACTTATTATTATTAATATTTAATTTAAAAACTCTATTGACTTATTAAAAGATAAAAGGATCCATTTCAACAATAACCCTTCAATATATATTTTCAATGGGACATGTCCAGAAAATACCAAAGACTAATATGAATGATTAGGGTGTAAAAAAATTGAACCAAATGAAGTTTAATGATTTTGATGCAATGAAATGGACACTTTAATTATTATTGTTTTTAATGATAATTTGATCATTAGACTAATAATTATTATTGTTTTTAATGATTAATTTGATCATTAGACTAATATTTTATTATTAATATTTTAATTAATTAATTAATTATATCAAATCTGGACTATCGGTGATTTGGATGAAAAATACAATTTTTTAAAGAAATATATTTATATAATAAAGAATGAAAACCAAAACGGCAATAATCAATGATATTTGTACAAATTATGGCTTATATATTTCCAAAGTCTAATCACTTGTACTTTTGCCAAAACGAGTTTAATTTAAAGGTAATTGACATGACCTTCCGTCCTAGAGATGGAAAAGTTTGATCCCTCATCCTCACATATGTTTTACTTAAAAAAAATTCACTTATACTTTTATTCTCAAACTCTTATCCCCTCCCACCATGACATTATTTTGACAATTACTCATGCACTAGGTGTGGTTCAAATATCATGTGATTCATCAGTCTTTGTTCATCTATATATGCTTTGTTGGATATATCTTATTTGATGATATTTTTATATTATTGACAAAATTGACCGTATATGAGGGAAGAATGGTTGAGTAATGAAAATCTCATGATGAAAAATAAAATGAAAAAAGAAATTAAAAAATGTTACCTGATGATATTATTATTTTGATTTTGAAGAGTGAGTAATGTATTATAACGAAAAAACTATGATCAGCATAACAATTTCATTCAGTGTAAAAAAGAAATAAAAATTGAGCGTAATGCACACCTAGGAGTGTTTTTGGATAATATATTTATATAATTGAGGTGAAATTTTATGAGACATATGTTACAATTTCAATAATGATAATTATGAAATTGAAACGCTAACTATTTAATACAATAATTTGTAACATTTAGGTAATAAATTTATATTACAAATATATTGAGTTGGAAAATAATAGTTATTTTTCAGTTGTTTAGTTAAGTTTAAGGTATTTTAGAAATGAATTATTAATTAATAAGAATAAGAAAGTAAATTTGTGCAATGCAAAGGTTATAGTTAATTAATAAGAATAAGAAAGTAAATTTGTGAAATGTAAAGGTTATAGTTTTATATTAAGTTATGTAAATTTGTGAAAAATTTCATATTCTAGCATTTTCGGTGATATTTTGTAATTTCCATTTTTTTTAGTCTTTTGAAAAATTATAACTTTTGATTAGGTGGTTTATATATTTAATTTAAAAAATATGTATTTTAAATAACAAAACTGCTTGAAAAAGTTTATAAATAATAGCAAAATATCGCAGTGATAAATCGTGACATAAATAATATCTATTGTGGTCTATATTAGATAGACAATGAAATTTTATTATATTTATAAATATTTTAATTTTTTTTAATATTTGAGAAAAATAACTAAACTTTTTACAACTTTAATAATGTAAGAGTTATTTAAGCTTAGTAATTACATTTAATAAACAGTTTTTTTTTTTTTAATATTCGAACTCATTATCTAATTTAATAATTATTAGTAATTTGTGAGTGACATGCTTTGTTAATTTAAGATTTGACAAAAGACAATATAATCGAAAAATGTTTTTTTTTTTAAAGATTGTGTCTTTTTAATATAATAATAATTATAGATTATAGATAAATAGTATAGATTTAAATGTAGATATTGAAATTGATAGATTATAAGTTGCTTATTTTTATTTATTATTATATCTTTTTTAAACGAAAGTCAAAGTTTTCATGTTACGTTTTTATTTTCCCCACATGTATTTAATAGTATATAAAAATGATTGCACGCCATGCACATTAATTACTGTTTTTTTTTTTTTTTTTTTCTTTTACCGACTCATTTTCTACATACATTATATTAGATTATCCATTGATCATTGGTATCATTAGCTAATTTTCATCGGTTGACGTCCTATCTTAATTATAGTTTAAATACAAATACATAAATCTCTTTATATATATCCAAACAAAACCATTTTCGTTTAGTCTTTTAGTTTTGAGAAATGAGTTTAAAAGGTCTTCCAGGTTATCTTGTCATCTACCATTGTTAAAAAATAATTTTGTTTTATTACTTTTACAGATGATGTGACATATAAAAGTTAAAAATTAATAAACTAAGGAAAAAAGAGCTCACTCTTCCTTTCTTCTTCTATTCTGCCTCTCCTTGGTGGCACATCCATTTCCAACTTTTGAAAATGATTTACAGTAGGCTGCTGAGTGGATCAAACTCTACCACGAGGAAAAATCTGAAGGGTAAAGAATATATATGTAGTGGTTAAGAAAAAAAAAAAACCTCATTTTCCAATTTGAATCAACTTAATTTTTAATTTGTATTGGAACAATATTCTGGGTTGTGAGAAAAAAGAATTCAAAGTGGAATTGGGGTTTTGTAGTTCGGCGTGGGTCGAGGGTAATAGTGAAGGATGAAATGAAGGAAGGGTGTTTGTGGGAGGTGATATTGGCAACAGAAATGATGTGGAATGGGATTTTCTGCCAGCATCTTTCTCCTCTCATCGGTTGGATTTCGTCGCCGGAGCTAAGCTACCTTGTATGTTGAGGGTTGTTGTGAGAGTCTTTCGTGAGAGATGAGTGGCTCATCAACCTATAATAATGTAGTTTCATATGTCACATCAACCTTAAAAATCAATAAATAAAATAATATACATTTTGACAGTAGAAGATGGGAAAGTTGACAGTGGCGTGATTTGCTTCCTATAATGGATTGTCTGTTCGTACTCACGTGATTCTTTTTTTCTTTTCTTTTCTTTTTTTTTTTTTTTTTTTTCCTGATCCGTCATAGTACTTTGAAATTTTTGTTGTTGCTGTAGCGACCATTTCAATTTTCAACCCATTGATTTCTCAGGGTACATTTTCTTCTAAAACTCATGGACTCAGTAAGTTAATTTTCCCAATAAATACTGAGCATAGCCATTTAGGAGTTATGCCATTTCATTAATTCCGTTGGCATATCTTTGTCCTACAAAATCATGCAGCTTGAAATAGGTTACAGAGAAACCATAAAGCCCTTGTTTTCAACCCCATCGAAGCTCGGGCTTCACCATCTTTGTTTGTCTGATCGTCAAGCCCCTTTCTTCTATCTCCAATTTCTCTATTTCTACGAAAATACTTCCAACTCCAAGTTGCTTAAGGAGAGTCTTTCTAAGGCCTTGACTCTCTACTATCCTTTCGCCGGCCGCCTAAAAGACCGCGCCTCCATCGACTGCAACGACATGGGTGTCACCTTCTTAGAGGCAAAGCTCCGGTGTCCGATGTCGGAATTTATGAACGCTGACGATTCACGGCGCAAAGAGATTTTGAAGTTGCTTTGTTTTGATGATATGAATGGAAAGGACCAAAGATTCAACCCTTTGTTGTGTATTCAGTTGACTAGATTTGAATGTGAAGGAGAAGCAATTTGTGTGTTCTTGTCCGACAAACTTGCAGATACTCTCACGTTTACTAACTTCATGAGCCATTGGGCATCCATTTCCTGCAGCTCCGGCGGTGGCCACGACATGCCGCCGTTGGCGCCTCCTCAGTTTAACGCTGCAAGTTTATTCAAACCAGTCGACGACGACCTGTTAGGTTTAAATTTCTACTCTTTTGTGTTTTATTACACTCTAAAGGATGGTTTGGTTGGAAGCTTATCTAGATGGAAATCGACACATGCATCCAAATTTCGCGTTTGTTACACATTTTTTAACATTCATTCTTCATTTTCCACCATCAAGTATTTTCTTTTCCATTCAAAATATGGGTTCTCTTTCCTTCCCTTCTTTTGTTTTTCACTTTATATATAATTTTATTTTCAATATAGTTAATTAATTAATATTAATTTAACAAAATTAATATAATTATTTATTTTAATAAATCAACAATAATCTACTAAAATATTTACTTCATTTATTTTTACAAATAAAAATTTATTAAGCGAATGTAATTACTTATTTACATAAATAACTAATTATTTAGTTATCAAAATCTTAAAATATGTTCAATTAGTAAACTAGGATTAGTTAAATTTAGTTAGTACAAAAATTCATTTTTCAATAATAATAATTGTTTAATTATTTATTAAAATTAATTTTAATTCGGGATCTTGATTTTATAATCAATTAATTATTTATTGTGATTAATTTTTATTACTTCATTCAGTTATATTTATAAGATCTTTTTTTAGCATTCTTTATTAATATTCTTTATTAACATATCATATTTTTATTTCATTTTTTCACTTTTTATATAATATATTTTTCATATTATTTAGTTAAAATTGAAATTACAGATCTTAATTAATTAAAAATGATTAAGTATTAGATTATAATTAATACATCATTCATTAAATATATTAATCGGTTAATTTTAAGTATGAGTTACTCAATGTTTAAATAGATTGAATTACAAATTTAATCCCTATGGTTTGGAAAAATATAGAGTTTAATCCCTATGATTTAAAATTAGAATTTAGTCCCTGTGATTTGATAAAATTATTATAAATAGTCCCTAAAGAAGGGACTAAGGTCATCTTTACTTCCCAGTCAACATTATCAATCAATTATAATATGAAAAGTGTGGCCCATTTAAATATGTTTAAAAAAATAAGTTAACAATATAATGTGAATTATGAATAATAAAAGAAATTCATTAAGATTACAACAATTTTGATTACGGAGTTGTAAACATGACCTAAATCTTTTTCCCAACCATAAGGACTAAATTCTAATTTCTCCAAACCATAGAAACACAATTCTAACTTTTAAAACCATATGTACCAAATTCGTAATTTAACATTTTAAATAGTTATAATTAAAATTATAATGGATTCTTAATTAATTGAATTTTTATCAATATATTGAATGATATTTATTGTTTTAATTAATTAATCTATTAAAATTATATAAGATTGTCATGCTCAATTTCATAAATTAAATACAAACATAATTTTTGTTCATAAAATTGTTATAGCATTTTTTATGCACAACTAAGCACAATCATCTTTGATTTTCAGACATCTTATTCTCAACTATCCAATTTCTAGACAATCATCTTTGATTTTCAGACATCTTATTCTTAGCCATCCAATTTCTAGACATCCTTTATTTCTAGGCATCTATAAAACCTTAAACCAAACAACCCTAAGTTTTTGTTTGATATTATTTTTTTAATTCTAAAAACGCATTTAAGTTTTGAGTTTGATTTCAATTTAGTCCTTAAGTTTCAAAATATTACAATTTTTTTTAACCTTTTGAAGTTTGAATTTTGTTTTAATTTGGTCTCTAAGTTTCAAGATTCACACTTTATTAATCTTGATTTTTTACTAAATATTTATTTTCAGTCTTTAATGTTAATGTCTAAGCATAATAATTAATTGTCACTATTTTTTCTATCACTATTAAGATTAGTTTGAGAATTATTTCACGTCATAATTATTTTTATTAATTAATTAATCAACATTAAAGCCAAAATTGAAATTGAGTTGTAATGGAAATTGAATATTAAAAATATTAATCTTGAAACCTAGAGACGAAGGGTAAGTATTTTTCAAAAATGTCATTTTTATTTAAATATTTTGATAAAAATTGTTTAAAATAAACTTTGAAAGTTTTTAAAAAGTTATTTTAAATGGTTGTTGTACCTTTTAATTTTTTTTTTTTTCAAAATGACTTATTTTCAAAATTAAACTTTTGAAAAGTTAGGCCAAACACACCCTGAATCGAAACAAAACTCTAAACTTATTAAAGACTAAATTGAAATGTACTAAAACGTTAATCATTTACTGATAATTTTTTAAATAAATTGAAAGTAGAAGGTTCGGAAGAAATAGTAAAAGGAGATAAAAACTTGGTGTCAAAGAGATTGGTGTTCGAAGGTTCAAAAATTAATTGCAACTCTTAAAGCCATGGTTTCTGAGAAAATGGAGAATCCAACTCGTGTACAAGTGGTTGCTGCTCTCATCTACAAAGCTGCAATTTCTGCATCAAGATCAATGGTGGCAAATAATCACTCCAAAACTCACCCCACGAACTATTTGCTAACAATCCCCATAAACTTACGAACCAGAGTGGTTCCACCCATGCCTCCAACTTTGTCAAGGATCACAAAAGCTAAGGGACCGTTGCAGTTGGTAACTAGTTGATTTTTAGTTTTTAGAAATCTGGTCTGTTTGGTCTATTTTATATTTTTGAAATCTAGAGAAACAAAAAGGTTTTTTTTTCTCTTTGTTTTATTTTATAATCTTGACAAAGTAGATAGATCTTTTTAAATTTGTGAAATAGTTTCACAAGCTTTTTCTCCGGTATATTTAATCATTTATCCATATTGTTATTGAAGGAAACATAATCTCTTTCTTCCTAACGTCGTCAACGACGGCGGATCAAAAGGAGATAGAGGTATGGAGATTGACAAGTGACATGAAGAGAAACATGGAAGAGTTCTGCAACAAATATCCAAAGAAATACAAAGTGGAAGAATGGTGTTCTCTTTACAAGTTGCATATGAAAGAATCAATTGAGAGGATGAGCGAACAAAGTGTGTATACATGCAGCAGTTGGTGCAGATTTCCGTTCTATGATGCTGATTTTGGGTGGGGAAAGCCTCTATGGATCACTGCGCCTGTTATTTTGTATAAGAATGTGATCATATTGATGGATGCAAAAGATGGTGAGGGAGTTGAAGCATTGGTAAGTTTGGAGAAGGATCAGATGGAAGTAGAAAAATGAAGACCTTCTTTCATTTTGTGAAATCAAAACCTAGTGTGTCTCAAATGCTTACACAATAACGTTGGTGTGTGACTGTGTGTTGTTGTTAGTGAGTCCTTTATATGCCATTGGATTCAGCTTCAATAAAATAACAAAAATACTTATTAGGTGCATCCTAGCCTAGTTAATTTATCTTTATATTGTACCTTTGTCATGTGGTAAATTTTTAATTCTTTTTAGAGATGTTCATAAAATATAAAACAATAAATGGTTTAGATGAAGCTAGTTTAATATATCTATATATATATATATTGATAGTATGCTAATTAGAGGTAGAAACATCTTCAGATTTTATTAAAACTAGCTAATAAATTTAGAATAAAACTTGCAGGAGGGTCTACATTTCTACCTGCAGACACTCCACATGGCACACTTTTGTGCCACGTTTCGAAACTTTTTTATTTGAACTTATGTGTCAAATAATTAGAATGATGAGATTTAATTTGACTATTTTTTTTAATTTTTATTTTGCGTGATAAATCAGTATGTAGTTTTTTTAGCCACCTCAATTAAATCAATTGTTTTTATATTTTTTATATGGCTAGAATTTTTTTTTAAACATTCATGTTAGAGGCAGAGCAAGTTTTTGAAGAGCCAAATCTTCTTTCTTTCTTGCCTGGTTTTTTTTTTCCCTTCTCATTTTCAGTAATGTAAGCTTAATTTTATTTAATTTAAATTTTCATATTAAAAAAAGAATTTATTGTTTGCTAAACTATCCCTAAATTATCTATTTTCAATAAAGTTAAAATATTTTTTTCATCAATGTTATGAATGGTTTAGTTAAATGAGAGCACCTAATTATGTCTTGTTACTATGATTGTCAAAGGCTAAAACTAAATAGATTCTACGCAATTTAGAGATTTAAATCTATACACCCTAAGTTACAAAATTTCATAAATAATTATGAATATTGAAATTTAAAATAACAATATATTGTAACAAACAATCAAATTAAGTAGGCACATTATTGTTGTAGTGTTTAGTTGAATCATGTAGTTGAAGTGTTGTATTCACATGTTGGTAATTTATCCTATCTTAAGAGACAATTCTTCATGACACCTTGAGTTTCATAAAAGAAACAAAATTATCCTATGAAAACTATGTAAATTCATTGAGTTCATATTAATTATTATTTTAATTGTTATCTTATTCTCCAATAATTTTTTCTTTAAAAGCATTAAGGTTACTAATGCACCTTCTTTAAAGTTTAAAGGTAAATTTGTTAAACGACCGATTAACCATTTTTGTCAAATTTTTAGGTTTAGTGATATTTCTAAAAACAGATTGTACTTGTTTCCATCCAATACTACCAACAATAATATTTTTTAAAAGGACATATTATTGAAACTTTTGTGAGATTAAAGTTATTTTTAAACCAAAATAAAAAGTTCAGAGGTATTTTTTTTTTATAATTTATCCTTTAAATAATAAAATACTATTTAAATTAAAATTAGAAAAATTATTTTAAATGACAATGTAGCTATATTTTTTTTTTTATCCGGCTTCATTTAAATTAATTTATTTTTATTTTTTAGGCTAAATTTTACGTCTTTTAACTTTTATTTTAGTTTGGCTAAAGTAACCAACTTAATTAGGATAAAGAAAAAAAAGGAGGGGAGAGCAAAGCAAATATGGAAAATTTTGAAGCTGGTTTTTGTTATCCAAAAGTTGTTCTTCCTTTTTTAGCTTGGACTATATTTGGCAAAATTTTAAAATTGAAATAAAATATATTAAAAAGAAAATAGGCAATTGTGGAAATGACTTTGGCTTTATAATCACCTGTTCTCTCCCAACAAACCCTAGTTAGCCACCACTTTTATTAGTCCTCATTTTTTCTTAAACAAAAACTCTAGCCTCCACATCCACTTTAGAACACAAAAAGCCTAACTTAGTTAGACGTTGCATTTGGTAGAGACTTTGTCCAAGGATCCACACCTCACACAACAAGTGACTTTCATAATTTGTTATTCTTCTTCGCTCTTGAAAATCTTGAAAAATAGGGAGAAATAAAAAGGTATTAGAAAGAATAACTACTATTATTGCAATTGCTTTTATTTCTTCACCTTATTTATTTTTTATTATTATGTGATCTTTTTACAAGCATTTGCTTTAGATGTTGGTTTTATTTTAACTTATTTATTTATTTTTGTTCATCTTCTTCCTCTTCCATGGTTTTTTCTTTATTGCTGTTTAATTAAAAAGGAAAAATATGTGTAAGAAGAAGAGATGAGATAAAAAAAAGTAAATAAAAAAAATAAGGTAACACATCTGAAGTTATGTTCTTTGGGTTGAAGTGTAAAAAAGGTTATGAGTTGAAGAAGATAAAAGAGAGAAGAGAATAGGTTGGTAGAGAGCAAATTTAGGAGAAAATAAGTAGTTGGAGGTTTATTTTTTTTTTTTAAAAAAAGAGGTTAAATAAATATGTTAAAATTTTAATTTATTGTTGTTATTATTATTATACATTATGTAAAGTTTAGGCATTTTGCCGCCCACGTTTTTTTTGTTTATTTAATTTTATTATTATTTATTTGTTTATTTATTTACTTATTTTTTATTTTTATTATTGTTATTCTTATTACTATTATTATTATTATTTTTTATTTATTTTCTTTAGTTTATCTTTTTATATTCTTTATTTGGCATTTTTCTTAGTTTATTTGTCTATTTTATCTTCCAAGCATTTCATTTTGTTACTATTCTAATATATTCATGTTGTGTTATAATTAAGTGATACTAGTCTAATATTCTTAATCTTTATTTAATTTTTTAAAAAAAACTCCAACGACAAATCTAGAAATATTTGGGAGTTCAATTTTTTAGAATCCTGAGGTAAGGAAGCCAATTCTTTAAAGTCCGACATCGATTTCCAATATCTTTTATTAAATTTTTACTATATTTGTAAACATTGCTTATTTATTTATTGATTTAAATGTATTATTAAATTATATCTTTATTTATTGGTTTAAATGTATTATTAAATTATATATTTTATCAATGTAACTATACATATTTAAATTAATGTCCATTTTTAGTAAAATTTCTCTAGCATTTTCAATAATTTTAAGTTTATTTTCAAATGGTTAATATTTAATTCCTTTGAGTTTTGTTAAAGAAAATGTTTTAACCTCTTTTTTTTTTTTTTTTAAAAAAAATGTTTTCAAGACTGTTTTCCTTGGAAAAAATCCTTCAATTTCCTAGAATTTTTAAGGTGAGGGATCATATATTTGGGAATCCGAGATTTTATCTCAAGAAAAAATGAATTGAATTAACAAAAGCTTCATTTATTTAAAGACTATCCTATGATGGTTTTGAGAATATGTAATACTTCTCACTTTTTAAGGTGAGGAATTTTTTCCCAATTATAATATAGTCAAATTGATGAAATTTATTCCACTTAGTTTATGGGATCATTGCTTCAAATATTGGAGTAATGATGGATAAAATAAGATATTATTTTTAATAAAAAAATTCAAAGAATATTTTCAATTTAAAATTTGAAATTTGGCCACCTTTTTACTATATGGGTGATATGGGTGCTAACACTTTTCTTATATACAAATGACTTCTAAACTCAACTTTAGTTTTCGCAAACTATTTTTTGTTTTTTAATTAGAAATTGTTTATTTTACTTTGGTATCGTAAAAAAGATTGGTATCGACTCCTTTTTTTATTTATTTATTTTCTTTTAAAATTAACCCTTTTAAAGAACGTTAGTCGCTCTGCGTCGTCATTCTTCGTCATTCGTCAGCGTAAAAAAATCCTTGCTCAATTTGGTCATTCTTCATGGATGATTTTAGACCAATTTGAGGATTTCTTTTCATAGAAAGAATTATAGAATTGGCCTACTTCACAAACAATATTTTATAAATGTCTTAAATTCGAATTATATTTTATAACTATATTTTTGCATAAATTTAGCGCAATTTTAACTTTTTAGTACATTTCCTCACATATTTAATTTTAATATATTTTGTAAGTAAAATATTAAAAAAATTTCCAACCGAATTTAATATTAATTATTTAGTCAATTTTATTTTTTGAATTAGCATTAATTACAGAAAAATTTGGTTCCAACTCTAATTTAATTCATATTCATTTTGATTTCAAAATAAGGAAAAGACTTGAATAGTCACCAAAAAGAATTTAGGAATTAGAAAATAATAATAACAAATGTGGAATCCCTAATTCATTTTAACCCTAGCCGTCTATTGCATCTCCACCCTTCGCCTTCAACCATCATCTTCACCTTCAACCCTCACCACGCACGACACGACCACCCTCACGCTTCACCTTCAAGTCTTCAATCCGCAGCAGGCACGCCGACTTCACCTTCAACCCTTAACATGCACGCCGAACTCTAACTTCAACTCTCAGCACACAGGTCATGTAGCAGTCACCTTCAGCCTTGATCCATAATCTTCACAACTCTAGTTTACACTTCTAGCTCAACACTAGACTGTCACTGCCAAGTTCACACTTTGACTTTGACTTCACCTCCTCCACACACTAGATCGAACCACATATATATATATATATATATGAGTTTAGTTCTACATTTTGTTTTCAATTTCAAATATGTATGAGGTTTTCTCAAATAATATAAGGACGTCATCTATCTTATTTTATGCTCCAATTTATCATATGTTAACATTATTATTATATAATATGAAGTATATATTTGCAAAATAACTAAATATATGTGTATATATGACAAAATATGTGAAATATATATCTTAATGTGGTGTATATAATATTATGTAACTTAAAATTTGTAATTGTTCTAAATACACACTAGTAGAATTTTGGTCTTTGCCCACGCACAAAAACGTCGGCAAATCTTAAAAAATGAGTGGGTAAAACTTCTGCCGACGTTTTTTTGCGTGGGCAGACAACGTCGGCAGAAGGCCGTGGGGAGATCTCCTGCCCACGTTTTTTGACATTATGTCGGCAAAAATGCCCACGCAATGAAACGCATGAATAGTCTTTTTGTCCACGTTATAAACGTCGGCAAAAGTTGGTTTCTAGCCACGCATCAACATTTGTGGGTAGAAATTGAATTTCTGCTCACGTTATAAACATCGGCAGAAGTTCCTTTCTAGCCACGCATCAACATTCGTGCGCCGAAATTCAATTTTGCCCACGTTTTATCCATAGGCAGAAGTTGATTTCTGTCCACGCATTAATATTCATGGGCAAAAATAACATTTCTTCCCACGTTTTATGTGTGGCCAGAAATTAGTTTTTGCCAACGTTTTACTTTCCATCGACATAAATCGATTTCTTCCCACGCATGAAACGTCGTCACAGCTTTATAATTACCAACACATTTATTATTATTATATTATATGCTTGGGGATCAATATTTAAAATAAAAATAATCTCCTGTAACAAAATATATTTAATATCATAATTGCAATAAACTTAGCCAATTTTCTGTTACAACCCCCAATTCCTTGACCATATAAAATCTAGAAAACTATCTTATTGTTTGTTTCCTAAGCTCTAGTAGCTTTCATTTTGCTATACAAAATGAACAAAATAATATTAAATACACAAAAAATGGTTCCGTTAGTTGGTCTTAAAAAAAAAATGTTTCCCTCCATCAGTTGGGTCTTCACAAAAAAATTAGCATTTGTGGCCTTCTTCAAAATATATAGACCTGAAAAGCATAATATTTAACTCCAATAAGCACAACATGATCAAAACTAATAAAGTAAATTAGTTTGCATGACTTTCAAAATGATATTCAAGACCAACTAAAAAGTACCTCAAACTCAAAACCAACCAAAAAATTAGCTAAAAAGTGTCTACATGGCACTTTAACTCCAAAAACAACTCCATAATGCACAACTATGACCTCTAAACTCAAAACCAACCAAAGAATGGCCAAAAAGTGTATAAATTTCACTTTGGCTCCAAAAACAAGTCCAAAATGCACAATTATGACCTCTAAACTCAAGACCAACCAAAGAGTAGCTAAAAAGTGTCTAAATGACACTTTGGTTCCAAAAACAAGTCCAAAATGTACAACTATGACCTCTAAACTCAAAACCAACCAAAGAATAGCTAAAAAGTGTCTAAATGACACTTTAACTCCAAAAACAAGTCCAAAATGCACAACTATGATCTCTAAACACAAAACCAACCAAAGAATAGCTAAAAAGTGTCTACATGGCACTTTAACTCCAAAAACAACTCCATAATGCACAACTATGACCTCTAAACTCAATGCCAACCAAAGAATGGCCAAAAAGTGTATAAATTTCACTTTGGCTCCAAAAACAAGTTCAAAATGCACAACTATGACCTCTAAACTAAAGATCAACCAAAGAGTAGCTAAAAAGTGTTTAAATGACACTTTGGTTCCAAAAACAAGTCCAAAATGCACAACTATGACCTCTAAACTCAAAACCAACCAAAGAATAGCTAAAAAGTGTCTAAATGACACTTTGGTTCCAAAAACAAGTCCAAAATGCACAACTATGACCTCTAAACTCAAGACCAACCAAAGAGTGGCTAAAAAGTGTCTAAATGACACTTTGGTTCCAAAAACAAGTCCAAAATGCACAACTATGACCTCTAAACTCAAAACCAACCAAAGAATAGCTAAAAAGTGTCTACATGAAACTTTAACTCCAAAAACAACCCCATAATGCACAACTATGACCTCTAAACTCAAAACCAACCAAAGAATGGCCAAAAAGTGTATAAATTTCACTTTGGCTCCAAAAACAAGTCCAAAATGCACAACTATGACCTCTAAACTCAAGACCAACCAAAGAGTAGCTAAAAAGTGTCTAAATCACACTTTGGTTCCAAAAAAAAGTCCAAAATGCACAATTATGACCCCTAAACTCAAAACCAACCAAAGAATAGCTAAAAAGTGTCTAAGTGACATTTTGGTTCCAAAAACAAGTCCAAAATGCACAACTATGACCTCTAAACTCAAGACCAACCAAAGAGTAGCTAAAAAGTGTCTAAATGACACTTTGGTTCCAAAAACAAGTCCAAAATGCACAACTATAACCTCTAAACTCAAAACCAACCAAAGAGTAGCTAAAAAGTGTCTATATCACACTTTGGTTCCAAAAACAAGTCCACAATATACAACTATGACCCCTAAACTCAAAACCAACCAAAGAATAGCTAAAAAGTGTATAAATTTCACTTTGGCTCCAAAAACAAGTCCAAAATGCACAACTATGACCTCTAAACTCAAAACCAACCAAAGAATAGCTAAAAAGTGTCTACATGGCACTTTAACTCCAAAAACAACTCCATAATGCACAATTATGACCTCTAAACTCAAAGCCAACCAAAGAATGGCCAAAAAGTGTCTAAATGACACTTTGGCTCCAAAAACAAGTCCAAAATGCACAACTATGACCTCTAAATGACACTTTCACTTGAAAAACAAGTCCAAAATGCATGAATTGACTACCGTAACTGCAGGATAGCCACAACACATTAGAACTTAAACATATAAAAATGTACTAAATGCATGAATTGGCTACCGTAACTGTAGGATAACCACAACCATAATTTCGAACTTTAATAAAAAGATAAATACCTAAGAAGTTGAAGATCCATCACCTCCATCTCCTTGCCCCAACAATTTTTGAACGTTGGTCTATCTATCTTCCCATTTGACAAGTTGACTCATTAACTTCTCATTTTGCTCCGCAATCTTTGCGTACTTTTCAGTGAGTTCATCTATCTTCTTTGTCCTCTCCTCTTTTTCATATGCATAAGAGTCATCAATAGTTGGTGGTGCTAGTGATTTTGGGTTCGAAACCAACGCTGATCGACCCCCCAATACCTTCTTGCACACTTCTACACTTGAGATTGTTTGGACACCATCTTCAGTTGATTCTTCAATGATTCTTTGCATTTCCACCTATATGAAAGACATAGTTATATTGAAAGTAATAAACAACACATGAATTCACCAAGTCATGACAATAAAACTTACATATGCATCTCTCGCATTATCATTCATCCATCCTCCCTTTTCACGAAAATGACTTTCGTGGAACAACTCTACCTCATCAACTTCGCTATCCTTTTTCTTTTTCTATAAAAAGAATACAATTATCAACTTCACCAAGAAATTTAATGAGGAGAATTTGGTACATCCAGGGTACAACTAGTTGCGTGCTTCATCCATCAAATCATCGAAAATGTTACTAGTATTCATTTCTTCAATATTTTCTGGAATTTCATCCTCAAAATCCTCTTCGTAATCAGTATTCTCTTCACTTCTTATCATTGGCCCTTGCAAATCATTGAGAGGACCAAAAATGTCATCATCCTCATCATCAGCATTACACTCTCTACTTAATCCATCACCTACTGAAGAAGTACCACCTCTTGGCTCTTTCTAATGAACCTAAGTTGATTGCTTCTCCGTGATAAACACATTTACTATATAAAGGAGATATTCCATATATAAATAAATGTTGCTCTACTACGTTCAATGATTGTGTCATTGAATTCTGGCAGTTCCTACATGGGCAACTAGTTTTTCTCGCATCTTTTACATGCCTCTTTGCCACTTACATAAATTGAGAAACTCCTTCAATGTAATCTCTTGAAAATCTATTTTTTAGTTTAATATAATCCCTATCCATCTTCAAATAGAATTGAAAGAATTAAACTCTGTAAGAATCAGGGCAAGAAGTTAGATAAAGTACCTAAACAGTGTCTAAATGACCCCTTAAGTCCCAAAACGTACTAAAAATGTCTAAAAAGTGTGTAAACCCTCAAGAGACTCGTTAACTCCCAAAACAAATCTAAAATGCACAACTATGACCTCTTAACTCAAAACCAAACAAAAAGTACCTACAAAGTGTCTAAATGATACTTTAACTCCCAAAACAACCTACATAATTCTCAAGAGTCTTCACAATATCCAAGACCAACGAAAAAGTACCTAAGAAGTGTGTAAATAACACTTTAACTCCCCAAAACAACTTCAAAATACCTAAGTATGACTTACAAACTCAATACCAATCAAAAAGTAACTAAAAAGTGTCCAAATGACACTTTAACTCCCAACTACACAACATCAAAATGTCTAAGTATGACTTTCAAATTCAAAACCCACCTAAAAAGTGTATAAGTGTCACTTTGATCCTCAAAACAACTTAAAAGTGCATAAAAAGTGTCCAAGAAACTTATTAACTCCCAAAACAACCTAAATTCAAAATATCTTAAGTTCCTAAAAAGTGTCAAATAGAATTTTGTGACATGTTGATTAATAAAAAAGTTACACTTGAAAGTCTTATTTGTCCACCTACACAAGAGTATTCATCAAACACATAATGGCTTCAAATGTCTAAATGAACCAACCTAAGTTCAACCGATCAAGAGTGTCTAAGTGTTCTTTTGAGTTTCAAAAGCAAGAAAAATGTATCTAAAAAGTGTCTCAATGACACTAATGACTTTCAAAACAACTTGAACATATATAAGTGTGACTTCCGAACTCAAAATCAACCTAAAAGATCAACATTAATCATTCTCATTGCAATTTCATCATTGTCATTACAATTTCATTCAAATTTTCACATGGTAATTATAATACTTGGTAAGTCTCACAATGCAAAGTCCATTAATTTAAACTATGTGTTCCAAAACGACGACTAATCTTCCAAGACGACAACTAATTTCATTCATACATTCATTTGTAGAGGACAATTCTAGATAAAAAAAAAAGAAAAACTCAATTAACAAGTCTATATAACTATGGAAAACAACTCTAGATCCAAACGAATAGTCAATAAAATACTCACCTACGTTTAGTAAGATGGCGGCAACCACACCCACGTCGGTAGAAGAAGAAGGCTGGTGTCGGTAGAAGAAGTGGCGTGGGGCGGCAGTAGCAGAAGAATCAGCAGCAACGGGCGGCGTCGAACTGGCGGAAGTAACGACGGCACGGGGCTGCAGCAGCGACGGCGAGGGGCAGCAGCACCAGCAGCGTCTGGAGGCGGTAGCACCGGCGTCTGTAGGCAGCAGCGGCATCGTTGAGCAGTCGCGTCTGGCGGCGTTGGAGGCAGCAGGATCAGCGTCGGGTAGGAGGAGCAGTCGAGCCTTGTTGTCGGGGGCGGCAGGAGCGAAGGCGGCGTCGTTCGTTGGGTGGGAAACTTCTGGTCAGGTCGGCGGAAAGGTGGATTTTGTGGGGTGAGGGTGGGAAAGATGAAAGGAATGGGTGGGAAACATTTTTTTGTTTTATGTAAACATAAAAGTAAAATGAAAAAGAAAAAAAGGAGGGAAAGTGAGAGGAGGAAAGTAAAAAAGGGGGGGAAATGTGTTTGTGGGTAAAAATGTGTGTGGGGAAAACAATAAGTAATATTTAAAATATTTTTGGCCACATTTCTTGCGTCGGCAGAAGTTAAAAATTTATGCCCACACTCTGTACGTGGGGAGAAACTAAATTAATCGTCGGCTAAAAACCAACTTTAATGATTTTCACTAATACCACACTACTTTTTGCGCACGCTTATATTTATGTCGGCAGATATGAAGAAATGCCCACGCATTAAAAATTCATCGGTAGAAACTAGTTCTGCCAACGTTTTTTGTTGCGTTGGCAAAAAAAAGTGTCGGCAGAGACAAAAATTCTTGTAGTGACAATTGATGTAAATAATATATATATTTGAAATAACACTTGTATATACAAATAAAAATGAAATAAATATAAACCATATTCGTATGTTGCAATATACAATATATTTTTTTAAAAAAAATACAACAATATATTTCTTAAGTGCACAAAATGACAGTACAATATACCATTTTATACAACACTACATCTTATATACAAAATAATGTACTCAATATATATTTGTATTTTCAAGAAATAAACTACGGTATATTTCTTAAGTGTATGAACATATGAAAGTTTTACAATGTATAGTTTTATATACTGAATAATATATGAGATATATATTTTTATTTTCCAGTTATCAACGCAAAAAATAGGTCATGATATATTTTGAAAAATTAAATAATCTGAAAAAAAAAAGGTAAAATGTAGATACAAATGTACAAGCTTCTAACAACATAAAAAATATGGGAATGAATAAATGAGAAAAAAAAAATCATGTTAAAGACCATACAAACAATGACGCATTTCATAAATAGAATTTAGAGATGAAGGAAAAAATAAACGAAATCTCCTACAATTAAAATAGTAATAATAAATATGTACTATCCAACATTAAATAAACCAAATCTCCTATGATTAAAAAAATAAATATATATCATCCCACATTAAATGTATTTCAAGTAAAATGGATAATAACATACCGAAAGTCAAATTCGAAATTAACTAAAAAAGGAAATGATTTCCATATTTTTTTCATATTTGTGTTATTACAAATTTCCTATTTTTAGAAATAAAAATAGCTAGAAATTAATGAGGGTGATAGACTTTTGAACCTGATTTTTATGTAATATTGTAACTTATTAGGCTATTCATGAAAAAAATGGTAGATTTAAGACATTCTTGTAATTTGACATATTTAATTTGGTTATTAGTGTAGAAAGCCCTTTTTTCATATAGGACATTAGAGCAAACGACACTTTGCTTTGAGCCTTTATATTGATTCTATTGTTCTTCACACACTTTCACAAGCCTCCTACCCGCGCTTTACTCGTTAAGTTTAGAATCGAGAACAGAGTAGTGTTGACCTTCGAGAGGTTTATATTTCCGTATAGGCACGCAAAAATTCTCACTCAACTTGATCATTCTGTCATGTCTAACTTGTTGACCCATTTGGGGACCTTTATCATTTAAGGCCTTAGAATTAGCCTCACCATTAAAGCCTTCATGTAATGTACAAGTCTATTACTACATGTATGTTTATTTTAAAATAACTTAATTTTAAGTGATTTTTGGTATAAAAAAAAAATTTATTTTGAAGGATTCTATATTTATGTTTGGTTAAACATCACAATTGCATGAAAATTATGTAAAGAGTGAACATTAATCTTTTTTGTTGGCCAATTCTGATTTTCTTAAACAATCTACATTTTAGTAATTTTGTGGATGTATTATAAAATTTTTTTTTCACATTTAAAAAAAAGTATGTATTTTTTTAAAGAAAATTGAGCAATGTATATATATTTTTTAAAAAAAACACATTTATTCAAATATATTTGTTTGAAAAAGAATATGTATTTAGTAATTTACATTCCCATCACCTAATAATAAATTTTAAGTTTGGTAATAAAAAATGGTGAAAGAAACTCCTTTTTTTATAGTTGGAGGAGAAAATTTTACAAAAATTTTGAAACTTAATATCGTTAGATTTTGTCTGTAACACCCCTATCCTAGATATCTATATATATATATCTATATCTTTACCTAGGAGTGAGTATTACCTAGTCTATATTATGTTAAACACCGTTATATATGCATTTCTATATCATAACCAGTTGGCAAAATGTTTAGCCTTTACATATGTAAGATTTAAAAAACTCTGCTTAAAGTTTACAGGTATGCCTGGTGGTCCTCACAAATGCCACTCAAAATAAGTACAATTTCTACATGGGAATGGAGTTTACAAGTTTCCAATTACAAAATTCTAATTTGGCTCAGACGAATCTTGATGGTAGGCTAGGCACCCGAACATGCTCGCTACCTGGAAAGAAAACATCAGAGAAACAAGAATTTATGAGCTACAATGCTCAGTGAGTAACTAACTAAATAATAAGCTCAATAAAACATAACTACAATCATTTGTATGAACTGCCTGATCATGCTTCATAACTTGTAAATAATTATCATTACGTAATGGATATCTTTTCATTGAACCTTGGTTGAGGCGGAGCGAACTCAACGCACTCAACGTCAATAAACCTTAGCTGTGTGGAGTAATCTCAACACATCAACGTCAGATGCCTTTTATTCTGCTTCAAAGTCGGTCTGATCTCGGGCTGCCTGTGTACCTTCTCATATCCTTCGGTACTAGGGTCCCAGAGAAATACTCAATCACCGTCTTTATATCCTTTGGTGAGAGTTTCGTAGAAATACTAGGGCTGCCCATATGCGTTCACATGTCCTTCAACATCGGGTCCCATTCGAATCTTTCTAGTGTACAGACATGCACAATACATTTATCATAATTTAACTAAAATCATGATATCTCAGAATTCTCAAAACATTTAACTAGCAACTAGCTTGGTAAAATTTAGAACATTATCTAATACATTATCAGGCTCTATCTCACATATAAGGAATGTGCTAGTTTCATACATAGAAGTACACTTCAACTCATGCTTCAAAGATATTATTAAGCATATAGGAAATAGTATTTAAGTTAGCTTATCTCAAAGTTTAAAGTCACTCACCTCTCTTTTTATGTCTTGAGTGGATTATACGCCTTTCTTGTCTCCTCTTGGCCTGAAATAAATACTTTCCCTTGTTATACTTCTTTTCCATTCACTTTAACATAAACAACTTATCATATGCACAATGTTTATAGTTCATCATGCGGTTAGGCTTTCATTGGTTTATTCTCAAGCCTTAAACACTAAAGCTATTACTACAAGCCATTCCTTACCCTTCTGTTATATCTTAATTTCAAGAAAAATTTGTGTGCAACTCACTTCTTCTGCTACATCAACGTTTTGAGCCTTACATTCTCCTTAACAAAGCCGATTGCTGCAGCTTTGGTGTCTCTGATTCATCCCTGCTAAAAACACATTTCCAGTCCAAACTAAGATTTCTTCCCTTCTGCAAACTTGTAAAGAATTAAGTTCCACAGCTTACCTCAAAGTTTCAAGGCTTAACTCTTTTTCGTTCTCCAGTTATTCCAAAATCACTCCGCATTGCTCCAGATTGCCTAACAATTCTGTAATTGCTGCTTTTACCTAAAGATTCACATGATTAACTTCAATTTCAGCTTTACCATCCTTCATAAGACTTGTTAGGAATTATGTTAACTTACTGACCTCAAAATTTCAGCCCTAAATTTGGCTTCCTCGATTCGTTCTACTCCAAACATCAACCACTGTTCAGTTTGTGTGACTACAATCAATCTTCTGTTCCAGCTCTGATTTCAGCACCAAGGCGAGTAGAATTCCGCCCAAAATCTACAAGAACACCTTCCTCTTGTGGTTTTTCTAAAAAATGGAACCGACTTAAGCTCTCGAAAGTGTCTAAAAATGATTAAACATTTAATTAATTCACCTGTATATACTACCGACTTAACCCTCACAAGCACCAAGATTTATGTTGCCGACTTACCCCTCACCCGCAGGCTGGCGCGGGGTCCTCTCTTCGATGTAAGGCACTCATGTCAAAATTCTCCTCCAACGCCTTCAGCAACTAACCACACTCAGCGCATGGTGCTCTCAATGCCTCTACTTCCGACGCATGCAACACACTACTAACTTCGTCTCGTCAAGACCGCTTTGTCTTCGATGCAGAGTGACTTCAACCCATGGTTCAAACATATTTCTTCCCCTGCCAACGATCACTTTATCATTCGACGCAGTCAGCTACTTCAGCTCACAACCCTTCGTGATTCAATCAACAACGCATGGTTTCTCAAATAATTCAACTTTCCTCTTCATTCACCAACGCATAGTCTTGGCCAACACAGTCAAAATTTTTCTCTCCTTCTCGGCTACTTCTTGGCTACTTTTCCTCTAGCAACGCATGGCCTCAATCTCATTGCTTCTCCCCAACACTTGGTATTATAAGTCAGTGCTTACATTGTCTATTTAAAAAAATTAAATATTTTAGAAAATGAAAAGATGAAAGGTGTATCAATTATGTTTTGTTTTTCAAAATTAATAAAATTTGTAATGAGAAAAACGAATATGACTAATTAATCAAAAGAAAAAGCTCATAAATCACCACTTTTTTAATTTAAATAATTAAATTCTACGATTTCACAAAATTTTTATGGTGATGTTTATTAATTTCGTTTAAATTAGTTTCTCATCTCAGATAACCATATTTTTTCCATTGTATTTTGTTAATATATGAAATTTATCAAAGAAAATGAAGTCAACCATTTTTTATAGGAGGTTACACTTTTAATAATTGAATTATTATTAAAGTTTTCTTTCCTCACACTTTTAATAACTTACTTTTTTATGTTAATGTTAATGACACTTTTATAAATATATAAATTAAAAATTGGATATATTTGTCAAAAAAAAAAAAAAAAAGAGAGAGAGAAAGAATTTATTTCTAGGGCTTGTGGCTTTTTAATATTATATGTTATGTTAATATGCATATTTTTCTATTGCTATTATTTCATTATTTAATTGCATGATCTAATATTGATAGTCATTTCATCATGCATAATCATATGTTTATGATCACTCATTTCTATGTTATGTCACTGTTAACTAGGATTATTTTTCACGCTATGCTTTTAAGTTGGTGCATTATTAATGAAATCTCACATTCATACACTTCATACTAGTAAATAAGTAACTTTGACTAATTAAACTTTCTCTTTCTTTAAAAAGATTAAAAGAGTTAAAGTTTTTGCAAAATAGGTTAAATTATCTCCACCCAACCATCGTATTGGACTAGAAAGGAAGTTGAGATCGTGGAAGAGACCACCAGCCAAGTGCAAGTAATAAAAAAGGATGTCAAGGAGTTTAAAAGGACAAGTGGCAAAGATTTTAGATTTACTCACTTCAAGAAATGAAAAGCCAATGGTAGGGGGTATGATGAGGGTACTACAGATGTGTTAACTTAGTTGAGATATCCTGGTGCACCTCCTGATCCCATTAGCTCTAGTACTTTGTTCACCAAAAAGAAAAGCCTATAATAGGGGCATTCAAACGAGCAAAGTTGGTACATAACTAAACTTTAGAGGACACCTCTCCTTAACCACGTGGTTTTACTCTTAAAAAGCACCCAAATCCATCATCGGTAGGATCGAACACTTACCTTATGCAAGACTGTAATCAAGCTCCACAACAAGTGAGCCATTTAAATGACTCAGTGTCCACCCTAAACATGCAAGCTGCAAAAAGACTTCTAAAGATGTAGGTAGTGGTGAAAGATTAAAGTTTCTAGAGGAAAAATTGTGTGCAATCGAAGACACCATATTTTACGAAGGCATTGAGGCTATACAACTGTGTCTAGTCTCAGACATCATTACTCCACTAAGGTTCAATATGCCGAAATTTGAAAGTATAATGGGGCAGCTGCCCCAAAAGCTATCTTGTCATGTACTATTAAAAAATGTCAGTTCACTCACATGAAGACAAAACATTGATTCATCACATTCAGATTGCTCAATTGGCATTGTTTTATGGCAATGAATTTCTTCTTTATTGGGTAAGGGGTATGATGAAGGTGCTATGAAGGTGACAACCTAGTTGAGATGTTCCGGTGCGCCTATTGATCCCACCTCTCCCTTTAGTTGTGTGGAAATGAAAGCAACATGGACATTCAAGGAATATGCTCAAAGATGTAAAAAATGGTCGCTCAGGGGCAACATCAATTAGCTGATAAGGAAACGTCATCAATGGTTATAGACACTCTAAATGCTTCATACTACAACAAAATGTTTGAAAGTGCCTCAACAAACTTTTCTAAAATTATAACAACAGGAGAAAGAATTAAGAGTGCAATTAAAAGTGGAAAGTTATAAAATGATGCAGAAGTAGAAGTTAGCACTACCAAAAGCATGATTCCACAAGAAGAAAAGATAAGTGCATGAGATTAGCTCGAGGCAGAGTATTATTAGTGATGCATCACTACCATCATTTAAACAAGTGAATTACGTTCAAGATCCTCAATAAAGAGAAAAAAGTCAACTAGATGCACCACATTAATGATCGATAAAGAAAGAGCAACAAAGCACCTTAGTCACTATCATCTCTAAGAGTGCATTTTCGTTTAATGAGTTGGTTTATCCATATGCTTGCCAAAATTTGAGCTTCACTACTAAGAAGTCGAAGAGCTATTGAAGATACTACCGAAAGTCCAAGAGTAATGATCACTAACTATCTTTAAGGTCATGGCGAAACCTTCGTAATAGGGGCACTTTTAATCTTTTGTTGAATTGGATGACATCTTAATTCTTATTTTCCTGGATTGAAATGGATTTGTTGGCTTCCATTTTTTTTTTCAAGTAAATTCATGATTATATTTATACCCATATTTGTCTATCATAGAAGAAAATGTGGGATTAATGAGAACATTAAAAGTGAAATTTATTGGGACAAGTGTGTCATAAATCTTTTGAGTCTTGTACTTTTGTAAATTGTAAATAAAATTTATTTATTGAATAAAATAAGAAGTTATTTTATTTATCTTATGCATTATCTCAATCCAATAAATTAAGATTCCATGGTTATTTTATGTAAACTTAAACATGTATGTGGTCGACATACAAGATTGGATCATGTTTAAGTAATAACCAAAAAGGTATGTAGTATAGTAATAAGGTTGAGTGCCTTATTCTGGTAACACTACGGATACAACCCATTTTGTAATTGTTACAAGGAGTTGTAAAATGTTACAAACGATTTGATCCTAATCGTTTATGTGGAGACATGTGAGTGGAGGAATCCTATGCAAAGAGTTTGTATAAGACCGGATTGCGAAATGTTTAATTTTTCTTTGTAACGTCGTTAATTGTAGAAATTAACATTTCATAGGATGACTATAGGTAACTCAAATTGAATCTTGAGTGAGTTATGAACTCTTGCTATCAGGGAAATCCTTTGATCTATATGAGTGAGAGTGGTCAAATTGCCGACTCAATAAGCCTACCATTTTGGTGATTTGTCTGATTAGGAAGTTGGGAACATATCTTCACAAGATGGAATTCACTCATTCCCGTGTTTAGGGTAAGTAGATAAATTATTCCCTTAAGGGCTGATTTCGGGCCTTGAACAATGAGGCTTCACTCTCTCATTAGCCCAAGAGGGGTTAGTTTATAGTTGGACTGTAAATAGTTTATTCATTAAAAGGATCAGTGGTACTTAAGAAGTTAGATATAACTACAGGGGTAAAACGATAATTTGACCATGCTGTAGTTATGAGTAATTTGTGAATGGTTGACTATTGTTGATTAGTAAATTCCATGGACACCAAAATATATCTATAGTGAGAAGAATGCAATTATAAGTTTTTAGTGGAGTGACCTATAGTTAATGAATATTGATTAATCTAATTAAAGAGTTTAATTGATTAACCTTATATCATTGGAGCTTCTAACTATAGCTCCATAAGGTCCACTTGCTAGCTCATAAAGGATTAGTATAAGAATCAAACATTTTAGTTTAATTTGAAATGTGTAAATTAATAAGGGAATTAATTGTAAGTGTGATGCGCACTTTCTGTGTTTACCGCAAGTGTACGGGTCAAGTTATAATATAAGACGGTTAAATTCTAAATATCATTCCACTAAGGATCCAATTGTGAAGGTTTAAGTTATTTAACTATTCTAGAATTGAATCAATTTTATTTGAGGATTGGAAAGTTGTGATTTTGGAGAAAACTAAAGAGGAAAGCAAGTAAATAAGAAACATAAGAGTCAAAGAGAGTTTTAGGGTAATGAATCCTTGTTTACTTTCCTGCAATATTCTAGGATTCATGGATTTTATTGCAATTCTTATGCTTAAGTCTAGAAACATAAATTCAAGTTATTTTCTCTCCAAAACAACATTTTCTCTTGCAACTCAATTGATTACTAATTTCTTGAGATCAATACAAACTACATGGCATTAAGAGTAGTCTTTAGCAACTTTCATTGTTAACCTTACTATTTTTATGAGAGATTAACAACAATTCTTTTTATAGATCTAGTTAGACATACAATCTTTCAACCACACATCTAACCTAACATTCAAACATGGTCATTCAGCAAGAATTTATGCACAATAACAAAGAAAAACATAATCATTACAAAACCATAAAGAGTCTACAATATCAACATAACTTAATAAACAATTCATCAAAGCTCTAAAACTAAAGAGTTTAGCCACTCATAGCTTGAAACAATATGTTCATAACAATATAAACAAAGAAAGAGTGTAAAGAAAAGAAACTCTACTGAAAGGAGACTCTTGATTGAGGAAGCACCGTTAGAATGTCCTTGGTCTTCACGTCAGAACTCGAATGGCATCACGACTCTCTCTCGAACCTTTTTCTCTCTTCCTCGTAGCTAACTCACTCTTTGGACTCTCCAACGAACTTTCTCTCAATTCTCTTCTTCTTGTGTCTCTTGGTGTATAGATTGGTGATTAGGGCTGCTGGAAACCCTCAAATTTATAGAATTGGCCGCCCAAAATTCTTTCTAAAAATATAGATTCTTCAAATTAGGAAAGATAGGGTCGCGGCACTGACCGACATTGAAAGGTGGTACCACCGCACTGATGGATGGCGTCGCGGCGCTGTGCGTCATAAAAGTCTACCCTCGGAACCGTGGTGCAGCATCGCGACAGAGCTGCTGTACTGAAGGCAAAAGTTGTTCTCGGGAAAAAGCTCGCAGCTCTGCCTTGTTTTTGGGAGATTTTGATTTTTCTTCACTTTTTGACTGGATTCTGGCTCAGTTTTGTTCTTTTGGCTTTCACTTCTAATTTTCTTTATTTTGACCTGAAAACCACTAGCAAACACGTGAAATCTAATATACACTCCCTTAATTTGAGAAAATAGAAAGCACTTTTCAAGCGCTTTTCAATGTGATACAATTAGCATAACGTATATAGATACATTATAATATAAAGTTTATTTTGAATGAGATTCAAAATTTATACTTTATATTATAAGAGAGATAAATATTTAAATGAGATTTAAATATTAATTATATGAATGAGATTTATATAAAAATTATAGGTTAAAATTAATATGAATGAGATTCATATTAAAACTATAGGTTATGTGAGAGAAGGTTGTTTGAATATGATTCAAATTAAATTAAATATGTGATATTTAATTTATGGGCTGGTTCCACAAATAGCAATCAAGCCCAAAATAATAAAAAATATAGCACAAGGAAAAATATATTAGGAATATAACAGAAAATTAGTGCCAGATATCACTGATAGCAGCTATTAGTGATAGTCATATTGGTAAATGACTAAAAAGCCCATGTTCACCCTGTCATTTCACGCTTCTTTCTTCTGATTTTCTGAAATTGAAAGCTATCACTAATAGCAACTATCAGTGGCTATCACTGATAGTTGCTGTCAATGATATTTTTCAGTTTGAGAAATATTAATACAACCTTGAAATAGTAACACTTGAAATATTAGCTTTCAATTTTCTATCATTTATTAGTGGCTATTATTGAAAAACTTTCATCAATTGGAATCAAGCTTGAAATATTAACACTTAAAGGTATAAGTGGTTATCAATGGTAGACTTTTATAAGTAGTTATCAACTTTGTAGAGAAACTATCAGCTTTCAAAGATTAACATTTAAAGCTAAAAGTAATAAAAGTCTATTAATGAGAGGTTTATAAGTGACTATCACTAATATCTACCTAAGTCATATCATTGATAGCTTCTATTAGTGGCTATCATGGATAGCTTTTCGTGACATCCCAAATTTTCAAGTAATTTGTTTTTTTAAAAAATTTATTTTCTTGAATTATTTGGTTAGTTGTTTGAATTTTGAAGCTTTAATTGGATTATATTGAGAAAATAATTCAATTTAAAGTAATCGTGATAAAAAGATTTGGATTTAATTCAATTAGTGGAAAATTTAATTTATTTGGGAGAGATTTAAAAGTTGGATTTACATTAGAAATTGGGTGAGATTTAAGAACTTGATTAATTTAAGAAAATATGAGGATAAGTTAGAATTGAATTTAAGTTGGGGAATTGATTTGGTAGAAGATATTTTGGTTAAATAAATTATTAAGTGGTGGTTGGAAAAGATTTGATTTGATGGGTTGAGGAATATTATATTAAATAAGTTGTGTTTTGTTTTGGGAAAAGGAAAAGAAAAAGGCAAAGGAAATTGGAATTTTAAATATAAATAATAAGGGTTAGGGAAAAGGAAAAGGAAAGAAAATTTAAAGAAGTATATATATATATATATAAGCCAATCTGGGATGTCAATGTGTGTGCAAGGTGTTGCACAGCTGCTCTCTCTGGCATTATCCCTTCTCGTGAGTTACGTTAGGATTTCAAGACTTGGTTAGGTCAGGACTGTTTGGGTAAGTATTGTTGATTTTCTCGTAATTTCGTGAATTGGTTTTAATTGTTGTTACTCATTGAGGTTGGATTTTAGATTCAGGCTTCCATGGATTTTGGAATCAGAAACAAGCTGTCCGAGCGGGTTTAAGGGTCCATTTTGGTTGGACTCATTGTTTGAAGTATGGAAGAAGATTGTGGCTTAGTTGCAATTTGGGGTTTTAACTCAAGCATTTTGTGAGAATTGGCTGCTTGGTTAGCTATTTGCACCTAGTCTCAATGTAAGTGGTCTTACTACCTTAACCGCCTTCCCGCCATATGTTTAGTTGCATGATGAGTAAAATTTCTAAGCCCATGTGAGATAGCATGCTTGTATGAAATTCCCATGTTTAAAGGATGTATGTGAAATCGCCATATGTTTAGTTGCCATGATGAGTAAAATTTCTAAACCCCATGTGAGATAGCATGCTTGTATGAAATTCCCATGTTTTAAAGGATGTATGTGAAATGCATATGCTTGTATTATGAGATGTTTGTAAACAACGCTGTTAATGTATGAATTCATGGAAGGAAAGGAGTGAGAATTGAATTTGGTCATGTGTGCTGGGTAGTGGTAACTCCCCTATGTCGGTTGGATGTTCACTAGAGGTTGTGTTCCTTCAGGTTCACCAGAGGTTGTGGTCCTTCGGGGTCACTAGAGGTTGTGTTCCTTCGGGTTCACCAGAGGTTGTGGTCCTTCGGGGTCACCAGAGGTTGTGTTCCTTCGGGGTCACCAGAGGTTGTGGTCCTTCGGGGTCACTAGAGGTTGTGGTCCTTCGGGGTCACTAGAGGTTGTGGTCCTTCGGGATCACCAGAGGTTTGTGTTCCTTCGGGATCACTAGAGGTAAGAGTTCCTTCGGGGCTCCAGAGGTTTGTGGACATCCAAAACCAATTGTAGGGCGAGTATAACCAGTTCCCTATAAAAGTATGTTAGATATGCCTGTCTTATGATAGATGCACTTAAAGGACCTGGGTGCCTAGCCCGGCTCCGGTAGTGGGGTCACTTACTGAGTAATATAATTGCTCATTCTTTCATCTTATTTTTTTTTCAGGTAAGGGAAAGAATGTGCTGGCGAATGACAAGAGGAATATTTGATGGCTTCACGGGACCCGCAGTAGCTTCCGCTAGTACTGCATGTTTTTAATGAGTTTTGGTTAAATGGTCAAATTTTGTTCTGAAACTTGTCTTTTAGTTTGTATGTGGATTCCGGTTCACGAAAATTTATTGATTTTTATTAGGGGTACCCCGAACCAAGATTTTTTTTTTTATATATATGTTTATGCATGGTTTTTCTTGAGTTTTGGCATTGTTTCTTTCTTACTATTTAGCATAGTGTCTTTTTGAAATATGCATGCATTGAGTAATGGTCCGATTAGATTGTATTAGTCGGGTCGTTACACTTTTAGCAGTGGCTATCAATTATAAACTTTTATTAAATGGAAACGACTTTTATATTATCGATATCATCAATATATGGATATCACCTAAGTTCAATCACTGATATCATTTATATTGTGGTTATTGATGATAGCTTCTATCACTGATAACATGCTATTAGAGATAACTTTTGTCATTCATTTTTACCATCAAATAACATCCTATCGTTGATGGTTTCTATCACTGATAACATGCTATAAGTGATAACTTCTAGGCATGCCGCTTACACTTTAGTTTGAGATTCAACTTTATTAATTAATTCCACTAAGTTGGCTACCAATGATAGACTTCTACAAGTGCCTATTAACTGTGGAAGAAAATCATCAAAGATTAAACTATCAATGATAGAAAATATTTGTGGTTATTTCTGATAGACTTTTATTAGTACCTATCAATTTTGAAATATTAACACTCAAAGCTATCAATGGCTATTATTGAAAAACTTTTATCATGATTATCAATAATAGATTTCTAACACTGATATCTACCTAAGTTCGATATCACCGACACATACATATGACTAATATCTATCTAAGTTCTATCACTAATATTACTAATAATTGATATTACAGATACAGAAATATTTAGTATATTAGTAGCTATCATTGATAGATTTATATTATTATTGAGAAAATGGAGGAGATAGAATAAAAAAAGGCAAAAAAAAAAAGGAAAAAACAAAAAAAAGAAAGAAAAGAAAAAAAATATAAGAAAATTGGGAAGATGGAAGAAAAAGATAGAAAAAGAAAATGAAAAAAAAAAAGAAAGGGAAGAAAAAAAATAGGCAAAAAAAAAAAGGAAAAAACAAAAAAAAGAAAGAAAAGAAAAAAAATATAAGAAAATTGGGAAGATGGAAGAAAAAGATAGAAAAAGAAAATGAAAAAAAAAAAGAAAGGGAAGAAAAAAAATAGGCAAAAAAAAAAAGGAAAAAACAAAAAAAAGAAAGAAAAGAAAAAAAATATAAGAAAATTGGGAAGATGGAAGAAAAAGATAGAAAAAGAAAATGAAAAAAAAAAAGAAAGGGAAGAAAAAAAATAGGCAAAAAAAAAAAGGAAAAAACAAAAAAAAGAAAGAAAAGAAAAAAAATATAAGAAAATTGGGAAGATGGAAGAAAAAGATAGAAAAAGAAAATGAAAAAAAAAAAGAAAGGGAAGAAAAAAAATAGGCAAAAAAAAAAAGGAAAAAACAAAAAAAAGAAAGAAAAGAAAAAAAATATAAGAAAATTGGGAAGATGGAAGAAAAAGATAGAAAAAGAAAATGAAAAAAAAAAAGAAAGGGAAGAAAAAAAATAGGCAAAAAAAAAAAGGAAAAAACAAAAAAAAGAAAGAAAAGAAAAAAAATATAAGAAAATTGGGAAGATGGAAGAAAAAGATAGAAAAAGAAAATGAAAAAAAAAAAGAAAGGGAAGAAAAAAAATAGGCAAAAAAAAAAAGGAAAAAACAAAAAAAAGAAAGAAAAGAAAAAAAATATAAGAAAATTGGGAAGATGGAAGAAAAAGATAGAAAAAGAAAATGAAAAAAAAAAAAGAAAAAGAAAAAAATTGTGCAAGACAAGAGAGGGCAAAATTGGAAATTACAAAAATTCAAAAGTTGACTAGTCAACATTTGCCATATTTGCAAATATTTAAAAAATGTGCTATATTTTTAGATTTTTTCCCTTATTTTGCTATCTATGACAAATATCCTTAATTTATAATTTATTAATTAATTAATTATATTATATATATTAAATATGATTTAATTATATAATTAAATTAATATTAATAACAATAATATTATCATTATTATATTGAATAACTCCCACGTAGTGGGGAGTTATTCTGTTTTCTCTCAGTATTTTACATAAAAAATGAGAAAAGAGAGGGAAAAGCAAACTTTCATAATGGTTCTGTAAACTCCCAAGAATTATCTCCCTCTCCATCTCTCTTCATCCTCATAAATCAACTCCCTTGCCAAATATAAAGAGAGCCCACAACTCTCTCTTTGATTCTACCTAGAAAATAGCAAGGTTGCTATTATGGTGGTTTTCCCAAGACAAGAAGAGTTCTTGTTTTTTCCTTTGGAGATATTTCACTAGTTCGTGGTTTGAAAAGAAAAAGGATTTCCACATCGAAGACGGTCTTCAAAGGTAGGAAATTTTCTTCCTCTTAACACTTCTTAAAAGTATGCTAATCAGTTGTTGTTTATCCTTTTTTTTTTTCTTTTGTAATTTTGGTTTTCCAAAAGCAAATTTAATGGCATAAGGCGATCATTCACTTCCGTGGGAATTCGATTCCTTAAAAGTCAACATCAATGTTAGATACAAAGTTCCATTTCTTAATCCTTAGCAAGGAAGGAAATTAAAATATTTTGATCCCAACATGCTCGAAACCATAACAAAAAAACCTTTGGAAGTAGTAGAACCTAAATTTGGTAGACAAAGTATGTTTATTTAGCCATCACACCTCCACTTTGTGAGTATAAAGCTGCATTAGGCTATACCTGGATTGGATACAAAAATTTGGAGCAACAACTATTCCTTGTTGAGATGGAAAAATCCAATAATTAGGGTTATTGAGAAAAAATGGTGGTCTTGAGATGCCATCATTTATTTACACATCAACTGGGGCAATCTCTTGTAATTTAATATATAGGGCTACATCAGTTTTATTTATTGAAAATTAAGTACCATCTTTGGATGTGGAATGTTCGTAAGAAGAGGATTAGTTTGAAAGGATCATCTCATTATATTGAAGACTATCAAAGACAACTATGAACAGACTAGAGCATTTTAAGGGTCTTCTTCAGTTAAGTATTTTATTCCTTCGATTTGAATAGATTAAGGTTTTAAGCTACCAGATCCGAGTTTCTTGTGAATCCATGTTTTACCATCGGTCTCAAGTCTAGAGATGGTGTTTTATTTGGTAAATAATCACTCCAAGGAGATTTCAAGGCAAGTTAGAAGCCAGATTACGACTCAAGTTTGTAGTACTTAATTGCAAGTTTTTGTGGAAAAGTAAACAAGCTATTTTGTATGCTTTAACTTGTTTTCTTCTTTTCAAAAGATTCTAGAGAAGCGTAAGAAAAAAAACTATTAAAATAAGCATATTTTAGCAAACATATACATGCATGCATACATTCATGAATGATATTTATCCTTATGTTCTTAGCTGTGGTGGTGCTTGTTTATCCCTGGCCCCCAACGTTTTATTTTTGCTGTGATGATGCTTGTTTATCCCTTGCCTCCAGCTCATTTTTATTTTGTCATGAGGCTCTTGTTTATGTGACATCTCAAATGTTTAGGTAATTTGTTTTTTTTAAAAAAAATTAATTATCTTGAATTATTTGGTTAGTTGTTTGAATTTTGAGGCTTAATTGGATTATTTTGAGAAAATAATTCAATTTAAAGTAATCGTGATAAATGATTTGAATTTAATTCAATTAGTGAAAAATTGAATTTATTTGTAGGAGATGTAAATGTTGGATTTAACTTGAATATTTGAAATTGAGTGAGATTTACGAACTTGATTAATTTAAGAAAATATGAGGATAAATTGGAATTGAATTTAAGTTGGGGAATTTATTTGTTAACAGATATTTTGGTTAAATAAATTATTAAGTGGTGGTTGGAAAAGATTTGATCAGATGGGTTGAGGAATATTATATTAAATAAGTTGTGTTTTATTTTGGAAAAAGGCAAAGGAAAAGGAAAAGGAAAAGAAATTTTTTATATATTATAGAAAGAGTTTTGGAAAAAGAAAGAGAAAGAGAATTTAGAAAGTATATATATATATAGTTAAGCCAATTTTGAATTTAAATGGGTTTTGGTCCGCCATTTGCAAGCCACTGCCTGGCCGCTCTCTCTCCATTCAGCCTCGCTGGCATCCTCCGTTGTTCGTGGGTTACGCCGGGACTATTTTGGTAAGTACGGTTGATTTTCTTGTAATTTCATGATTACCCATTGGTGTTGGTTTTAATTTTTGTTGTCACACCCTCATCCAGATTATTCTACAACCTAGGTTAAGGAGTGAGACCACACATACATATCACGAGGAAACATTTAAATCATCACTAACCTAACAGCTAAGTTATGCCAATCAGCGGAAACTATAATCACTTAATAGTACTAAATGGACATTTCAACAAGAAATTTCATTATCTAATAGTTTAAGTTTCAAACACTAACTCTCTCTTTCATGGACATGCGTGTATACGAGAAGTAGGAATACAAAGAATATTTACAAGTCCTTAGGAGGTACACCAAAAGTTCTATGCCCAGACGAGGTTCTCTTCTAGTTAGGCGTTTGGATCGCGCTCGCTACCTGAGGCATCAACAATAAACAAGCAAAACAAAGAGTGAGCCTGTGCCCAGTGAGTGGTTAACAAGCAAGAATATGTATCACGTATCCAAACAATACAAACAATAATCACATACATATCCCTATTACACTTTACTTTCAATTACTCAACCCGTGCCTTCGCTCAACGTCCCTCAGCACGTATGCCTTCACATCTTGTCCCTCGACATTTAACATTCCCGTGCCTTCGTATATATATTCCCTCGGCACTAACATATCACCTTGCATGCTATCTCTTCCCTGTGCCTTCACCCTTAGTCCCTCGGCATCATCATTCATTGTCATTCATTCCCTTAACCTGTCTCGTACGCCGTCACCTTTGGTCCCTAGGCATACCATTCAAACTCTTATTATTTCAGCACCTTCACCTACGGTCCCTCAGTGCTAGGCCACACATCTCATACTGGACTTCCATATGCTTTCGCCTATGGTTCTTTAGCTATGGAGTCCGTTTTTCTCCACTCAAGTGCCTTCACATCCTGTCCCTTAGCACTGAGTATATGATATCATCTTCCCACATGCCTTCACTTATAGTCCCTCGGCATTGGGCTCTCATACCTAACATAATCATCACTTCCTTTCAAACATTCACATAGTCACATGACATCTCAAAGAACCATGTATGCACACTACAAACACAAACATATAACATATCAATATCATAAATCACTACGCACAAGAAAATAGAAACCACTCACAAATTGTCCTTCGTCCCAAATGGGTTATACGCTTTCCCGACCTTTTCTTGGCCTTAGGAGGTAAACTTGGCCAATTCTTCACTGGTTTGTCTCTCTCCCTTGCGTTTAAAGCCCTTTTTCTTTTGAAATAATAAAAAGGTTAATATTTAGGGAAAATATATTGGGGGTCCATTAGTACGGGTACATGTATGGAACCTACAACACAACAATAAACTTAATTTTGATATTTCCTAACAGTTTACTTTTCTTCTAAAACTCCAAATATTTATTTCCAACCATTTTTTTTTTCAAAAATAATGTAAAGTCTTAAAATTTGCACATATCTATGTCAAAAATTATGATAATTACATCAAAATCTCTCCCCGGCCCAATTACGAAAGCAGTCTCAAAGCATTATATCATTTACACAACTAAGCTAGAAATACCAAGCTTAAAGTGCTTTAAATTGGAATAATTTAAAATCAAAGACATATGGTCTCTTTTATAGTGTTTTAATCATGGTCAATCATTTTCTTGAACTGTTTAGATGTGAGATAACTACTCTTCTAATATTTTGCTTGAAGGGATCAAACAATTTGACACCATAATGGAAGCGATGAAATCGCGCTTGCGTCTCCATAGCTTAAAAATAGTAAATTAAAACAAAAGACATTAATTAACATATCAAAAAATTTACTTTTGTAAAACAGCTTGCAACAAACTTTTCCCTCGATTGGTGAGTCTCCTCTTTCTCATTATATCTCTACCAGGGATTCAACTTGTGGAAACCTTTGTTGAAAGAAAATGAAGAATCAGAGAGGATCAAACTCAAAGAACTTTTCTCTTGTGAGAGACGGAGCAAAAATACGTAAAAAAATTATAGAACCAAATTAGATTACAACCTAATTACTTTAATTACTTTAATTAATGGAATTTTCATATCTTATATTAAAATGATTAATATTCAAATGCATTAACTCTCCGGCCCATATCCAATATTTTTATTTTGAATCTCATTCATATTAAATAGTTAATGTATTTAAATCATATTCCAATACATTAATTCTACTATATTATATAGTTTTAATTGAAATCTCATTCAAATTATATCTATGTATATATCTGTTGCCTTTTTTGCCCTTAGTCTCACATTAAATAATTTTAATTAATTAATTAATTAATTAATTAATATTTTGATTATAAAAAACCTGATTTTGTTTACTAACAATTTTATTATTTTGAATAGTTAATAGCATAGAGCTCAGAACAACGATCATGATGCCTCTTGAATAACCCGAATCAGAGTTCAAACGAAGAGGTTATAGTGAAAATAAGTTAACGAAAAAATACCCGAGTTCATGACGTGGAGGCAAAATCATCAAGTTGGACCATTTTGGAGAGTCTCACTTGGGTTATGGGGTGAGTGACACATAGTTTAGTTTTGATTTTTGGATTAGTTTTTAAAAAGTAAATGATTTCTAAAAGAAAATGAATTTAATATTACTTTTGTGTCCAACGACTAGTTGACTTGAAAAGAAAATAATTTAATGTTATATATATTTGTGTCTAATGGCTAGTTGTCTTTCAAATAATAATAATAAAATATATTCTTTTGCTTTTAATCTACACCTTTAATTTTACTTTTTAATCAATCCAATGACTCAAATTAAAATCCACTTTTTACCTCGCTTCTCTCTCTTTTTAAACTTCATCTTCTCCAAAAAATTTTCCAACTTTTACAACTTCACAATCCTCAAAATTGAAAAAAGGCCACCATTGTTGCTCCCTCACCAAACTCTCAAATTTTTTTTCTTTTCATGTTATTTTAGAGAGATACTTTTATTATATTGTGAGAATTGAATATTGTGAGTTCAAATTTGTACATTTAGTATTTTTAGAGAGTTATATTGTGTGATTTAAAGCTTCAAGAATCATGTTTGGATCCTAACCCGTGGAAAGGATCATGTTTGCTTTTGAACCTGAAAAAGAAGCAAGGTAGCAGTTCGACTCTCATCCGTGGAAAGAGTCAAAAGGAGATTTGTAATCTAAATCCCAAGAGGCGCTTAGGAAATTGGATGTAGGTCGAGTTTGACCAAATCACTATAAAAATCACGGCGTCTTCTTCCAAACTCTTTCTCAATTAATTTTGTATTTAATTTTTAGTAGCATGTTATAGATCACTATTCTTGATTGAGATTGATTGAATCTTGTGTTTCATATATTTTTATCGATCTTGATATTTGGCATCAATTAAGGTTTTTTTTTTATTTAATTCAAAAAATAATTTAATTAGTTTAATTTGAACATATTTAGGAATAATTTTAATTAAACCCTATTCACCCTCCTCTAGGGTTGCCATACCGGTCCAACAATATCTATGTACATTAATGCTTATATAAATTGTATCTAATAAAATAAATATATGTTTCCTAATTTGTCACACAAGTTTGAACATTTCAAATTATTCTTTCAATCCCTTTGATTTCTTTTGATTCATTATGAGCTAACAAGGGAACCTTATGGGCCTATAGATTATAAGCTCCAATGATACAAGATTAGTTTAACTAAACTTTTAATTTTAATTAATTAATCTTCATTCATTAACTATAGAGCAAACAATTATAGACCTATAGTTGCACTTTTATACACTGTAGAACAAGTTGTGTCCATGAATATAACCAATTACATCATCAAGTTGATCATTCACGAGTTATTCTAAAGTGTAGCTGATGATCTTAAAATGAACAATAATTTGTTTGTGGTCCAACCATAAATTAAGTCTCTCTCAGGCTAGTGAGAGGATGGGGCCTCATTGTTACGTTCAAGTCTAAAAGTCAGCAATTAAAAGAACTACTCATCTACTTTTTTATATGGAAGAAGTGAATTTTATCTTGTGAAATTACATTCTCACCTCTCTATTTGGTCAAGTCTCCAAAATGGTTGACATATTGAGTCGATAACTGGAGCCATTCTCACCTATGCAAACTAAAGGATGAGCCCTCACCGAAAGAAATTTATAACTCAAGCAAGATTAAGATCCAGTTACATATGATCATCCTGTAAAATATAAATCTCTTTAATTAATGGATTTAAATAGAGAGATTAAATATTTTGCAGCCCAATCTTACACAAAATAGAAACAAACAAGAAATATCACGTTGCATAACACGTGTTAAGAATAAAAACACAAACAAACAGCAGAACAAACATCACAATAATACGTAAAGTCAAAGCATTTGAGAGGCATGCAGCAGCTGCTAGGTTTTTAGCCGACAAAATGAGAGAAGCTCTTGATTTTTCTCAAACACCTCCATTTCCTTCATCTCCAAGCTGACCATAGCTTCAATTCCCTCCCCATCATTGGCATCCATCAACATAATCATATCTCTCCTTGGAAACTCAGGTACAGTTACCCATATAGGCTTCCCCCATCCAAAATCAGCATCATAAACTGGAAATTTGCACCAACTTGTACATGCATACACATTAAGAGAATCCTTCACATTTCCCAATTTCTCCATTGATTCTTTGGCATGTAATTTGTAAAGACGCCCCCATTCTTCAGCTTTGTAATCTTTTGGGAACTTTTCACAAAACTCTTGTAAGTTTCTCTTCATGTCAACCACTATGTCCCATAACTCCATGTCCCTTTGCTCCTTAGTGGTCGATGTTGCTATGAAGAATGAGATTATGTTACCTATTAATGTTGGTAATGGTGGCTCCACTCTGTTGCGTAAGTTGATCATAAGAAGTAGTGCACTTGTTTCTGGCAAACTACCTATTTTGTACAACAAAAACAATAAAACCATTACTTGCTTTTCCAACTATTTTAGTTAACTACACTTTTATTCAAGAAGAAAATACCGTTTTAGTCCTCGTGATTTTAAAAATGTATGTGCATTTTGTAACTAAGTTTCAATATATACTTTTTTACTCTCTGACTACAATTCAATGACTAAAATTGATCGGACCTGTGACTGAAAATTTTGCAGAAAGCGCAGCTTTGTAGATGAACGCAGCAATAAGCTGAACACGAGTTGGATTCTCTACTTTCCCAGGAACCATAGCTTTAAGAGCTGCTATCTTCGAACCTTCAAACTCCAATCTCTTAGTACAAACTTTTTCATTCATTCCTAAATCATTCTGGCCACCAGTTGGGCCGTTGTTTGTGTCGAATTCGGGTCGGAAAAAGTCAGCACCATTGAACTGAGGATTCACCGTCGGTTGATGTGTGTCACCGAAGCTACGAGCAATGGAAGCCCAATCTCTCATAAAGCTGGTTATGGAGGCTATATCCGCAAGCTTGTGATGAAAAAACACACAAATCACTTCTCCTCCACATTCAAATTGAGTCAGCTGAATAGACAACAAAGGATGCAATAATCCTTGGTCCTTTTTGTTCATGTCATCTAAAAGAAGCAACTTCAACATCTCTTCGCGTTGTAAATTGTTATCGTTCATAACCTCCGACATCGGACACTGGACCTTTGCCTCCACGAACATGACGCCCATGTCGTTGCAGTCGATATAGCCACTGTATCGTTCTAAGATAAGAAAATTATATAAATTAGGGTACTTAATTCACAAAAGCGAATATATTTCAATTAACATACAAATGTGTTGGTGATAAAAAGGTGTGTGTTTCGAATTTTTCTACCCTTATTCTACTTTTCTTTTTCTTTTCTTTTTTATTTAAATATGTGTTTTGCAGAACAAATACCACTGCAGGGAAAATACTATTATCTCTCCCCTTTTTATCTTGGAAAATTGTTATTTATACATGAATTAAGATATTTGAGAGTTAAGAATATTAATGAGAGTTGGTAAAGTATGTATTGGATAAAATTAGTTACGTTAATAAATTAAGTATAGGACATTAAATATTTTATGCATTTAATTAAAGTGAAAGTTATGGATCTAGATTGTCATGAGAAATCCTATAAATAGGATTGATATTTGTAATGTTTATGCAACCAAGTTTCAAATAAAAGTGAGAATCAAGTCATAAGAGATTTTTCAATTATAAGTGTTCTGTTTTCTCTCAAATATTCTTGGTTGAATATTTATTTGTGAGTGTCCATTACACACTTTCAACATATTAAGATGTCAATGCATTATGCATATGCAATAGTTAAGATGTTAATATCAACATTCATATTCAATAGTTAAGATGTCAATGTCAACATGTAAAATGAGAAATTTAATACCATACATATGCACATGATTTAATTTAACCAAAATAAAATCAGTTTATAACATGAAGTCTTTTGGTCTTCTTTACGTGCAACAACTTAAAAGTCGACTACATATCAAATATATATGTCCTAAGAAAATTAAATTGTAAAATTTTACCGCTCTGTGAGAAATCTTTTGACTTGGCCCTTAGGTGGAGGCGGCCAGCGAAAGGGTAGTAGAAAGTCAAGGCCTTTGAGAGGCTGTTCTTCAGCAGCGGGCGGCGGCCGGAGCTGACATTGTTATCGTTATTGTTGTAGAAATAGAGCATTGGTAAGTAAACGTTAGGGGCTTGTTGATCAAACAAAGAGAGTGGGACATTTTGGAGCTCCGGTGGAGTTGAAGACAAGGGTTTGATGGTCTCTTCACAAACTATTTGGAGCTCCATTACTTTTTTATTTGAATGTGTTAAAGCTTTTGAAATTCAAATTATGAATGGATTAGTTATAAAGGCAGCATATTGGCACAGGGATAAGAGATCTTATTTTAACCATTCATTTCACCTACTCTATGTCAAAAAGTGGATTGGTGGACCTGGGGTCATGGATAACATATATCAAATATTTGTTTATTCTATAGTTTTCAACAGGGGCAAATCCACTAGGGGCCACAACTCGCATAAAGTACACATTTTCGATTAGCTTACTTAATAAAATAAAATTTTCATTCATTTAATAAATTTAAATTTATTTATGAGATAAAAAGAATGTCAAAATACGGTTTTGATCTTTGTTATTTATGGCTCATACTATTTCAGCTCATCATTTCAAAAATTCAAATTTAGTTTTTGTATTTTAAATAAATCTCTAAATTAGTTTCACATTATAATTTGAAGAATTTTTTTCTTATGGACTTGGATAAATAATTATAATAATAATGTTTACTCTAGAAAGGACACCATGCTGAAAGCGAAAGCACCAGATACTAAATTTATTTTGAAAACGTTAACCCTAGACTTGCCCTGAAGATTAATTTTAAATTCGTTAAAAGCACAAGGTTTATATTTAAACACATTTAAAAGTATATGAATAAGAAAAAATGTCTCAAAGTAAAAGGACGAACTGCATATAAAGAAATTCAACTCTTTATTTTATATATATATATATAAAATTAAAAAAAAAAAAAAAAAAATTTGATGCCTATTTCAAGTTTCATTTTTTACCTAACATATTTGTGACAGAAAGAACATGACCAAGGTTCTAAAGATTAAATAATAATTATAATAACAAATTCTATACTATCTATACTATTATGCAATACAAGTGACAAGATTGGGTCGGAAAACACGAAGATTAGTTTTTCAAAATTCATTCTAGTTAAAGCAGTAAATGGGGGGAGGGTTGTGTGGAATTGAAAAGAAAGATAAACGAGCTAAGAAAAGCAGTTGATTCATTGGAATGTAATTAGCAAGATGCAACTAACTATTGAAAAAATAAGAGAAAACGAACACCAGATTTACGTGGAACATCCTAGTATAGGGAGGAAAAACCACGATCTAACTTTTCTCTTTTATTGATTTGATACACACAAATGTTACAAGGGGAAAAATAAATAGAGACCAAAAACTATAAAAGGAAAAAATATTGGGGAATATAAAAGGGAAATACAAAATCTCAAAATTCCCAAATATTCTCTTTTTATTTTCAACCCTCTCCCTCAAGATGGAACGTAAATATCAGTAAGACTCTAACTGTCACACCCCCTCTCTGATTACCTACTTAACCTGAAAGGAGATGTGAAGACAATATATATCACCCCTCTTGTGACGCATATTGCCTCATCTTACATAACTTCTTGTACAAACATTTCATACGTATACATTCATAGAATTCAACCATAATAACGCATGATCATAATATAATAATCCTTTCTGTACCCAGTACACTTTTATAACATACTCTCTCATAACCCACCTATAAACAACTAACTCTACATGCCACCAGTGTTAAATTATTTACATGTACAACAACGAGAAAATAAACTGTTTTTGGAAACTCGAAGCTTAAGCAAGGCGAGTTGGAGTAGGCAATGCACCAGGAACGTCCTTGCTACTTGGGAGGAAAAGAAAACATGGAAAACGTGAGCTAAAAGCCCCATGAGTGACTAATTTTGTAAAACTATCTTTTGTTCGAAAACAGGCATGTTAAAATCATAATAACGCCATAAACGTAATTGTGATTCAAATAATCATTTCTGTAAAATCATAATTTCAACAACGTAAACAAATCACATATGTTCATGCCAAAATGATCATATACGAAAAATAGTTCGTTCTTAAAACTTTCCCTTAGTCAGGGCGGAGCAAGACTCAACGCACCCGACGTCGAAAACATCCTTAGTTGAGGCGGAGTAAAACTCAACGCACTCAACGTTGATAACAACCTTAGTTGGGGTGGAGCAAGACTCAACACACCCAACGTCACAACCTCTATGTGTATATAGGAATATAGCGGGTCGCCCAAGTACCTTTTACGAGTCCTTCAGTACTGGGTCCCGGGGAAATTCACATGCCTTCTCATGTCCTTCAGCATTGAGCCTCCTTTAAAACATTTTAGAAATCAGCATTATATGTAAATAGTTCACACGAAAATCAGATATATCACGATAAACAACATTTCAAGACATGTCATTCAACATTTTATAGAAAACGGATAAAACATACCTTGTGAACAATATCATCAAATATCATGCTTTTCAAGAAAACATTTCATCTTAAAGCCATATCTCATAAGAAAAACCAAACTAAACATTTTCAATAAATTCGTTTTCAAAGAAAGAAAAGTGTCACTCACAACTTATCCTTAGGCCCTGAGCGGATTATACGCCTTTCCGAGCTCTTCTTGGCCTGTAAATACGCATTCCTCACGTTACGTTTTCCTTAAACTTCCTTTACATGATCATTAAACGTGCTTAAACTCTAATCATGATTCACCACCGGGACTCCCTTTCTTTCCTAAAATAAACATAATAAGCGAGATTCTATGTCACTAGCGAGATTACCAACGAGATTTCACCTTACTAGCGAGTTTACTAACGAAATTACACAACAGGTCACGACACTAGCGACATCAGCATGAGCGATACCAGCGAGACTACCTAATGAGCGATACTGAGCGATACTGAGCGAGAGCCAGCGAGATTTGTGAGATAAAATCCTCCTTTACACGACCAGCAAGACCAGTGTCACTACTCACGCTCCAATTCTCAGCGTTACCTGCTTCCAAACGACACCCGACAGCAGAGTTTCCTCCTTTCCTGTTTGTTCTCACTTCTGTCAATTCAAAGTCATATTTCTAGCCAGATTTAGAACTTCTTTCCTTCTACAAACTTGTAGAGAAACATGTTTTCTAGCTTACCTCAAAATATTGTGGCTTAAATCGTCCTGGTTCGTCAGATATTGCAAGTTTTCTCCGTGCTGCTCCAGATTGCACAGAAATTTCGTATCAGTAACTTCTAGCTAAAATTTATATGTTTCTAATCCATTTCAACTCAAGCATCCTTCATAAAAGTTGTTTAAAATTGAGTTAACTTACTAACCTTAACATTTCAGCCCAAAATTCAATCTCTTCAGCTTGATATTCACCAAACACTAGACCTGGTTTGAGCTGCACGATAGCAGATGAAGCTTCTGTTTCAGCTTCAGTTTTACCATAAAATCTTCTAAAACCTTGCACGAAATTGCCCTAGAACTCTTCTTCAACCTCTCCATGATGTGCAGCTGAAAAATAGCATAAAATGAAGTTTGAAAATGAGTAGAACGAAGTCGGCAACTTTTTTGTCCAATGAAAGGTTAAAAATCGACTTCCCATCCTTATCCTTTCTTCTCTTTCTCTTTTTCTTCTCTTTTCTTCGTTTAAATTCCTTTTTCTTTTGTCTTCTTCCCCTTTTTGGTTTTTCCTCTTCTTTTTTTTTTTTTTTTTTTTTATTTTTATTNTAACCGTAAAATTTCAGCCGAAAATTCAATCTCTTCAGCCCGATATGCACCAAACACCAGACCTGGTTCGAGCTGTGCGACAGCAGATGAAGCTTCTAGTTTAGCTTCAGGTTTACCATAAAATCTTCCAAAACCTTGCACGAAATTGCCCTAGAACTCTTCTTCAACCTCTCCACGATGTGCAGCTGGAAAATAGCATAAAATGGAGTTTGGAAATGAGTAGAACGAAGTCGGCAACTTTTCTGTCCAATGAAAGGTTAAAAACCGACTTCCCATCCTTATCCTTTCTTCTCTTTTTCTTTTTATTCTCTTTTCTTCTTTTAAATTCCTTTTTCTTTGGTCTTCTTCCCCTTTTTGTTTTTTTCTCTTCCTTTTTTTTTCATTTTTTTTTTAATTTACAATATGAGATTATTAATACTAGTTCGCTTAAAGCTTTTGAACGTGTTTACCAATTAGGTGCTTACACTAACACATGCGTAAGCTCTGCTTAAGTAATCCCTTTGTGGTTTGAGGTAAGTTGTGGGTTTTTTTTCGCAAGTCTCTTGTTTGGATTCAAGATTTCTAATGTTGGATTTTTGTGTAGATTGTGGCTTGGATCTGAAAAATGGGAGTCGATTGGAGACAATTTTGAACTGAGCCACGCTTTGGGTAAGATTATTTGGAGTAATTGTTGATTAATTGGGGTTGGAGCTAAGCCTAGAAGTTAATTTAATTTGGGGTTTATGCCTAGGTAGCAACTCAAAGGTCTTCTAAAAGTGGGCTGCGTGGTTAGCTACTGAAATTTTATCCTAAAGTAAGTAGACTTGTTACTAGGGTCGTCCTTATACTATGCGATTATATTATAAACATGCTATTTGATGTGATTATGATTGTTTGATGTGATTATGTGTGGGACCATGGAATATGTTGCCTGATGTATAGATAAGTCCTTTGGAACGTGTTACGAATCAACTGGGTAGTGACTTTTGCCCTCCCAACACCACTATGTTACTAGAAAACCAACGGGTTTCCTACTACGCCACTGGAAGCCGATGAGTTTCCTACTATGTTTCCAAAAGCCTATGGGTTTCCTTCATGCTATTGGGGACCCCCGACTTCCCTACTATGTTTCGGGCGCCGATGGGTGCCCTACTACATTTGTGAGCCTCTACGCCACAAGAATTGTGTTGGGATAGTACAAATCATTTACTAGATGGTCATTGAAATTAAATTGCTTACGTATGTTCTACTAGTATGTTGAGTCTTTCGGATATGGGTGAATAGTCTAGCCCAGTAGGGGGGAAGGAGGCTACTTACTGAGTATTCGTACTTACCCTTTTTATCATTTTTTCTTTTTTAGGTAGGAAGATGGATACTTTGGCGGATGACGGGAGGAAACCTTGACTTAGCCACAGGGACTAGACCAATGCTTCCGCACATATTTTGTGAACTTCCATTTTTTTTCTCTTTTCACATGTGATTGTCACTGAACTTAGAAATCTCAACTCTTTGATTAATTTCTTTTGAAACTATAAGGGTGTCCATTTAAAATTTTAGGTTATCAGCATTGACCAAAAACCTCTTCATTTATTTCTTTATCCATTCATTTATCTTAAAGGCTTTCCTTGTTTTCTTGCCCGTAAAGAACAAATGTGGCATTTGAATTTTATGCACACACACAAGCGGCGGCCTAGCTCGAGTCCTACGGAGCTGGGTCATTACATTTGGTATCAGAGCCAAGAGTTATTGGTTCTATAGACTGGCTTACTAGGTAAGTCTAGATTGTCTCTGTGGCTGGTAATGGGTTCTTCGTCGTCGCCAGGTACGCCTTTTAAGTTTATATGTCTAGAAATCTATGCATGAAACCTTGCAGGATTTACTTCTTAGTTAGATTGATTGCTCTTATAAGAAGTGTAATAGCAAGTATGTCGTATGAGATTAGAAGAAGATGGCTCGAGGAGGCAGAAGATGCAAGGGGTAGAGGGAGTGAAGGCTGGAGAGGAAGGTTACAAAACCCTCATATTCAAGACCCGACAGTTCAGGACCCTCAAGCCCCATACCCTCCTGCACCACAAGAACCATCTAGCTCGGAGGATCCGAGTTTAGGACGCAAAGGCAGAACTAGGGTGCACTAGTTCCTCCTCCAACGCCAACTCCACCGACCATTCCGTTTGAGTTTATGGCCATGGCAGCAGCGATAGGGGAGTTTGTCACAACCTCGATGATGGAAAAAATGAAGGATATGGTGGCAGAGCAGGTTGTCCAGCATATTTAGTCTCGATTGGGCCAACCCCTATTGGTTTAGGAGCCCCAGGTGCCAGTCCAGAGTCAAAATTCGCAAGACCTATCGGTGGAGGCAAAGCACCTACTATTGGTTTAGGAGCCCCAGGTGCCAGTCCAGAGTCAAAATTCGCAAGACCTATCGGTGGAGGCAATGCACCTACGGGATTTCAGGAAGTACAACTCCTGCACCTTTGATGGGTCACTAAAGGACCCCACTAAAGCTGAACTGTGGTTGTCCTCTATTGAGACGATTTTCAGATATATGAAGTGTCTAGAGGACCAGAAGGTGTGTTAAGAGTTGAGAGATTAAAAGAATTACTTTGATTTTTCCTCTCTTGACAAAATGAAAGTGTGATAGATAGATATCTTGAAAATACAAAACTATTCTATATTATATAAAAAACATGTTAAAATTCACAAAACTGATAAAGAAGGGGAAATTAATTATTGATTACTTTCCTTTAATCAATTTTTAACTCCTTTTAACCATGGAGAGTTAAAATTTAACTAAAGTTAAGTTAAATTAAATTAAATTTAATAAATATTTATTAATATATAAATTAATTAAATATCATATATTTAATTAATACTACATTTGAATCAAATATTCAAATGTATTTCCTTCTCATAACCTATAGTTTAAATATGAATCTCATTCATTTTAAATTTTAGCCTTTAATTTTAATATGAATCTCATTCATATTATTTAGGGCTGGTTGCACAAATAGCAATCAGGTCCAAAATAATAAAAGAAATATAGCACAGGAAAAATATATTAGGGATATAACACAAAATTAGCACCAGATATCACTAATAGCAGCTATCAATGATAATCATATTGGTAAATGACTAAAAATGTCATGCTCAACCCGCCATTTCACGCTTCTTTCTTTCGATTTTCTCACATTGAAAATTATCACTAATAGCAACTATCAGTGATAGCTATTAGTGGCTATCATTGATTGCTGCTGTCAATATAGCTTTCAATTTGAGAAATATTAATACAACCTTAAAATAGTAACATTTGAAATATCAGCTTTCAATTCGCTATCATTCATTAGTGGCTATTATTGATACACTTTCATTAATTGGAATGCTTGAAATATTAATACTTAAGGTCATAAGTGGTTATTAATGGTAGACTTTTATAAGTAGTTATCAACTTTGTAAGGAAACTATCAACTTTCAAAGATTAACATTTAAAGCGTGATAGAAGTCTATTAATGAGAGGTTTATAAGTGACTATTATTGATATCTACCTAAGTCATATCATTGATAGCTCCTATTAGTGGCTACCATGGATAGCTTTTAGTAGTGGTTATCAATTATAGACTTTCATCAAATGGAATCGACTTTATATTATTGATATCATCGATATGTGAACATCACGTAAGTTCTATCATTGATATCACTTATATCATGGTTATCGATGATAGCTTTTATCATTGATAACATGCTATTAGAGATAACTTTTGTCATTCATTTTTACCATCAAATAACATGCTATCGTTGATAGCTTCTATCACTAATACATGCTTATAAGTGATAACTTCTACGTATGCCATTTACACTTTTGTTTGAGATTCAAATTTATTAATTAATTCCACTAAGTTGGCTACCAATGATAGACTTCTATAAGTGACTATTAACTGTGGAAGAAAATCATCAAAGATTAAGCTATCAATGATATAAAATATTTGTGGTTATTTCTGATAGACTTTTATTAGTACCTATCAATTTTGAAATATTAACACTCAGAGCTATTAATGGCTGTAATTGAGAAACTTTTATCATGATTATCAATAATAGACTTCTATCATTGATATTACCTAAGTTTGATATCACCGACACATAAATATAATTGATATCTATCTAAGTTCTATCACTAATATCACTAATAATTGATATTACCGATACATATATATTTAGTGAATTTTTTTCTAACATTTAAAAACATGACTGATAGCCAATGAATTTTTCAATCCATGATATAATTGAGTGATTAAGCTATAAATATATATCAGTAGATATCAGATTTATATTATTAAGAGGAGATTGGGGAGGTGGAATAAAAATAGAAAAAAGAAAAGGAAAAAAAAGAAAGGGAAGAAGAAAATATGAGAAGATTGGGGAGATGGAAGAAAAAATGAAAAAAAAAAGAAAAAAAAGGGAAGAAGAAAATATAAGGAGATTGGGAAGATGTAAGAAAAATTGGGAAAAAAAAGAAAAAAAAAAGGAAGACGAAAATATAAGGAGATTGGGGAGATGGAATAAAAATTAGAAAAAAAAAGAAGAAAATATGATAAGATTGGAGAGATGGAAGAAAAATTGGAAAAAAAAAAAGGAAAAAAAGAAAGGGAAGAAAAAATATAAGGAGATTGAGGAGATGGAAGAAAAGTAAGAAAAAGAAAAGGAAAAAAAGAAAAAAAAGAAAGAAGAAAATATGAGATGATTAGGGAGATGGAAACAAAAGCTAGAAAAAGAAAATGAAAAAAAAAAAGAAAAAAGAAGAAGAAAAGAAGTTGTATTAATTCAAAATTAACTTTATATTATAATATATCTTTATACATTATATTAATCGTATCTAATACAATTAATGACTTTCCCTTATTTAATTTGAACAATTCAAATTCTATCCAAAATTAATTAATCCTTGTTTGAGCTAGTAGGGTGTCCTAATGGACGTACATATTACAAGCTCCAATGGTACAAGATTAATTAATTTAACTCTTTAATTACATTAATCAACATTTATTAATTGTGGGTCACTCCACTAAAGACCCACAGTTGCACTATTCATACTGTAGATTTATTTATGTGTCCATGGATATAACTGTTATAAGTAAGTCAACCCTTCACAAATTGCTCGTAATTACAGCTAGGTCAAACATTCGTTTTACCCATGTAATTACCTATTACCCTTAAGTACCACTGATCCCTCTAATGCACAATCACTTTATAGTCCAACTATAAACTAAATCCCTCTCAGGCGAATGAGAAGGTGAGGCTTCATTGTTCAAGACTCGAAATCAACCTCTAAGGGAACAATTCATCTACTTACCCCAAAGATTGGAAGGAGTGAATTTCATCTTGTGCAGCTATGTTCCCAGCTCCCTACTTGAACAAGTTCTTAAGATGGTAGACATATTGAGTTGGTGACAGGGGCCACTCTCACTCATATAAATTAAAAGATTGTCCTCATAGACAAGAGTCCATAACTCACTCAGGATTAAGATCAAGTTCCATTAGGTCATCCTATGAAATATCAATCTCTTCAGTCAACGAAGTTATAAAGAGATATTAATCATTTCCCAGTCCAGTATTATTTGAATTTTTTGTATAGGATATCTCCACTCACATGTCTCCACATGAACTATTTGGATCAAATTTTTTGAAACACTTACAACTTTTGGAACATTTACAAAGTGGATCGTATCTGCAGTGTAACTAGGATAAGGCTAAAGAGATTTGAATCCTAACGGAAGCGATCACATTATTTGATTTCTTGTAAGAATTAAAAATACAAAAATTAGAAGAAAATGATAAGCATCATACCTTTGCCGATCCATAAATGTAATAAAATCTTCTACTTCAATCCACGAGATCTTCTTTGCTACGACTCTAACAAAGATTTGGCTTGTGAGAACCGTTCTTGAAAGATGAGAGGGAGTGTGAAAAATAATTTTTATAGAACCATTCTCTAAAAATTGAGAGAATTTTCTTAGGGGAGAAATCTTTGTAGAATGATTTGTAGAGATTATATTGTAAAGAGTGTGTTTTATGAGAGCTCCCAAAGGCCTTATTTATAGAATTCTATAGGTTACTCCTAATCCTATTGGGATAATCTCTCTATAGAGATTTTAAATTAAATATTGAGAAAAATACATGTTTAGTCCTTGAATTTTAAAGAATGAGTGCATTTGGTCCCTAAAGTTTCAAATTGGCCATTTTAGTCCCTCTCATAGTAATTAGTTATTTTTTTCATTATATTTAATATTGATATTACATTTTTAGAATTAAAAAAATAAAATAAATATTTTCTCTCACATCTCTCTGTCCATTCTCTCTCCTGCCTTGGTCTCTCTCCATCTTTCTCTCTCCTTCAATCCTAGAAAAAGTGAGATAAAAAAAATCTGCTATGGTGCAATACAATTCATTCTGTTCAAATTCAAATATGATCCTCACCGTCCCTTAGATTTGAGCTCCAGTGGTTTTGATAGTGGATTGACTCAAGTTTTCTCAGCATGGGAGAATCAACTTCCTGATGAGGTTTCGCCGACAATTTTTGCAGCAGTTTGTAATTTGGAGGTATTGGACCTTTTGGAGAATGGGTTTTCCAGAGAAGGCTTTCAATTGAGGGATTTTGTCTTCTTTGAATCTCTGGAGAACCGATTTTCTATAAAATTTCCATGGAAATTAAACGCATATGGAGTTTGTAGAGTTTGTAACGGGGTATAACAATTTTTTGGCCGTCTAGAGTGCTTTATTTTTTGTCTTCTTTTGTTTCTCTTGTTTTATTCTCTGTTTTTTCTTTTCTCGTTCCTCATGCAGCCTTTCTTAATCCTTACCACCCCTCCTTTCTTTTTGTAGTTGTGATCGACCAATTGTGTAGGAGAGTTAGAAAATGGAAATAAATATGGTCTAGTGCAAGCATATACTGTCGATGAAATAATAATTTCAAAGTATTCCAAGGGTCAAATTGCACGAGACTAGCAATTTAATTAGGTTTGTTTTAAAGCAATGCAATCAAGTGACCAAAGTAATTAAGATGAAATTGTTGTGAGTTGATGTGAATAAAACGTAAAAAGATAAAGATAACCAATGATGGAAGTAGGGTTTCAACTATGTTTTTGTCGAAGTTCATTCTGACTCAAGTGATGCGGCCGCATCATACCAGCGCATTGCCTAACTCGCGAATAGAATCTTCACCTAATCCAGCTTGTATCAAGTCCCTTTAGGTACCTGAGGAGCTAAACCTATATGCCTAAGGTTAGTTGCTACTTCGATTAATTCTTACTCTTACTCTTTATCCTATGATGTCTCTTATATCTAAGGTCATGTGGTATTCCTATACCTAGTCTATTACCCCATATTCTCTTGTGAACTCGACTTACATCATAATCTTCTCAGCATTAGAACTCCGCTAGAATGCTAAAATAAGTGTCCAGTTTAACTTAAACATTATTAAGCCTTAAAATTAACAAGAGAAAAGAGCAAGCAAGCATGGTATGGCACTTAAGCAATGATCAAGCCATCAATCCCTAGGGCATCCCCATAGCTAAACCTCTTAGTGAATTTAGCTCATATTAAAGAATGAAATACTTTCATTACTTCCAAAGTCATAATTACAAGATGAATATGAATAGAATAGAACTTAACAAAAGAATAAATGAAGTAGATGTTGGAAATACATAAAACAATCTCTCACTCTCTAACTTACTAAAAATAGATTGTTCTTTCCCAAGGTCCAATCCTTACTCTCTACACACATTTTTGTTGGGTAGAGGGTCCTAGTTTTAACTTCAACAAGAGAACTTCTGTTTTTTGGAGTGAGTTTGAGATTTTGGGTGAGAAATCTTCTAGGAATGTTGTATTTCATGATGGAGGAGCTTGCCTCTTAAGGAGAAGACTTTTCACCTTTATATAGGCTTCAAGGTTGGTAAAGAGGGCCAAAATCCACAAATCCAAAGCTACCCAGTCAATTTTAGCACTGAAAAATTGCTGGAGACTGGGTAAATCACGCCTGCAGACTACTGGTTAACATTTATGGAATTTAGGTTTTTTATGCGGGCGCATAATATTTTGGCGATGCAGGCGCATTGAAGACAGTTTTTGTAGAACAACCAAAATCCAATGTAACTTTAGCAACTAAAGGCCTCATATTCATTCATGTTATCCATTTGAAACATAATTTGGGGATTTTAACATGCAAAAGACTACTTTCGATAAGAAAGATACTAAATAAAATAAGCCTTAAAAATATGCATTTCATAGCATATATCAAATTGCTATTGTTACTACATGGATGCTCTCTACCTTGGATTTGAGCTCCAAGAAGTATAAGTAGATATCATTCACAGTAATTTACCTAAATTCAGGACTCTGAAACAAGGAAAAATTAGAGTAAAAGCAACATTTTAATTTGAAGAAGAGTAAGAATGAGGGGAATATCTATTGTTGGGGGGGGGGGGGGGGG
>QLSR01000309.1:584790-605972 GCA_031780015.1 Citrullus colocynthis
GGGGGGGGGGGGGGGGGGGGGGGGATATGAAGAGGAGCAGAGGGTGGAGAGAGAGAATGGAAAGAAAGAGGTGAGAGAAAACATTTATTTTGTTTCTTTAATTTTAAAAAATATTATTATCAATATTAAATATAATAAAAGAAAGAAATTATCTTAAATGGCAAAACTGCTGAAAATATTTACAACTAATAGCAAAATACACGTCTATCTGTGATAGTCCGCGATAGATCGCGATAGACTACTATCTGTGTCACGATAGACACAGATAGTAGTTTATCGCGATCCATCGTAGTCTATCGCAGATAGATAGTGAAATTTTGCTATATTTCTAAATATTTTGGTTCTTTTTGCTATAATTGAAAAGAGCCCTAAAAGAAATGCATAATTACTATAGGAGGGACCTTTTAAACCTATTTATTAAAACTCAAGAACTAAAATTGCCAATTTGAAACCTTAGGGACAAAATGCACTTATTCTTTAAAACTTAGGGACTAAAAAGGTATTTTCCCCTTAAATATTTAATAATATCCAATATTAATAAATATCTACCCAAATAATACCTCATATTAAATAGTTTAAGATATTTAAATCATACTTAAATATTTAACTTCTTCAGAATCTTTAATTTGAATATCATCCAAATTAAATAATTAATTATTTGAATCCAATTCAAATAAATAAATCAATTCTCCCTCTATTTATTTAATTTGAATCTCATTAAATAAGTTGGTTATCTATATGGATCTCATCCAAATAAATAATTAATTATTTGAATCACATTCAAATAAATTAGTTTCCTCTATTATAAAGTTATAATTTGAATCTCATTCAAATAAACTTTATAATAAAATATATATTTAATTGTATCCAATACAATTAACATTTTCCATCAAAATTTGATCACTTCAAATTTTCTTTTCATCGTAATTGATTCTTGTTGGTTCGTAGTGAGGTAGCAAGGAGATCTTATGGACCTGCAGGTTATAAACTTCTATGATTCAAGATTAATTTAATTAAATCATTAACTACAGGGCAAACCACTATGGACCTATAGTTGAACTCTTATGCATTGTAGAACAAGTTGTATCCATGTTTGTAATCAATATAAGCAAATCGATCCATCACTAGTTGTTCATTATCACAATTGGGTCAAATGTTCGTTTTGCCCTTGTAATTACCTCTTTTTCGTAAGTACCACCGATTCTCTAATGAACAATTTGTTTATGGTCCAACCATAAACTAAGTCCCTCTTGGGCTAGTGAGAAGGTGCAGCCCCTTGTTCAAGACCTGAAATCAGCACTTCAGGGAACTACTCATCTACTTACACTATATGGAAAGGATTGAATTTGATCTTGTGAAGTTATGTTCCTAACTTCCTATTTAGTTAAGTCTGCAAGATGGTAGGCTTATTGAGTCGACGACTTAGGCTACTTTCACCCGTGAAAATCAAAGGATTGACCTCACAGATAGAAGTATATAAATCACATAGTATTAAGATCGGGTTACACATTATTATCCTATGAAATATTAATCTCATCAGTTAACGGATTTACAAAAAGAGATTAAATATTTCGCGGTTCAGTTTTATACAAACTCTTTGTATATGATACCCCTACTCATATGTCTCCACATAAACGGTTGGATCAAACCATTTGTAACTATTATAAAGTGGGCAGTTTCCATAGTGTCACTAAGATAAGACACCCAACTTTATCCATATATTATAGATATTTAGGTTATTTCTTGAACATGATCCATCCGTATGTCAACTATATACATGCTTAAGACCTCACGCAATAACCTTGGATTTTTCAACTAATGGATAAATTAATATTCCATAATTAATAATTAAATTAATCAACTAATAAATTATGAGGCTTTATGGCATAAATCCCAACAAAAACACCCAACCTTATCCATATACCGTAGACCTTTTAGGTTACTTGAACATGATCCACTTATATGTCTGCAACATACTGTTCAAGCTACATAAAATAACCTTAGATCTTAGTAGATTGAGTTACACAAGACTAAGTTGAATAAAATAACTCTTTATTTTATTGAATAAATAAACATTGTTTATACATTACAAACTAAGAGATAGGACATAAATTCGAACAATGTTATTGATTGCTTTTTAATATTATTGTGAATTATCTCATTAATTGGTCAAATATGAATGTTGGGTTGAATGTTCAGTTAGAAAGATTGCGTGTTTAACCAGATCTATAATATTGAATCATTAGCTAACCATATCATGCAAATAGTTAGGTTGTTAATAAAAAGTTGATCATGACTGAACTTAATGCTATGCTTCTTAATTTGGTTTCAAGTGATTAGTAACCAATTAGGTTTGCATGAGAAAAGATTGTTATTGGAAGATAATAATCCAGAATTGAGTTTCTAGACTTTAGTAGCTTTTTAATATTATTGTGGATTATCTCATCAATTGATCAAATATGAATGTTGGGTTGAATGTTCAGTTAGAAAGATTGTGTGTTTAACCAGATCTATAATATTGAATCATTAGCTAACCCTATCATGCAAATAGTTAGGTTGTTAATAAAAAGTTGATCATGACTGAACTTAATGCTATGCTTCTTAATTTGGTTTCAAGTGATTAGTAACCAATTAGGTTTGCATGAGAAAAGATTGTTATTGGAAGATAATAATCCAGAATTGAGTTTCTAGACTTTAGTATTGAAGGGAATTGAATCCCAGAGGAAGCGTGTTATCGTGTTCTTTAATTTATTAAAAGAATTAAAAATACAAAAAGTAAAGAAAAGGTTAAGCATTATATCTTTGCCAATCTATAATTCTCGAACCAATAGTCTTCTCCTTGTAGTCTTCCTTTTCCAAGAGATCTTCCTCGTTATGACTCTAGTAAGGATCCGTTTGTGGGAACCGTTTCTTGAAAGAATGTGAAGAAGAATTTTCTTAGAATTTTTCTAAGAAAATTGGGAGAATGAGTAGTGGAAGATTTTTAGAGTAATCATATAGATTATTCTCTTAGAGAAGTGCCCACACATGGATACCCTGACTAGTTGCAAATTCAACTTCTTTACAATGGATTGACAAGTGCAACTAAATCCATCTTAGATGCTTCAGCAGGAGGATCTATTTTTAGAAAGACGGCTTATGAAGCTTATACTTTATTGGAGGACTTGACCAATATAAGCTACAACTGGCCTAGTGAGAGAGTAGTTGCACCCACGGCAGTAGGGCTATATGAGCTAGATGAGGTAACTTCATTAAAAGCCTTATTATCATCTCTTACTAATGCTCTCATTAAACTGATGACAAGTGGTCAAGCCCAAAGGAATCCTCCACCAATAGCAATTCAAGCATCTATTTTAGTTGAATTTGAGACAAAAAACTTTGTAAGAAGGAATCAAGGATACCAAACACGCCGACAACCAAACCAGGCAACATAATACAATTCAGGTTTGAGAAATCATGAAAATTTCTCTTTTACTAACAATGGGAATGTGCTGTAGGTACTTCATCTACTGAAAAGAAGTCATCCATGGAAGAACTTATGTCAGATTTCATTAAGGCGTCCTTAAACACAATCACTGAATTGGAGAATGGTGTGCACACCATAGCTGGCAATATGCAATGTATGACCATTACAATGCAAAGCTCTGGTTAGCACATTAGCAATTATGAGAATGCCATTCAACATATTGATGCCAAGGTGAAGCAAGTGGTTGCTGCTGTGAACTCCATCAAGGCAAACCACACTTCTAACACTTCTGAGATGAGGCCTCATGAGCAATGCAAAGTTGTGACCATGAGAAGTGGTAAGACCTTGGTTGATTATGATGCTGAGAAGAAGTTGGAGGTAGAGAAGCCAGTGAATCTTGAGAAGAAGGTTGAGGAACAAAGAAGAAGGCACCTAGACATACACATGTAGGAAAGGCTCCTACCATTGAACTTCATCCTATTGAAAAGTTGCCATATCCACAACATTTCCAAAAGAAGAATTTGGATACAGAATTCTCTCAGTTTTTAGATATGTTTAAGAAGCTTCACATAAATATTCCTTTTATAGATGCACTAATACAAATGCCTAATTATGTGAAGTTCATAAAAGAGGTGCTATCTGTTGGGTTTTATGTCCTAAAACTTGTAGATTGTAAATATAATAATTTGACCGTAACTAAATCATTAATAAAGAGTTATTGATGTGTTACTTCAATAAGTGTTATTGATTGGTTTTGTTTGTTTTTGTTTGTTTTTTCTCAATAACCCTAAATCCAATAAACTAATATCCTAGGTTGTGTTATGAGCCTTGAGCTGTATGTGGGGACATATGAAGATCAATGTTCAAGATACAGTCTAAAGGGTCTATAGTATAAGGATAATGCTGGGTACCATATCCTTGTGACACTATGGATACGGCCCACTTTGTATTTGATACAAACACAATGATCTAAAGCGTGTAGGTGACATATGAGTGAGAGTATCCTATGCAATGAGTTTGCATAAGACTGGACCACAAAATAGTAATCACTAAATGTAACTCCGTTGACTAATTAGGTTTCTATTTCAATAGGATGAACTAGGCAACTTAGTCTTAATCCTTAGAATATTATGAAGTCCTGTCCACGAGAGATTATCTTTTGATTTGTATGGGTTATAGTGGCCGTTTGCTACCATCTTGGGGACAAGACCGAGTGGGGAGCTGGGGACATAATTATACAAGATGGAATTCACTCATTCCCATTTTTAGGGCAAGTAGACAACTGTTCCCTTAAGTGGTGTATTTGAGACTTGAACAAAGAGCCCTACCCTCTCACTGTCCCGAGAGGGGTTTCTGTTTAATGGTTGAACCATAAACATGTTGTTCATTAGAGGAGCACTGATACTTAAGGATTTAGAAGTAACCTAGGGGTTAAACGGTAATTTGACCAAGCTAGTGTTACAAACACTTGTGAATGACTAATTTGCTATTATTGGTCTATATACATGGACACAAAAATATATCTGTAGTGAGAAGAGTGCAGCTGTGGGTCTTTAGTGGAGTGTAGCCACAGTTAACGAATATTGATTAATGTGGTTAATGAGTTTAACCGATTAATCTCATATCGTTGGAGCTTTTGATCTGTAGGTCCATAAAATCCCCTTGCTAGCTCACTATGAACCAACAAGGATCAACTATGATGAAAGAAAATTTTAAAAGAAAATATTAATTGTATTGGATACAATTAATTGCATGATTTATTATAAATTTTATTTGAATGTGATTCAAATTATAACTTTATAATATGAAGAATTAATTTATTTGAATATGATTCAAATAATTAATTATTTATTTCGATAAAATTCATATAAATAAATAGAGGAAAAATTGATTAATTAATTTGAATTGGATTCAAATAATTAATTATTTAATTTAGATGAGATGTTTATATCAAGTTTTGCTCCTATGTCCTTGATTATTCACACCGTGAGATCCATACTCGGCTTCGTGTTGCCCTGGGAGCGGCCTCCCTTCTGAAAGTGATTGTATGGTTCAATAATAAGGTGAATGGGAAAATGTCTATAGTAAGTGGGAGCAGGATGCGTGTCAACGTATCCCTCGGTCTCCAACCCTAGGTCGTATCGTAAGATTTTTATGATCCATTTACGTGTCGTCCTGGAGCGACCATCCCTTTGGAGGGCCTAATCATTAGTTTCGAAACACCACGAACTCCTGAAAAGGATAGGTTCACTTAGGTTAATTACCAACAATTGTCTTTCCTAACAGCAGCTTGTTGGTGTGTACCTCTGGGTTCTGAAAATAGGAGGGTTACATTCACAGGGATGAGTTAAGAGTTAACGAATCCTTGACCAAACAACGGTGGCTAATGTCTATAGAATAAGAGTTATTATGGTATTAGAATTAGCTGAGAATTGTCTCATTTCAAAGAAAGAGTCGCTAATCACCCTTCGGTGGTTGTTGCTCTAAACCTCTGAAGCATCGTTGCAAAAACTAAATCAATAGTTTATTAGGGTTTCTTTGATTGCTTGTTTTTGTTGAATTGATTGGATTACTTGAATTTTGTTTGCTTGTGTAATAGGTTAAGGCAAAGATGACTAAAACAATTAATTGTTTATAATTTCAGCATGTCTTCCTCAATCGTTGCACTGCTTAAAAATGAAAAACTAACTGGTGAAAACTACACAACGTGAAAATCTAACCTGCATACGATTTTGGTTATAGATGATCTACGATTTGTCTTAACGGAGGAGTGTCCTATCCCCGCTCGTAATGCATCCCAATCTGTTAGGGATGCATATGATTGTTGGACAAAGGCCAATGACAAGACTTGAGTCTATATCTTGGCGAGTTTGTCTGAAGTACTCAACAAGAAACATGAGGCCATGATAAATGCACGATAGATCATTGAGTCCCTCCAGGAAATGTTTGGACAACCATCCTCACAGATCCTGCACGAGGCCTTCAAGTCTGTTTATAATGCACGTATGAAGGAGGACCAATCGGTGAGATAACATGTTCTCGAGCTAATGGTCCAATTCAACATTGCTGAAATAAATGGCGCGGTCATTGACGAGCAGAATCAAATGTCTTTTATTCTAGAATCTCTTCCGAAGAGCTTTCTTCAATTCCACAACAATGTAGTTACAGATCCGGCACAAGGCCCTCAAGTATGTTTATAATGCACGTATGATGGAAGACCAATCGGTGAGAGAACATGTTCTCAACTTGACGGTCCAATTCAACATTGCTAAAATAAATGGCGCGTTCATTGACGAGCAGAGTTAGGTGTCTTTTATTCTAGAATCTCTTCGAAGAGCTTTCTTCAATTCCACAACAATACGGTTATTGATAAAATTGTGTAAACCATGACAACCCTCTTGAATGAGTGACACACTTATCAGTCTTTTATGAAAAATAAGAGATCGATTGATGGAGAGGCAAATCTTGCCCATTTGAAGAAGTTCCACAAGGGTTCATCCTTGGAACTAAGTATATTCCCTCATCTTCTGATTCTAAGAAGATCCAGAAAAAGAAAGGTGAAAAGGGAAAGGCTCCCGCTACTGGAAAAAATAAAGGTAAAGCCAAGGTGGCTGGCAAGGGCAAGTGTTTCCACTGCAATATAGATAGTCATTGGAAACGCAATTGCCCTAAGTACCTTGCTGAGAAGAAGAAGGAAAAAGCAGGTAAATATGATTTACTTGTTTTAGAAACTTGTTTAGTGGAAAATGACCATGATGCCTGGATACTTGATTTGGGTGCCACTAATCACATTTGCTCTTCTTTACAGGGAATTAGTTCCTTCCAGCAGCTCGAGGAGGGTGAAATGACGCTCAAGGTTGAAACAGGAGATGCCATTTCAGCTCGTGCAGTGAAGCTGTAAAGTTGTTTTTTGGAAATAGATTTTTATTTTTAGAAAATATATAGTTCCTGAAATAAAAAGGAACCTAGTATCTATTTCCTGTTTAATTGAACAATTGTACTCAATTATTTTTTCTGTTAATGAAGCGTTCATTTTGAAAAATGGTGTACGTATTTGTTTTGCTAAATTAGAAAACAACTTATATGTGTTAAGACTAACTGAAGCAAAAGCACTTTTAAATCATGAGATGTTTAAAACTACTAATAGTCAAACTAAAAAGCAAGAAATTTCTCCCAGTAACAATAGTACTTATCTTTGGCATTTAAAATTAGGTCATATAAATCTCGATAGGATGGGGAGATTGGTAAAGAATGAACTTCTAAATGAGTTAGGAGATAATCATTACCTCCATGTGAATCTTGTCTTGAAGGTAAAATAACTAAAAGACCTTTTAGTGGAAAAGAATATAGAGGCAAAGAACCTTTAGAATTCATACATTTGGATCTCTATGGTCCAATGAATGTAAAAGCTCGAGGTGGGTACGAATACTTCATCTCTTTTATAGATGATTATTCAAGGTATGGTTACTTATACCTAATGGAACATAAGTTTGAAGCACTTGAAAAGTTCAAGGAGTATATGGCAGAAGTTGAAAACCTGTTAGGTAAAACAATTAAAACACTTCTATCTGATCAAGGTGGAGATTACATGGATTTAAGATTCTAGGATTATTTGATAGAGCATGGAATCCAATCCCAACTCTCAGCACTTGGTACACTTTAGTAGAACAGTATATCAAAAAGGAGAAATAGAACCTTGTTAGACATGGTTCGTTTTATGATGAGCTATGCTCAATTGCCTAGCTCGTTTTAGGGGTATGCAGTAGCTGCAGTTCATATCTTGAACAACGTTTCCTTGAAGAGTGTTTCTGAAACGCCTTTCCTGTTATGGAAGGGACGTAAACCTAGTTTGCGCTACTTCAGAATCTAGGGTCTTCCTGCACATGTGCTAGTGACAAATCCTAAGAAATTGGAACCTCGTTCAAGATTATGCCAATTTGTTGGTTACCTTTCGACCTACAAGAAAATAAAGTGTTTGTATTGACAAATGCTACATTCTTGGAAGAAGACTAGATGAGAGATCATAAACAACGAAGCAAAATGGTATTAAATGAAGCTATTGAAAAGTCAACAAGATTTGTTGATGAGACTGGTCTTTCATCAAGAGTTAATGAAGGAGCCAGTACTTCTGGTCAGTTTCATGCTTCTCAATCGTTGGGAATGCCTCTACGAGTGGGAGGGTTGTATCACAACCTAACTGTTACTTGGGTATAACTGAAACTCAGGTCGTCGTGGCAGATGATGGTGTTGAGGATCCATTGCCTATAAACAAGCAATGAATGATGAAGACAAGGACCAATGGATCAACACTATGAATCTTGAAATTGAGTCTATGTTCTTCAACTCAGTACGGGAACTTGTAGATCCACTTGAAGGGGTTAAACCCATAGGGTCTAAATGGATCTATAAATGAAAGAGAGATGTAGCTGGGAAGGTACAGACCTTCAAAGCTAGACTTGTAGCAAAGGGTTACACCCAAAAGAAAGGGTTGGCTGTGAGAAAACTTTTTTCCTTATTGCTATGCTTAAGTCTATAAGAATTCTCTTATCCATAACCTCATATAATGACTATGAAATTTGGCAAATGGATGTCAAGATTGTTTTCTTAATGGCAATCTTGAATAAAGTATCTTCATGTCTCAGCCTGAGGGGTTCATACCCAAAGTCAGGAGCAAAAAGTTTGCAAGCTAAATCAATCCATTTATAGGTTGAAACAAGCATTTAGATCTTGGAATATTAGGTTTTATACTGCGATCAAATCTTTTGGTTTTGAACAAAATGTTGATGAACCTTGTGTATACAAGAAAATCATCAAAAGTAAAGTAGCTTTCTTAGTACTTTATGTGGACGACATTCTACTTATTGGGAATGATGTAGGATATCTTACTGATGTTAAAATTGGCTAGTAGCCTAATTCCAAATGAAAGATTTAAGAGAGACGTAGTATGTACTTGGGATTTAAATCATTAGGGATTGCAAGAACAGAATGTTGGCCTTGTCTTAAGCAACTTATATCGACAAAATGTTGACTTGATATTCGATGCAGAACTTTAAGAAGGGTTTATTACCTTTTAGCCACGGAGTTCATTTTTCTAAGGAATAGTGTCCTAAGACACCTCAAGAAATTGGGGATAGAAGACATATTCCCTATGCCTCAACTGTGGGTAGCTTAATGTATGTTATGTTGTGCACTAGGCTAGATATTTGTTATGCAGTGGGAATAGTTAGTAGGTACCAGTTCAATCCAGGTTAGACCACTGACCGCGGTTAAGAACATCCTTAAGTACCTTAGGAGAATGAGGGACTACAAGCTGGTGTATGAAGCTAAGGATTTGATCATTACGGGATACACCGACTCTGATTTGCAAACTGACAAGGATTCTAGAAAATCCACGTCAGGATCAGTGTTCACCTTAAACGGAGAAGCTATAGTATGGCATAGCATCAGGGCAAGGATGCATTGTAGACTCTATGGAGGTTGAGTATGTAGCTGCTTGTGAAGCAGCAAAGGAAGCAGTCTAGCTCAAAAAGTTCCTAAATGATTTAGAAATCGTTCAAAACATGGAATTGCCCATCACGTTATACTATAATAACAGTGGGGCAGTAGTTAACTCTAAAGAGCCTTGTGGCCACAAACGAGGAAATCATATTGAGAGGAAGTATCACCTGATACGGGAGATTATGCAACGAGGAGACGTGATCGTCACAAAAATTGCTTCTGAGCATAACATTGTTGATCCAGTTACGAAGGCTCTCTCGGCTAAAGTATTTGAGGTCATCTAGAAAGTCTAGGTCTGCGAGGTATATACATTTTGCAATCTAGGGCAAGTGGGAGATGTGTAATGGGTATATGGATGCCCTAGTTTATTGTATTTACATACTTACCATTCTGATGTCTCTTTATGTTCAAGTGGGAATTTGCTGGGTTTTGTGCCCTAAAACTCGTAGATTGTAAACATAATAATTCGACCATAATAAATCATTAATAAAGAGTTATTGACGTGTTATTTTAATAAGCGTTATTGATTTTTTTCCTTGCTTTGTCTTAATAAACCTAAATCCAATAAACTAACATTCTAGGCTATTTTATGAGTCTTGAACTGTATGTGGGGACATATGGAGATCAATGTTCAAGATACAGTCTAAAGGGTCTATAGTATAGGGATAAGGTTGGGCACCTTATCCGAGTGACACTATGGATACGGCCCACTTTGTATTTGATACAAACGCAATGATCTAACCCGTTCATGTAGGTGACATACGAGTGGGGGTATCCTTTGCAATGAGTTTGCATAAGACTGGACCATGAAATAGTAATCACTAGATGTAACTCTGTTAACTAGTTGGGTTTCTATTTCAATAGGATGATCTAAGCAACTTAGTCTTAACCCTGAGTATATTATGAACTCCTGTCCACAAGGGATTGTCCTTTGATTTGTATGGGTGAGAGTGGCTGTTTGCCGACTCAATATGTCTACCATCTTAGGGACAAGACTGAGTGAGGAGCTGGGGACATAATTATACAAAATGAAATTCACTCATTCCCATTTTTAGGGTAAATAGATAAGTGTTCCCTTAAGTGGTGTTTCCAGAACTTGAACAAAGAGCCCTACCTTCTCACTGGTCCGAGAGGATTTTTTGTTTAATGGTTGGACCATAAACAGGTTGTTCATTAGAGAAGCACTGGTACTTAAGGATTTAGAAGTAACCTAGGGGTAAAACGGTAATTTAACCCAGCTGGTGTTACAAACAGTTGTGAAGGACTAATTTGCTATTATTGGTCTATATCCATGGACACAGAAATACATCTGCAGTGAGAAGAGTGCAGCTGTGGATCTTTAGTGGAGTGTACCCACAGTTAACGAATATTGATTAATGTGGTTAGTGAGTTTAGCCGATTAATCTTATATCGTTGGAGCTTCTAATCTGTAGGTCCCCTTGCTAGTTCACTACAAACCAACAAGAATCAACTATGTTGAAAGAAAAATTTGAAATGTTCAAATTTATAAGGGAAAATATTAATTGCATTGGATGATTTATTATAAATTTTATTTGAATGCAATTCAAATTATGACTTTATAATATGAAAAATTAATTTATTTGAATATGATTCAAATAATTAATTATTTAATTTGGATGAAATCCAGATAAAAAATTCTGCAGAAAATAAATATTTAAATAAGATTTAAATATTTTAAACCATTTAATATGAGATATTATTTGGGTAAATATTTATTAATATTGGATATTATTAAATTTTTTATTTAAAATCTCTACGGAGGGTTTGTCCTAATTGGATTAGGAGTAACCCATAGTGTTTTATAAATAGGGCCTTTAGAAGCCTTCATAGAATACACTCTCTAAGAGAATAATCTCTATGATTACTCTAAAAATCTTCCTCTACTAATTCTCCCAATTTTCTTAGAAAAATTCTAAGAAAATTTTTTTTCCCATTCTTTGAAAGAAGCGGTTCCTACAAACCAGATCCTTGCCGGAGTCATAGCGAGGAAGATCTCTTGGAAAAGGAAGACTACAATGGAAAATCTATCGGTTCAAGATTTATAGATTGGGAAAGGTATGATGCTTAACCTTTGTTTTACTTTTTGTATTTTTAATTCTTTCAATAAATCAAAGAACGTGATCACACGCTTCCGCCGGGATTCAATTCCTTTCAACAAGTTGGTATTAGAGCAAGGTTTACAGAAAACCTGGGAAGTTGGAAAAAGTTGATAGCATAGTTATGAAGAACTTGAGAGAAGTTGTTAATATTTCTTGGGAATAAGCCTAGACTTAGGATTATGCATATAGTTGAAAATAAAACTATCTATCATTTAAGAAAAGCACATAGTTGTATTTCTAATCTAATGTCATATAGGAGATGTCTCGGAGAACCAGGCCTCGACAGCAACGTGCGGTTGGAACTTAGAATGCTACCTTAAGATCCCCAACAAAAAGGGCTACTAACATGCAACGTGAAGGGTGAGAAGAGAGAGAAAGAGAAAAGAAAGTAGAAGAGAAGGGAAAGGGAGACTAGGGTTTTCTCTTCTTTTCTTTTCTTTTCTTTTCTTTTCCTTTTCTTCTTTTCTTTTAAAAGCAACAACCAACAAAATAAAAGGAAAGCAATTAAAATTTAAGATTCTTATTTAATTCCAAATATAAATTTTCTTTTCCAAAAATAACAACTCAAATATAGATTTATGAGATTTTCGAAGGAACTAGTATTAAATCCCAATATATTGAATTATAGAATTTGATAACAATAAGAACAATAATAAAATATGATAAAATAAAATAAATCTCTCATTTTCTCTTTTCAACACTTAACGACATTTAATTTAGTTAAATTTAAAAGGCTAAATTGAAATTCAAATTTCACAAATTAGAATCGACGATTAAGGAGTTCCATTAGTTTAAAATTAACGGGTCGAAAGAAATGTAATGACACAATTCAAACCAAAATTAGCCTTATTTTATAGCGTGGGGCGCTACAACTGTAGTGCACCAAGGCATTGTGACACTGTGCCACAACAAGGGCCATTGTCAGCACCACGACACGCCTTTGATTTTTATAAGAACCCATCCATTATAGGTCGATTAGACAAGAATTGAGAGTTGGGAGGCACCCATTTCGAGCTATGGGCCTTTTCTAAGTTCTTCTTCATTGTTTCCCCCTTTCTTAGTCTTTTAGGTTGCATTCTTTGGATTTGTAAATGGCTCGATATTTACAAGCCTTGATTACTTCTCTTAAGGTATGTAATCATTGTTAGCTTTATTTAGTTTTATGGATTTTGATGAACCCAAATTGAAATTATGTGAGGATTTGATCCATATATTTCTGTCTCTCAACCTCCTTATCTCTTGTTTTGATTCTTTAGTATGACAGAACAGTTTGGATTGACAACCCAAATCATTAAGCATGCTAATAGCTAAAATCAAACATGTAATCCGTAATTGTTACATGTTGGGTGTCAAGTAGCGTAGGTCATCTCATGGGTGTATGGTTTTTCACAACATCACCAGAAACGTCATATAGTTGCCTTGAATGGCTTAAAGTTAGAGAATATAATTTGTTAGTGTTTGAAAATGAAAAGAGAATATTTGAGGATTTTGAGATTTTGTAGGTTTTGTATTTTCCTTTTATATTCCCCAATAATTTTTTCTTTTATAGTTTTTTGGTCTCTATTTATTTTTCCCCTTGTAACATTTCTGTGTATTAAATCAATAAAAGAGAAAAGTTAGATCGTGGTTTTTTCTCCCTATACTAGGGTTTTCCACGTAAATCTGGTGTCCTTTTTCTCTTCATTTTTCAATATGGTATTAGAGCATGGTGAACCCTAGCCGTCATTGACGAAACTGAACATTAGCAAGATCTGTAGCTGCTGCAGCCGCCGTCAGTAATGGAGTCCGTTGCCGCCGCCGGATTCGCTGTCCACGATGTCGTTGACAGATATGTTTGATCCCTCAACCCATGCACAGCTACTACGTTCTTCCAACACTTAATGCTGGTGACGGGATTCTCACTGCCCGAAACCCCAATGTTGCCATCACTTTCGTCGTGCCGCCGATAGAGATTTTAGCCGCCGCAACACCAGAAGCTTAAACCAACGTCGTCGCTACTGAAGCTTTACATCTCGAGTCGACAGCTCTTGCCTTCACTGGATCTTCTTCATGGTCGAATTTTAGGAGCCAGCCAAGACCAGATCGTGGTCATCGAGATGTTGTTGCAGGTGTTCCCGCCATTCCCAAAGTCGTCGGTGCCTGGTCCGGATGTCCGACCACCACCGCCGCTGTCAGATCTAGAGTTTGGTCTTCGATTCCGACCGTCGTTGCTACTGTCAGACACGGTGGTTCTTCTTCAACTATGGTCCAACAACAACTTGTTAATCTCCAAGCAAGCTTCCAACAACAAATAGCTACCCTTGGACAACCCTTAATGCTTCGACCAATCTTGATCAAATGTAGGAATTTCAGGTATTAAGTCAGATCACCGATGTATGAAGAGAATTTGGTAACTACATTTCCAACCTTAACTACTGCACCTTATTTGTCTAGACCAATGTCAATAGGTAACTCAGGATTAATTGTTGGTGCAAAGTTGAATGGTCATAATTATTTCTCCTGGTCCTAGTCAATTAGAATGGTGCTTGAGGGGCGCCATAAGTTCGGATATCTAACTGGCGAAATACCAAAACCCAGACCCGGAGACCCTTAGGAACAGCTCTAAAAAGGAGAGGACTCATTACTCCGCTCTCTATTAATTCACAATATGGAACCTCAAATAAAAAAACTTCTGTTGTATGCTGCTACTGCTCGGGATATTTGGGATGCAGTTCAGAAGTTATATTCCAACAGACAGAATGCATCACTGCATTATACCTTGCAGAAACAGGTTCGTGAATGCAAGCAAGGAAATATGGATGCCACATCTTATTTTAACAAACTATCCCTTAATTGGAAGGAAATGGATCTGTGCCGCGAACTCATCTAGGACTGCCCATGTGGAGGAGTTCAATATTATAAACTTGAGGAAATTGACCGTGTGTATGATTTTTTAGCAGGTTTAAATTTCAAGTTTAATGTTGTATGAAGTCGAATACTGCGACAAAGATCGATACTAACCCCGATGGAAGTCTGTTCAGAGGTTCATCTTAAGAAAGATAGATACTATGAATATTATGGCTACTTCCGTCATTGACTCTGTCGCCTTCAGTGCTAAATCATATGGTACTGCTGGAGATAAGTAGAATGGGAAGTCGCCCCCAGTATGTGAACACTGCAAGAAACTGTGGCACATTAAGGATCAGTGTTGGAACTTGCATGGTCGGCCTCCAAATGGCAGACGACGACCTCCCAACAACAAGCTGAACTCGAGCCAAGCTTTGGTGAGTGAAACGGCTAGTGGATCTCAGCCACAACATCAAGAGAACTGCCCAGCTGACATTGGTACCTACTCTCTTGGTGCAATTGCATAATCAGGTACATCTCAATCCTTGAGTGTCCTTAGTATTACTGGCAAGAAACCTTGGATCCTTGATTCGGGAGCTACAGATCATCTAACTGGAACTTCTAGCAATTTCCTCTCATATCATCCGTGTGCCAATAATGAAAAAATCCAAATTGTTGATAGGACACTTACTTCTGTTGCTGGTAAAGGTCACATTTCTCCTTATGATGGCCTAATATTACAGAATGTGTTACATGTTCCTAAAATCTCTTACAACTTATAGTCTATGAGTAAGATAACCAGAGATCTAAACTGTCGTGTGGCATTCTCATCGGATGATATTGTTTTTCAAGACTTGAGCTCGGGAGGATGATTAGCACAATAGAAGGCTCTATTTCCTTGAAGATGATACTTCCTCTAGGCATAGTTATAGGGCTAGTCTGTTGTCTTCCTATTTCTCAACCTCTGAAAATGACTATATGTTGTGGCATTTCCACCTTGGCCATCCCAATTTCCAATATATGAAATATTTATTTCCCCATTTATTTAATAACGTTGATATCTCTTCTTTATCTTGTGATGTCTGTATTCAAGCGAAACAACATTGGGTCTCTTTTCCATCCCAACTTACAAACCCTCTCAACATTTCACTCTTATTCATAGTGATGTTTGGAGTCCATCAAGGATTACCACTTTTTTGGGTAAGCGTTGGTTTGTTACCTTCATCGATGACCATACTCTCCTTACTTGGGTCTTTCTTCTAACGAATAAGTCTAAGATCTCATCCATTTTCCAACAATTTTACACTACCATCGAAACTCAATTGAATGCCAAAATTGCCATCCTTCGGAGTGACAATGGTCGTGAATTCCTTACCAATACCCTCCGTGAGTTTTTGTCCACTAAAGATATTGTTCCCAGAGTTTTGTGCCTATACACCCCAACAAAATGGAGTGGCTGAAAGAAAAAATCGTCATCTCCTTGAAGTTACTCGATCTCTCAAGTTGCCTACCTCTCTTCCATCTTACTTATAGGGGGATGCAGTCCTAACCGCAGCTCATCTTATAAATTGAATGCCTTTCTGAGTTCTCAACTTCCAAACTCTTCTTGACTGTTTAAAACTGTCTTACCCTACCACTCGTCTTATACCTAATGTTCCTCCCCGAGTTTTTGGGTGCACTGCATTTGTCCATAATTTTGGTCCCAACCAGACTAAGTTTACCCCTCATGCCTAGAAATGTGTGTTTGTTGGGTACCCTCTCCACCAACATGGTTATAAGTGCTTCCATCCCACTTCTAAAAAATATTTCATCTCTATGGATATCACCTTCCTGGAAGACAAAACTTTCTTTCCTATTAGTCCTCTTTAGGGGGAGAGTAGTAATGAAGAGACTAACTATTCTAATCTTCTTCTTGAACCCATCTTGAATACCCTCGACACTGTCCTACCCACTAGACATGTCCCATGGATAACTTACTACAGGAAGAATCTTAGAAAGGAAATAGTGGTCCCTATTGACTTGCCGGCTCCGGTCCAATCTTCTAAACCAACACAGGCTCAAGGTACTACTAACCCTAATAATAATACTGTTTTCTATTGAAGATGATATTGTTGATTTGACAAAATAGCTGGCAGAGAATGATAGAGATAATATGACAGAAAATAACTAGGTTGCTGGGAGTGATGAAATGTCAACAATAATTCAGGAGAATGAAAATGAGACCATGCCTCAGAATTTCATTATTGAAGAAGAACCCGACAAATCAGGAGAGTATGATGCCACCCTTGACAGGCCCATTGCTCTGAGAAAGGACACACGGTCTTGCACCAGGTATCCCATGTATAGCTTCCTCTCTTATAACAATCTGTCCTCTAAGTTTAGCGTTTACTGGCAGTCTTGACACTGTAACAATACTAAAGAACATATATGTGGCTATGGAAATTCCTGAGTGGAAGGCTGCTGTCATGGAAGAAATGAGAGCCCTTGAGAAAAATAACACATGGGAACGCATTGCTTTTTCTAAAGGGCATAAAACAGTTCGGTGTAAGTGGGTGTTCACAATGAAGTATAAATCTGACGGAACTCTGGACAGATATAAAGCCAGGCTTGTAACAAAAGGGTTTACTCAGACATATGAGGTAAACTATTCTGAGACTTTTTCTCCCGTTGCAAAGTTAAACACAATCAGGTTTCTTCTGTCGATTGCTATCAACAAAGATTGACCCCTCTATCAATTAGATGTGAAGAATGCATTTTCAAATGGTGATTTAGAAGAAGAGACATATATGAGCCTTTCTCCTGGCTTTGAAGCCCAATTTGACCATTGTGTGTGCAAGCTTAGAAAGGCCCTGTATAGGTTAAAACAGTCACTGAGAGCGGGGTTCAAAGATTTACCACCTCTGACCATACCTTGTTTACAAAAAGGTTCGTCTCAGGTAAGGTTGCTGCTTTGATTGTGTACGTTGATGACATTGTCTTATCATGAGATGAAACTGCTGAAATAAACAACCTAAAATAGAAAATGGCGGACAAATTTGAAATCAAAGCTCTAGGAAACCTGAAGTATTTTCTTGGGATGGAAGTGGCGAGGTTAAGAGAAGGAACTCAGTTTCTCAACGTCTAGTTGGAGGACTAATTTACTTAGCTCACACTTGACTAGACATTTCCTATGCTATCAACGTTGTGAGCCAGTTTATGTAGGCTCCCTACGAAGAATACATGGAAGCTGTAAACAAGATTCTGAGATATTTGAAAAGCACACTAGGAAAAGGGCTGATGTTTAGAAAATCCGATAGAAAATACATTGAAGCCTACACTGACTCTGACTGGGCAGGACCACTGATTGACAGAAAATCTACCTCTGGGTACTGTACCTTTGTTTGGGGTAACCTTGTAACTTGGAGAAGTAAAAAGCAAAGTGTGATTGCTAGAAGCAGTGTAACGACCCAACTCCATAGGACTCGAGCTAGGTCGCCCCACTCGTGTGTGTGCATAAAATTCAAAAGACACATTTGTTCTTTCCGGGCAAGAAAACAAGGAAAGCCTTTAAGATAAATGAATGGATAAAGAAATAAATGAAAATGTTTTTGGTCAATGCCGATAACCTAAAATTTTAAATGGGCACCCTTACAGTTTCAAAAAAAATTAATCAAAGAGTTGAGATTTCTAAGTACAATGACAATCACACGTGAAAAGAGAAAAAAATGGAAGTCCACAAAATATGTGCGGAAGCATTGGTCTAGTCCCTGTGGCTAAGTCAAGGTTTCCTACCGTCGTTCACCAAGGTATCCATCTTCCTACCTAAAAAAAATGATAAAAAGGTGAGTACAGATACTTAGTAAGTAGCCCTCCCTCCCCCCTACTAGGCTAGACTATGCACCCATATCCAAAAGGCGCAACATACTAGTAGAACATACGTAAGCAATTTAATTTCGATGGTCATCTAGTAAACGATTTGTCGCATCCCAATACAATTCTGGTGGGTTAGAGGCTCACAGACGTAGTAAGGCACCCGTCGGCGCCCGAAACATAGTAAGAAACTCGGAGGTCCCTGATAGTGTAGAAGAAAACCCATAGGCTTCCGGTAACGTAGTAAGAAACCCGTTGGCTTCCGGTGGCGTAGTAGGAACCGTTGGTTTTTCAGTAATATAGTGGTGTTAGGAGGGCAAATGTCACTACCCAGTTGATTCGTAACACGTTCCAAAGGACTTATCTATAAATCAGGCAACATATTCCATGGTCTCACACATAATCACAGCAAACAATCATAGTGTAGCATGTTTATAATATAATTGCATAGTATAAGGACGACCCTAGCAACGAGTCTAATCACACAGTATAAGGACGACCCTAGTAACGAGTCTACTTACTTTGGGATAAAATTTCAGTAGCTAACCACGCAACCCACTCTTAGAAGACCTTCAATTGTAACCTAGACATAAACCCCAAATTAAATTAACTTCTAGGCTTAGCTCCATTCCGAATTAATCAACAATTGCTCCAAATAATCTAACCCAAAGCGTGACTTAGTTCAAAATTGTCTCCATTCAACTGCCACTTTTCAGATCCAAGCCACAATCTACAGAGAAACCCAACATTAGAATTCTTAAATCCAAGCAAGAGACATGTGAGAAAAACCCACAACTTACCCAAAACCACAAATCCTGCAGCGGAACCCAAGGCAGACCAACGGCGAAACCCACTGGCGATGCTGCCGGAGAACCGAGCAATGACAGTCGCTACCTCTTGCACACCCGAACAGTTGCGGCTGGACTCGACGGTACCTGCATGGACAACAGCGACGAACCACGAACGTGAATGCCGGAAGAAGAAGAAGACGAAGAAGGTTGGGGATAGGGGCGGCGCGCGACTGATAAGGAAGGAAGGAGGGAAAGATTGAGCTGCAAAATATTTAATCTCTCTATTTAAATCCTTTAATTAAAGAGATTTATATTTTACAGGATGATCATATGTAACTGGATCTTAATCTTGCGTGAGTTATAAATTTCTTTCGGTGAGGGCTCATCCTTTAGTTTGCATAGGTGAGAATGGCTCCAGTTATCGACTCAATATGTCAACCATTTTGGGGACTTGGTCAAATAGAGAGGTGAGAACGTAATTTCACAAGATAAAATTCACTTCTTCCATATAAAAAAGTAGATGAGTAGTTCTTTTAATTGCTGACTTTTAGACTTGAACGTAACAATAAGGCCCCATCCTCTCACTAGCCCTAGAGAGACTTAGTTTATGGTTGGACCACAAACAAATTATTGTTCATTTTAAGATCATTAGCTACACTTTAGAATAACTCGTGAATGATCAACTTGATGATGTAATTGGTTATATTCATGGACACAACTTGTTCTACAGTGTATAAAAGTGCAACTATAGGTCTATAATTGTTTGCTCTATAGTTAATGAATGAAGATTAATTAATTAAAATTAAAAGTTTAGTTAAATTAATCTTGTATCATTGGAGCTTATAATCTATAGGCCCATAAGGTTCCCTTGTTAGCTCATAATGAATCAAAAGAAATCAAAGGGATTGAAAGAATAATTTGAAATGTTCAAATTTGTGTGACAAATTAGGAAACATATATTTATTTTATTAGATACAATTTATATAAGCATTAATGTACATAGATATTGTTGGACCGGTATGGTAACCCTAGAGGAGGGTGAATAGGGTTTAATTAAAATTATTCCTAAATATGTTCAAATTGAACTAATTAAATTATTTTTTGAATTAAATATAAAAAAAACCCTTAATTGATGCCAAATATCAAGATCGATAAAAATATATGAAACACAAGATTCAATCAATCTCAATCAAGAATAGTGATCTATAACATGCTACTAAAAATTAAATACAAAATTAATTGAGAAAGAGTTGGAGAAGACGACACCGTGATTTTTATAGTGATTTGGTCAAACTCGACCTACATCCAATTTCCCAATAGCCTCTTGGGATTTAGATTACAAATCTCCTTTTGACTCTTTCCACGGATGAGAGTCGAACTGCTACCTTGCTCCTTTTTCAGGTTCAAAAGCAAACATGATCCTTTCCACGGGTTAGGATCCAAACATGATTCTTGAAGCTTTAAATCACACAATATAACTCTCTAAAAATACTAAATGTACAAATGAAGGAGTCGTTACCAAATGAAGATCTAACTAAGCGATGCGTTTTATGGAAAAGGGCTCGAATGGATCGAGAGGGAAAAATTCCAGACAAGCAAACGCAGGGAGTGGTGGATCGTATAGTAAGTATT
>QLSR01000310.1:0-10932 GCA_031780015.1 Citrullus colocynthis
GAGGAATAAAAGAAAAGGGTGAGTACGAAGGCACTCAGTAAGTAATCTCGCTACCGGGCTCCACTAAACACTGAATCTGTATGTGCACAACATGAATTTAACATAGATAACCCCTATTGTTGGCAAAGCGCGTTCACAAACTGGTGATCCCGAAGGAACACATGCTGGTGATCCCGAAGGAACACATACTGGTGTTCCCAAAGAATCACAACTAGTGTCCCAAAGGAACACATGCTGGTGATCTCGAAGAATCAAAAACTGGTGCCCCGAAGGGACACAAATTGGTGCCCCGAAGAGACACGAACTGGTGATCATGCTGCCAACGTAAGGAACAATAATATGCGTTCAGGGGTAAATGGAGTCTATAGCATACTATCATGGCATCTACCCTATGGTCACCTGAGCCTGGTATCTAAAACATTGTACACATACAGGGGATGTTACACTGATCAAATATACATATGTTGAACTTATCCATAGTTCCATTTATTAGAAACAGCAATCCAAACATCTCAAATTTTCATAGCTCTAATTTAACAGAGGCAACAGTCCAAACATCAAGGTCTTACAGTCCTAATTTAACAGAGGCAACAATCCAAATATCCGAATCAGGCAACAGTACTAACAAACTATGCAATAATACTAATTATCAGGGAAACAATCTAAGAATTCGAGGTATCGAGTCCAGCGATATCGTCGGTAGGTAAATTACTTACAGTGGGTTTTAGTTTAGTCACTTGACTGCGCAACTCAAATCCTGTCCAGAAACTTAGGTTGAAGATCCCCGATTGAATTGCTGTAAAAGACAGTGGCGATGGTGAAGACAAAAATTCGACGACGGCAGCAGCGGCGGCAGCAGCGTCCGAGAGGGAAATCCGATAGCGGCTGAGTAAAACATGTTAGAGAGGTGCTGTCGGCTGAGTAAAACCGAGAGAGAGAGAGAGAGAGAGAGAGAGAGAGAGGAAGGTACTACTGTGAGGGAGAGCGAGACGGTGTGCGAAACAGCGAAACCCGAGAGAGTCTGACGCCGCCATAAGGAAGGACAGCGAGAGTCTAGCGAGAGTGAGACGGTGTGCGAGATAGCAAGACCCGAGAAAGTTTGACGCCGCGATAGGGAAGAGAGCAAGACGATGAGCGAGACAGCGAGACCCGAGATAGTTTGAGCTGCGATAGGGAAAGAGAGCGAGACGATGAGCCAGACAGCGAGACCCAAGAGAGTTTGACGCCGCGATAGGGAAAGAGAGCGAGACGGTGCGCGGGAGAGAGTGTGCTGCGACGGAGAGAAGCTGAGAGAGAGGGAACCGGATGGGGGAGAGGTCTGCGACGGAGAGAAGCTGCGTGAGTATGCGTGTGGCGACGGGAGAGAGAGATTGTAGCCTGCACTCAAAACGAAACACCTCTAATTAACCTAAAAGAAAACCCAAATAAATTTCAAAATTAATTTCCCTATACTCTTCCCTTCCAAAATTAGTTACCCTTTTTATTCTAAATTAAATTCCCTCTTCTCTTTCCTTCCAAAATTAGTTTCCCCATTTTATTCCATATTAAATTTCCTTTTCTCCTTCCTTCCAAAATTAATTTCCCTTTTTCTTTACTAAACATTATTCCAAACCAAAATAAAGGTCAAAAGGATGTATAATACCTAAAAATTGGGGGTGTCACAGTTGTTTTCAAATATAGCAAAATGAGCTAAAATATTTACAAAATATAACAAAATGTCACTGTCTATAGTGACATTTTGCTCTAATAGATAGTGACATTTTGCTCTAATAGATAGTGACATTTAGCAGTTTTTCCATTTCAAATAATTACACATCCTAATATTTGAATTCAAATCAAATATACTTAAGACATTAGTTAGCAAAATAATAATAATGAGAAAAATTATGTTAAATGACTAACTAATAGCAAAATACCTAGTTTGGTTGCGATAGACCGCGATAGATTGCAATGGACTACTATCTGTGTCTATCGTGACACAAATAGTAGTTTATCACTGTCTATCTGTGATAGACAGTGAAATTTTACTATATTTGTAAATAATTTGGTTCATTTTGCTATATTTGAAAAGAGCCTTAATAATAATAATAATAAATAAATAAATAAATAAATAATACTAGATAATAGTTTTCGTTTGTGATTCATTTTATACAAAATGTATGAAATAATTTAAGGTATTTCAACTCATTAACGACATAATGTCAAAAACAAACTTAATCCATAGTTTTCAATTATATTATGAGAACTTTATAGATTTAAAAGGAAACAAAAAAAAAAAAAAACCATGAGACATCCCAAATTTTCAAGTAATTTGTTTTTTTAAAAAAAATTATTTTCTTGAATTATTTGGTTAGTTGTTTGAATTTTGAAGCTTTGATTTGGATTTGATTCAATTAGTGGAAAGTTGAATTTATTTGGGAGAGATTTAAAAGTTGGACTTAAATTAGAAATTGGGTGAGATTTAAGAACTTGATTAATTTAAGAAAATATGAGGATAAGTTAGAATTGAATTTAAGTTGGGGAATTGATTTGTTAGAAGATATTTTGGTTAAATAAAGTATTAAGTGGTGGTTGGAAAAAATTTGATTTGATGGGTTGAGGAATATTATATTAAATAAGTTGTGTTTTGTTTTGGGAAAAGGAAAAGGAAAAGGCAAAGGAAAATGGAAATTTAAATGTATATATTTAGGGTTCTAGAAAAGGAAAAGGAAAGAGAATTTAAAGAAGTATATATATATATATATATATATATATATATATATATATATACTTAAGCCAATCTTGGATGTCAATGGGTTTGCAAGTTGTTGCCCAGCTGCTCTTTCTGGCATTATCTCTTTTCGTGAGTTACGCTAAAATTTCAAGACTTGGTTAGGTCAGGACTGTTTGGGTAAGTATTGTTGATTTTCTCGTAATTTCGTGAATTGGTTTTAATTGTTGTTACTCATTGAGGTTGGATTTTAGATTCAGGCTTCCATGGATTTTGGAATCAGAAACAAGCTGTCCAAGCGGGTTTAAGGGTCCATTTTGGTTGGACTCATTGTTTGAAGTATGGAAGAAGATTGTGGCTTAGTTGCACTTTGGGGTTTTAACTCAAGCATTTTGTGAGAATTGGCTGCTTGGTTAGCTATTTGCACCTAGTCTCAATGTAAGTGGTCTTACTACCTGAACCGCCTTCCCGCCATATGTTTAGTTGCCATGATGAGTAAAATTTCTAAGCCCCATGTGAGATAGCATGCTTGTATGAAATTCCCATGTTTTAAAGGATGTATGTAAAATCGCCATATGTTTAGTTGCCATGATGAGTAAAATTTCTAAGCACAATGTGAGATAGCATGCTTGTATGAAATTCCCATGTTTTAAAGGATGTATGTGAAATGCATATGCTTGTATTATGAGATGTTTGTAAACAACGCTGTTAATGTATGAATTCATGGAAGGAAAGGAGTGAGAATTTAATTGGTCATGTATGCTGGGTAGTGGTAACTCCCCTACATCGGTTGGATGTTCACCAGAGGTTGTGGTCCTTCGAGGTCACTAGAGGTTGTGTTCCTTCGGGTTCACCAGAGGTTGTGGTCCTTCGGGGTCACTAGAGGTTGTGTTCCTTCGGGTTCACCAGAGGTTGTGGTCTTTCGGGGTCACTAGAGGTTGTGTTCCTTCGGGTTCACCAGAGGTTGTGGTCCTTTGGGGTCACTAGAGATTGTGTTCCTTCGGGTACACTAGAGGTTGTGGTCCTTCGGGATCACCAGAGGTTTGTGTTCCTTCGGGATCACTAGAGGTAAGAGTTCCTTCGGGGCTCAAGAGGTTTGTGGACATCCAAAACCAACTGTAGGGCGAGTATAACCAGTTCCCTAGAAAAGTATGTTAGATATGCCTGTCTTATGATTGATGCACTTAAAGGACTTGGGTGCCTAGCCCGGCTCCGGTAGTGGGGTCACTTACTGAGTAATATAATTGCTCATTCTTTCATCTTACTTTGTTTTTCAGGTAAGGGAAAGAACGTGCTGGCGAATGACAAGATGAATCCTTGATGGCTTCACGGGACCCGTAGTAGCTTCCGCTTAGTATTGCCTGTTTTAATGACTTTTGTCCAATTGTCAAATTTTGTTTTGAAGCTTGTCTTTTATTTGATATGTGGATTTCTGTTTCATGAAATTTTATTGATTTTATTAGGGGTACCCCGAACCAAGATTCTTTTTTTTTTATATGTTTATGCATTGTTTTTCTTGAGTTTTAACATTGTTTCTTTCTTACTATTTAGCATAGTGCTTTTTGAAATATGCACGCATTGAGTAATGGTCTGATTAGATTGTATTAGTCGGGTCGTTACAAAAAGACACTATGCTAAATAGTACGAAAGAAACAATGCTAAAACTCAAGAAAAACAATGCATAAACATATAAAAAAAAAAGAAATCTTGGTTCGGGGTACCCCTAATAAAAATCAATTAAATTTTCGTGAACATGAATCCACATACAAACTAAAAGACAAGTTTCAAAACAAAATTTGACAATTTAACCAAAACTCATTAAAAACATGCAGTACTAGCGGAAGCTATTGCGGGTCCCGTGAAGCCATCAAGGATTCCTCTTGTCATTCGCCAGCACGTTCTTTCCCTTACCTGAAAAAAAATAAGATGAAAGAATGAGCAATTATATTACTCAGTAAGTGACCCCACTACCGGAGCCAGGCTAGGCACCCAAGTCTTTTAAGTGCATCAATCATAAGACATGTATATCTAACATACTTTTATAGGGAACTGGTTATACTCGCCCTACAGTTGGTTTTGGATGTCCACAAACCTCTGGAGTCCCGAAGGAACTCTTACCTCTGGTGATCCCGAAGGAACACAAACCTCTAGTGTACTCGAAGGAGCACAACCTCTGGTGAACCCGAAGGAACACAAACCTCTAGTGAACCCGAAGGAACACATCCTCTAGTGACCCCAAAGGACCACAACAACCTCTAGTGAACCCGAAGGAACACATCCTCTAGTGACCTCGAAGAACCACAACCTCTAGTGAACCCGAGGGAACACATCCTCTAGTGACCCCGAAGGATCACAACCTCTGGGGAACATCCAACCGACGTAGGGGAGTTACCACAACCCATCTTACATGCTCAAACAAATTCGCACTCCTTCCATTCCATAAATTCATACATTAACAGTACTGTTCATAAACACTTCATAGTACAAACATATGCATTATCATTCACATAAATGCTTTTGACATGGGAATTTCATACAAGCATGCTATATCACATGGGGCTTAGATATTCTACTACATCATGTCAACTAACATATGGCGAGATGGCAGTTCAGGTAGTAAGACCACTTACATTGAGACTAGGTGCAAATAGCTAACCAAGCAGCCAATTCTCACAAAATGCTTGAGTTAAAACCCCAATTTTCTTAAATTAATCAAGTTCTTAAATCTCACCCAATTTCTAATTTAAGTCCAACTTTTAAATCTCTCCCAAATAAATTCAATTTTCCACTAATTGAATCAAATCCAAATCTTTTTATCACGATTACTTTAAATTGAATTATTTTCTCAACATAATCCAATTAAAGCTTCAAAATTCAAACAACTAACCAAATAATTCAAGAAAATAAATTTTTTTTTAAAAAAAAAATTACTTGAAAATTTGGGATGTCACACTTTTGAAATATGCATGCATTGAGTAATGGTCCGATTAGATTGTATTAATCGGGTCGTTACAACCCATGTCTTTACTATTGGATCACCACACATGAGAACTAATTGATTTTTAGTAATACCATAATGAATATAAGAAAGTATACAATATTATTGGCAATAAGAATTCAAAGCTTATATAATTATGAAAATTAGATGAAAGATTTGGGAAAATGAAATATAACATTAAAGTTTGTGAATTTAATGCTCTCTCTCTTTGTCACACCCTTAAAGGCATGCCACCTAATTGTTTTTCCTCAATTAGTGTGTGGAAAGGACTTATACAAACACATGGATAAGGATCAAAGGAAAATGACTTCCCCCTTCACCTTTTTGTTTATATAAAGTGACACAGGTGGTTGTCAATGGGACAAAAAGGCAATGGACTTTTTTTCTTTTTTTTTTTTTTTTTTTTTTTAACACAACTTGATTTGGTACTAAAATCATACACATTAACTTATTTAACTTTTAATTTGATGAAATCTGTTTTGGATTTCATGAGTCCCAAATCAGTTAAGGATCATGGGAGTTTTCCATGTTGATCATCTTCCCCTATTTATTACAACCAAGGTCAATGTTCTTTCTTTTTCTTTACATTTCTCTCTCTCTCTCTCTTGAATGATTTGATGAAATTCATGCATATTTGAGAATATTTTTAACTATAATTAGGAGAAATTTAAATTACTACATATCTTATAATGGCTAACACATTATTGTGTCAGTTGAATTATGTTAGTTATCGGATTTAAATCTAAATTGTATTGATCGTCAATTTTAAACAAATGCTAGTAGAAATATTACGGGGTCGTTTAATAGCTATTTTCTTTTATTTTTGGTTTTAACATGAGTTAATTTAGTTTCTAGGGGCAAATTCATATTTTTTAGATTTAAAAAAGAAATCATCTAAATTAAAACAATTCTTCAAAGTTGTTGAATATTCAAATATATATATATTTTTTTAATCTAAATGTTTAGCTACAACATGGTAAACCATTTTAGAAAAAATTGAAAAGTAAAATTAAAGGTTGTTTTCAACTATAGCAAAATAGGAGCAAAATGTATGATAGATAATGATAAAAATTGATAAACTACTATCATCAATCATTGTTTATCAGTAATAGACATTTAGATTTTTCTATATTTGAAAATATTTCTATCAGTTTTACTATTTAAGACAATTATCCAAGATTAAACTTATTTTAAAAAAATAGGACAATGGAAAAATTGTGGTACCTAATAAGCCAATGGAAACAAAAGCCTAGTCGGTAATGTAGAATTTCCACCATTTAATTGTTGAACTAAAGTAAAATATCATGATATATAGGCTCTAAGTCCGAACCTAATTAAGAGGGGCTCAAAGAAAGAATTGTGAGAAGAGAGGTGCATGGGATTACGACACCAAATCAAATGCCTTAGTAGCTTTGACATCCTCTCAAGATTGTTGTTTGAAATGAAAATATATTTTTTCAAATAGTATTTTTCTCTTCATTCTTAATGTAGAGATTTGGAAGTAGTTGGTTGTAGTGTTTGTTATGATTTGTTTTCGTTTAAAATTAAAAGAAATAAATAAAAGAAAAAATGAAAAAGAAAAAACAGACAAATCTTAGCAATTACAAAGGAGATTTCAGCTTTTGTTTTTATATGTATAAAGAGGTTTGGTCTTTTTCTGGGTGTAGGGAAAAAAAATTACATTTTTGGGAATAGAGTTTGAATGGAGAGAAAATAAATATGTCAAACCATTTCAATGAATAGATATTCTTTCAAAGTGTGTGTTCCCTATCCTTGTCTTAGCTTTAAAGTCGGTTTGAAATGTCTTTAATTTTAACTACTTCTATTTATATGATTTAAAAAATATATTCTTTTTTTTTTTTTACAATAAAAAACAAATTGTTTTAGGGACTACATTCAAAAGTAATTCTATAATTATAAACTTTCCCTAAATTATTCACGAGTTTCTTTAAAAGTATCTTCCAAATTTATCAAAAATTAATAAAACAAAATTACTAGTTTGAATCACTTAAACTCATTCTATACTATACCCACTATTAATTCATTTTAAGGGTGCATATTGAAGAGAATTTAATTTTGTTTAAAAAAAACATTTTTGTGAGGTTATTTCAAACCAAAATAAATTAACATTAAGATTTTTTTTTTAATTACATGATGAACCTTTATAAATGTTGATGGTATTCTCTTTTTATTTCCTTTTTCTTAACCAACTTACAAATTTAGTCCCCAAAATTTTTTAATTTATGCAAAATAGATTTTTGAATTTTAAAAAGTATAATTTTTCAATTTTGTCTCTATTAAATCATTAAATTTTAAAATTTGTTTAATAAGTCATTTTTAAATGGTTGATAATGTGTCTCTTAAAAAAAAAGGTCAATAATGTCTCTAATAAGCCCCTAAGCTTTTAATATTTTGTGTCTAATAGCTTTTTGACTTATTTGACATTATATATATATATATATATATATATATATATATATATATATATATATATATATATATATATATATATAAATTACTCACAAATTTGCTCAACAAAAGATTGACATTTTAGGCCCCCTTTGTTAGATATTTGGTTTTTTTGAAAATTATGCTTGTTTTTCTTACGATTTCTTACCATATTTTTCATCTTCCTACCCAAACTCTTGAATTCTTAGCAAAATTTAAAAAAGTTTTTAAAAACAACTTTTTAGGACTCTGTTTAGTAACCATTTGGTTTATGATTATTGGTTTTCGAAAATTAGCCCTAGAAACATCGCTCTTTTAACTTTTTTGCTTTGTTATCTAATTCTGTCAATATTTTTAAAAACCAAGTCAAGTTTAGGAAACATTTTTTTTACTCTCTCCTACTTAAGAAAGATGAAAACTATGGTAAGAAATTGAGAGGATATAGACTTGATTTTAAAAAATAAAAAATTAATTAAATAGTTACCAAACGGGACCATAGTTGTCAAAAAAAATTTTAAAACATTCCTCAAAAGTAAATAATTAGCAGAACAAATAAATTAATAGGTGAAAGTAGTGGCTACAAATATATATTTTTTTTAAAAAAAAAAAGACAAATAAGTTTAATATTCTATTATAAAAAATGATAATTTTGTGTAATTAGACACAAAAATCAAAGTTTAAAAAATTTTAATTATTTAACATTTTTAAAAATTTAAGAACCAATTAAATATATATGATTACTGAAGTTTATAGGCTTATTAACAATGTAGAGACATGTTAAACACAAACATAAAATTCAACCAAACTTGAAATTTAAGTGGATGTGTTTGATGAAAATAAGGATACTCTATTATTGTGATAAAAGTAGATAGGGAATTGGTGGAGTTATATATAAAAGTAAGTGTTGGAAATTATGGTGGCAGATGAAAGACACAAATAAAAAAGCACAAAAAGGATTTATTTGGTGGTGGTGGAGAATAAAATCATCCTTTTGTTAACAAATTTTTCACTTCTTGCCCTTCCCTTCAATTTCTCAGTGTGTAAATAATCCAATTATATATATATACATATTCATTGAATATATATATTATGTATATGTATGTATATGCATGTACATATATGGCCATATAACTATTTTACCATCATGTTTAGTAAAAGTTTGATTTTAATTTTTAGTTAAATTAAGGATTTAATCCTTGAACTTTTAGGTTGTGTCAAATTGACCTTTAAACTTTAAGATATATTGTATAGATTCTTAATTTTCAATTTTATGTTTTATAGATTTAAAAATGTCTTGAATAGTTTGGACATATATATTGACCATTTTTTTAAAATAATGATGAATATATTAAACATATAGAACTAAAATTTTTTGTGTCATAAGGCACGTTGAACATTAAATAGTGTCTAAAGTTTGTGTAATTAAAAAAAAATATATATAAATAAGTCCAAAAATCTATTTGACATAAAATAGAAAGTTCAATAGCTTGTATATTTTTAAAGTGTAAGGATATATAATTCTTATATCTCAAATTATTTTTAAAAATTAAGGTTGTTGGTTAAAATTTTCTTCATTTCATAATTTATATCTTCCCAAAATGCTTCTAATTCATAGCTAAGTTTAAAGGACTAAGAAAAGTTTTCAAAACCTAAAATACATTAATTTTCTAAAATTATAGAGCGATTCGGATAGCTTTTATTTTAAGAAAATTAAAAAAAAAAAAAAACATTTAATAATGGGAAATTCCAATAGGTAACAAAGAAACGGATATTGACAAATATAGCCATGATTTTTCAAAATCGTAAAATATAACAAATAATTTAAACTTAATTTCTAGTTTTTTTTTATTTATTTTATTTTTATTTTTACGATTTCACCCTCTCATTGGTGTATCGGCAGGTATATCTAATTTATTTTATATTTTGGTATACCCATCAACAAATATACATTTTATGTTTGGTATATCAATCAATCGATGTAACAACCCCAAATCGTTGGGGTAAATCCTCTTAGTAAATAAGTTTAAGTTATTATGTGTGAAAAAAAAGATAATAATAATAATAATATAGTTATCCTTATATATTCATGCCTTTATTTAAGCTAAGTTGGAATTTAGAAATTTGAGCTAAGGAAAAATTTGGAATTTAGAAAAAAAAAAAAGATAATTTTATCTTAGGGCAAGTAAAATAAGGTGATTAATTTTGGTGGGATTGGATAATTGAAGTAAATCTTGGTTGTAGAAGATTTTATTTGATTTTATTTGGATAATTGAAGTAAATCTTGGTTGTAGAAGATTTTATTTGATTTTATTTTGTTTGGTTGGAAAAGAAAAGGGGAAAGGAGGAAGGAATAGGGAATTTGGGTTTTTATAAATAGGCATCGATTTGCGTGCCAAAATAAAGAAAAAAAAAAGTAAAAAGAGATTTTTCTCTTCTCCCTCGCGTGCCGCCGCCCCCCCTGGTTTTTTCCTTTCTTTCTTCTTCTTCCGCCGACGCTACTCTCTTCTTTCTTTCTTCTTCTTCTTCTTCTTCTTCTTCTCCTTCCTCGCAAGTGGAGCGCCGCCGCGACATCTTCAACGCCGCCGCGGTTTCAATCAATCTCTCTCTCTCTCCTTGCAGTGCCGCCTACTTTCTCTCTCTTCCACCCCGGTGCTCCTCCGCTGCCATTTCAATCAAACCACGCCTGATTTCTCGTCACCAAACCGGTAACGTGAGAGTAAGTATCTCGGACCCAAGGAAAAATTTATAGCTTAATTTGGTTAAAAAACTGTTGATG
>QLSR01000310.1:31129-83461 GCA_031780015.1 Citrullus colocynthis
CACCAGAGATTGTGTTCCTTCGGGTTCACCAGAGGTTGTGGTCCTTCGGGGTCACCAGAGGTTGTGTTCCTTCGGGTTCACCAGAGGTTGTGTTCCTTCGGGTTCACCAGAGGTTGTGGTCCTTCGGGGTCACCAGAGGATGTGTTCCTTCGGGTTCACTAGAGGTTGTGGTCCCTCGGGATCACCAGAGGTTTTGTGATCCTTCGGGATCACCAGAGGTAAGAGTTCCTTCGGGGCTCCAGAGGTTTGTGGACATCCAAATCCAACTGTAGGGAGAGTATAACCAGTTCCCTATAAAAGTATGTTAGATATGCCTGTCTTAAGACTAATGCACTTAAAGGACTTAGGTGCCAGTATAACCAGTTTCCTATTGAAGTATGTTGATATGCCTGTTGACTAATGCACTTAAAGGACTTGGGTGCCTAGCCTGGCTCCGGTAGTGGGGTCACTTACTGAGCAATATAATTGCTCACCCTTTTATCTTATTTTTTTTTCAGGTAAGGGAAAGAACGTGCTGGCGAATGACAAGAGGAATCCTTGATGGCTTCACGGGACCCATAGTAGCTTCCGNCTAGCACTGCCTTTTTTTTTAGGCTTGTCTTTTATTTTGTATATGGATTTTGTTTTGTTTTCTGTTCATGGAGTTTTGTTGATTTTATTAGGGGTACCCCAAACCAAAAATTCTTTCTATATGGGATTAAATAAAACAGAAATTTCCGTAAGTAGCATTGTTTCTTTCTTATTACTCAGCGTCAGGTCTTTTCTTGAAATTTGCGTGCATTGAGTAATGGTCTGATTAGGATGTATTAGTCGGGTCGTTACATAGCCCGACCTCGATGTCGATGTATGCTCTGTCTGCCCACTCAGGTAAGTCTTTAGAAAAAAATAATTATGGAGCTTTCTAACAACTCTTTTGAATTTTCAAAGGAAGTCCATAAGCCACAGGTGTTCTCGAGCTTCTAGCAGGATAGCCTCTATTCCAGATCCGAGGCTAAAATTGATCTTCAAAGTCTGAGTGACCTAGTTGCTTAGATTGCTGATTCAGTTGGGAGGCGAGAGGAGCCCTTGTTGCAGCCATCCTTTGAGACTACCAAGGCAAGCAGTTGGGAGGTAACTGTCATCGACCACCATGTTGAGCAACTGATTCCTCAAACTTTAGGCCAAGTTATGTCACTAGATTCTTTTGAAGGAATTGAATCCTCAGCGAAAGCGAGTGATCACCATGTGCAAATAAGTTTCTTTTGAAGAACATACAATATAGAGAACATTCTTTGGATAAACAACAAATTTTAGCATGCTATTAAGAAGATATAAGAGTTAGAAGTTTACTTTTACCTTTGAAGACTATCTTCAATGTAGAAAAACTTCTTCTTCTTCAAATCATGAACTAGAGAAAACTCCTCCAAGGAATACAGGAAAAACTTTGGAACACCACCACAAAATTTTCGTTGTTATTCTCGAGGAAGAACCAAAAGAGGAGGGGTGGACTCTCTTTTGATTTTGGTAAGGGAGAATGTTCTTGAGAGGAAGAGAGAAATGAAGAGGGGAGATCTTGAGAGAAACTTTTGACTGAACTTTTTTTCTGTAAACTGTAACTTCTCAATCTCTCCTCTTCCCTCTTTTTCTTTTTACGTGAAACAACTGTGAGAGAGAGGCCAAAAACTCTTCACTATGTAGAGTTATTTTAAATAATAATAATATTAAATAAAATTAATATTTGATTTAATTATAAAATATTAAATCATATTTAATAAATATAATTAAATGAAATTAATAAATCAACAATTAATTAATTAATTATCTCATATTTAATTTAAATTTGAATCATACTCAAAACATAACCTATAGTTTTAATGTGAATCTCATTCATATTAATTTTAACCTATAGTTTTTATATGAATCTCATTCATATAAGTAATATTTAAATCTTATTTAAATATTCATCTCTCTTATAACATAAAGTATAAATTTTGAATATCATTCAAAATAAACTTTATATTATAATGTATCTATATACATTATACTAAATGTATCTAGTACAATTAACTCCCTTATTAATTTTGAACATTTCAAATTAAACCAAAATGTTTGATTCTTATACAAATCCTTAATGAGCTAGCAAGGAGATCTTATGGACCTACAGATTAGAAGCTCTAATGATATGAGATTAATTAGATTAATCAATATGCATTAACTGTAGGTCACTCCACTAAAGACTTACAGTTGCACTCTTCTCACTATAGACATATTTCTGTGTCCACAAAATTAATTAATCAATAGTAAGTCGACCCTTCACAAATTACTCGTAACTACGGCTGGGTCAAATTACCGTTTTTCCCTATAGTTACATTTAACTCCTTAAGTACCACTAGTCCCTCTAATGAACAAATAGTTTATGGTTCGACTATAATCTAACCCCTCTCAAGCCAGTGAGAAGGTGAGGTCTCAAGACCCGGAATCAACCCTTCAGGGAGTAATTTATCTTGTGAAGATATGTTCTCAGCTCCCTATTCAGAAAAATCACTAAAATGGTAGACATATTGAGTCGGCGATTTGGCCACTCTCACTCATACAGATCAAAGGATTGTCCTCATAGACAGGAGTCCATAACTCACTCAGGATTAAGGTCAAGTCACCTATAGTCATCCTATGAAATGTTAACTTTTTCAATTAACAGCATTACAAAGAGAATTTAAACATTTCGCGGTCCGGTCTTATACAAACTCTTTATATAGGATACCCCTACTCACATGTCTCCACATAAATTATTAGAATGAAATCGTTTATACAACTCTTTGTAACAATTACAAAGTCGGTCGTTTCCATAGTGTTATTAGAATAAGGCACCCCAACCTTATTTCTATACTACAGACCTTTTGGTTATTACTTAAACATGATCCAACCTTGTATGTCAACCACATACATGCTTAAGTTTACATAAAATAATCATGGAATCTTAGTTTATTGGATTGAGCTAATGCAACAGATAGATAAAATAACTTCTTATTTTAATGTATTTACAATTTACAAAACTACGAGACCTCAAGAGATTTAGGACACTAGTCTCAACATCTTTAATGTATGAACTTGCTAATTGTTCTTCTCAGTGTGAATAGGAGTCACTTGAGTCTCTTGAGACCTAAGTTTCCCTGCAAGTTGAGGACAACCCCGTTTTCTAGCTTGCAGACTCCATGCTGACACTGGAAAGTCGTCTAAAGCCACTTACCATTCATACTACTGGGCCAAGTTTGTTTAGGAGTTCTATTTGTTCACCAACGATGAGAATGCATACCCATTGTCGTGCCCAGAACAAGTATGTGAGGTTAAGTATGAGTCTGAGCTTCATCACAAGGAGCTCTAGGTGAAAGAGTTAGAGGATGCAAAGCCTCGTTCTATTCTTCCCTTTAGCATCTCTTTTATTTTTTAATATTGCTCATTTTATCCTCATGATTCTGAGTTTTAATTTTTTGTTGAGTCAGTCAAGTTTGCATTTTATTTTCCAAAAACAAAAAAATAAAAAAAATATTTCTATCTCTAGAGCCCTTGAATGCTTCAAAAGCTTGCTTCCCTTAAGCAGCTTCATGGATTCAAGGAAGAAATGGCCAGAGAAATATGAGAATTTTTACGTGCCCTGACAAGCAAATCCTGTTGAGCATAGCAACGTTAAACATGTTACGCTACCTAGAGGCGGCCAGGATTTTAAATTTCCTTGCTATCTAGGTTAGTTGTTTTTATTTTTCGTAGTTTAATTAGCTTTTTCTTATTTCTTTCTTAGGTGTTTGAGGGAAGAAAAAGCTTTGGAGAAGATTCACCATCCAGTGCGCCTTATTTCTCAGGGAGTTTCTTCTTTCCCTTTTAATTTGTTCCCTACTTTTATTGTTGATCTTGATGCCTTGGGGACAATAAATGCTTTTTAAGTTGGAGGTGGTTGGGTATTCGCATGATTTTAGGTTGATGCATATATGGAAGTTCTTGAGTATTTGAGCTCGGACTTGCGTGATTTGATTGCTATTATGACCGTTGATGATACATTCATTTAGGATCTTGCATTGAGAGGATGGAGGAATAAAACAAGCATGATTTTTAGCCATTTTTTATTTTACAAAAAAATTCTTCTATCTCATGCAAATTTGAGTTCTTTAACCTAAGTCTTGCATGCTTAGAGTAGCATTATTGGGCCCATATTTTTGTTGTCACCTCGAAAGGTCTTAGTGATTGGATTAGACTTTCCAAAACATCAATTTAGTAATGCGCGCACAAGGAATTAACCAACCAATTATCCCACTTCTCAAAAAAAGAGAGAGAGAAGCAAAAGCAAAAGAAAAAGAAAAGTAATAAAAGAAAAAGAAAGAAAGGAAAAAATGAAAGAAAAAAAGAGAGAAAAATAAGGAAAGGTTTGCTTCGCTTTCTTGGGGATATGAGTAGCTAGGGCGTTTAGGCAACTCGTGATTTCTTTTGAGCCGAAAGCGTTCCCGAAAAATGAGCAAGCTTAGGCACCTTTGAAGGAATTCGGCCCGTAGTTGGATGTCATTCACGTAACCCGTGTGGACAAGCCAAAATGAAAGCAATCTTTCTGAATAAGGTTTCCTCTCCATTTGCTTAAAAAAGAAAGAGAAAAAGATAACAAGAATTGAGGTTGGTTTTCCTTATTGCATGCAATCGCCACTTTGGGTCTAGGATGTTTGATTTTTTATCTTTTTAGCTAGAGTACGGGAAAGCAAATTGAAGGTTTCATAAATCTGTTTCTGGTTTTGCTTAGACTTAAATAAAAGGGTTTTGAACTCTTTTATGCATGAATAGGTTTGAAGAAGTTTTCTTAAATTGCCTCAATTGATTGATTGTTCTTTTATTACATTGTTGATTGCAAGCATGATCTTGATAGACTGTTAAAACGAGAGTAACGAGCCCTGTAATTAAGCAAACATATTTTTTACATGATTGTGTGTTTCTGCCTTGCTCGAGACGATCAATAATTAAGTTGAGGGTGTTTGATAGCATCGTAAAAGTGTTATTTTCCTAGCTTAATTCGGGTTCGTTCGTGGATTTTATGTGTTTATTCCTATGATTTTGTAGGTTTTGAACACTAAGAGGTAGAATTTATGCTCCGAAGATTGACAGAACACAAGGCACGCGTGCGGGCAATGTTGTTACACTCGAAACCAGCGCTACGACTTCTGTGGGGAGCGTAGGACACTGCCTTAGAGCGTAGCTAAGCTCCCCCCTTTATGGAAAAGTCTCTCTAGGCTTTCAACCCCCAACCTGATTTTCTCCTCCCCTCTCCTCCTTCCCTATGTATTTCTTCATTCATGGGTATGTTGGATGATTGTAAAGCTTATCTTGGACCAATCTCGTGGCTAAGTTGAGTTGCTAGCTTAGATTTAGGTGAAACCCATGGATCGATTTTGAGGATTTTTGTTCTTAATCTACATTTCTCTTTGATTTTATGTGGTTCTTAAATATATGTGGATATTTATGCTTAGATGTATGATAGACTTGATCAACCTTCATTCATTCTTTGATTGCTAAAGATTAGAGATGCACCAATGTGTCTTTAGTCTCAAATTGGCAAAGTCCAAAGCATGCTTGTTGTGAATTCTAGTTTGTTTAGAATAACTATTTTACACATTGTATGACTAGGATGTTTCAAGAACGCAATCAATTAGTAACTTAGATCTATCCAGGTTGTTAATCATCTTAGTTGGACTTATCGAGCTTAATGTGATTGTTTGCTTGTTATGAACGCTATCGACCCACACAACTAAGTAATTAATCTAATTAAGAAATTAATTAAAATGAACGTGAGATTTCTATGGCCGTTATCAAACCTAATTAATCAAGCATCTGTTTTAATTAAGTGATTAATTAGTAATTGGGGTGTCTTGGGCTATCCGGGCAAGTTGGCTAAGCATGTTAAATCGAGAGAGATAATCTTGAGTAATCCTATGATCAATTGAACATTGGATGGATCCTAAGCCCTAAGCTAGGCATTTCTTTTACGTTTCCCGCACTTTTATTTTTTTGCAATTTGAATTCTGTAATTTACATTCTTGCACTTTATTCGAACAAACCCCCTCTCCCCGTTTTTACTGCTTTCCAAAGACCAATTTAGCTTAGAGAGATCATATCTTAGGCTCCCTGTGGTTCGACCCCAAACTTGCCACTTATACAACTCAATAGTATAAGTAATTGGTTCGGTGAATTATAAATTGTATTTGATTGTTGAGGAGAGGTTTATGACGCTCATTCTGGCGGACATGTCATTTATCTAAATCTGTAATGGGAATCAATTGTGAGGCCCACCATTTTTTATCACACCCAATCATGTAATCGAATTAATCCCATCATATGTGGTATTCGTATTACGATTGTAGATTACATGGGACTCATACCATATTTTTTTTCACTTTATACCATTTACCATTTCTCTCTCATTTGATATTTTATTATTTATCATTTTTTTTAGCTCTCCCTCTCACTTCCCTCTCCCACTCTCTCACTTCCCCTTTTGCTTTCCCCTCCCCCTCTCATTTTCCCTTAGTTTTTTCAATCAAATTCACTCTCTCTATCTTCTCTCCCTCGGAAAAATGGAAAAAAACAAAAACAAAAATAAGAAGACATTACTCTCTCATCGCAATTTAAAAACCAAAAACAAAAATAAAAAAACCTAGATCTATCAAACTTTATACACATTTTTTCTTTCCATCCTAGCACTTTCCATGAATCCCTCACTTTCTTCCTTTCAATCTCTATATTAAACTTCTCATTCTTCTGTCTCTTCTAAACACCATCAACAAATCTATCGAATTATGTGAAGTTTGTGCTTCCAATCACGAATTTGAGTTCCAATTGATTCATAATTTCATCGACCAATTCTTCTCTCGCTCTCTATCCCGCTCTCACTCATGCTTGATTTCGCTCTCGCTCCAACTCTTGCTTTAGGTCAAAACTAAACATGTTTGGTACTTCTCGCTCCAATTTAAAATGCAAAGTGAGATTATTGTTATTTTTTAAAAAACCAAAAATATTATATTATTTGTTATATATTTTTTATATAATTAGAGATTTTTTTTATACATATATATAGTCATCTAAAAATATTCTTACAAATATTCATATCAAGAATATTTTGAAAAATTAAATCTACAACCAAATTAAATTTTGAATTAGATTAACGAAATTTAAAACAATTACTTTTTTTTTTTTTAAGTCCTAGATTTTTTGGTTTAGGTATCAATTTTTGTTAAATATAAAATTTTAATTACTAAATATAATAAAATAAATAAATAAGTATTAAAAAAAATGGTATTCTGGTATCATTCAATTACATTTTCATTACAGAGAAAAGTAAACACTACCAATAAATTTTTTTATTATTATAATTGAACTCTAAGTTAGTAAACACCATGAAAGATAATTTGATTACCGTTGCAAATCCAGTTATGATTGCAATCTAAATCACAAATGGATCCATAGGTAAATGTACCCAAAAAAAAAAAAAAGTTGGGAATTTTATCTTATGATAAATTTTTGTTTGAAAACTCATTCAAACAAGTATTCTCTTATACTTTCGATGAGTTATAAATAAAATGTACGGTACAAAGTTTATAGGATTTCAAAGAGAGAAGACATTGGAACTAGATTTTTTGACAAAATCATTCCATAGTTAGTTTACATATTAATAAAACTTAAAATTAGTAAGTGAATTAACGAAAATTGAACAGAGATTAGAAATTAAAATTGATTTTTCCATAGTTTTTTTGTATCTGTTTATGAATAACAGTTGTTAGAAAATTTTTAATTAATTTAAACACTACTTAGTCCTTATACTTTTACTTTGGTTTATTTTAGTTCTTGTACTTTTAAAATGTTCATTTTGGTTCATACATTTTTTAACTCGGTTCATTTTCGTTTTTGTACTTTAAAAAGTGACCATTTGGTTTCTTAATAATGAAATAAAAATGAAGATGAAATGACCAAAATGGTCACTTTTGAAAAATACAAAAACCAAAATGAACCAAGTTGTAAGTAGCAAGTACATGAACAGAAATGAACAAAAAAAGAACCAAAGTGTTAGTAAGTTAGAACAAAAGTGAGAGTGTTATCAATAATTTTCTTTGGGCAAACAGTTTGGAAAGAAGAATGAAGGAAAAGTGTTGGTGTGGAAAGCCTTGTAAGCAAGCTAGTGTTAGTTTGTTTTTTTAATGTTTTGCTCGTGGTTTTATATTTGTTTGGATATACTCCAACTCGGGCTATGGGGTCCTACTTTATTACTTTAGTATATTAGTATTTAAAAAAATCGAAGTTAAAAGTATAGGAATTAAAACGTTTTAATGGTACAAATTAATACTTAAGCCTCTTGGATTTAGGTTTATAATCTTTTGTTCACTTAAATAAAGAATTAAAATATTGGTTCTAGTTATTTATCGACCTACTACATATTAGTTGACTATGGTTGTAATAGTAATCACTTGTCGATCTATGCTCTACTTTTTCCTACATTTACAAGTTTTTTGATAAAATTTTTATGGTTTAAATACTAATTTGGTCCACAAATCTTTAATTTAATTTGTTTTGAGTTATGTTACTTTCAAAATGTTCATTTGACTTTTATACTTTTCAAAACTGACCCTTTTGGTTCCTTACTAAAGTTGAAAGTAGATGAACTAAAATGAACATATTAAAACTATAAAGGACCAAAATGAATCAATATAATTATATATCTTGTCAGTAATGCTAAATCAACAATCATCCCAAATGTTTGAATGACTCAATGATCCGCATATCAAGTTTTCACCATTGCACTTGTCATTCGCTTTCGAATTCAAAACATAGCAACAGTCAGCCTTTTATGGGAGCTCATTTTTGCTAATTATAAAGATTAGTTCAATTTCCTCATCATATTCTTACTTTTAAGCGAGATAAATCCAATGACTTGACAAACCATGATAGCTCTGGATAATATACTAATTACCATCTCAAAAGTTTATGAATTGATTCTCCGGGTAAGTAATTCAGCTACTAACGGGTAAGTTTACTTATTATGAAGTTAGTTCTTCCATTGCATCTGAATTCATACTTCATTACAACTGTGAGTTATATGTCCATATCAATTTTTGCATCTAAAAAGAAAGAAAACTGCAACAAAATTTTGTATCCATTTATTTTAGCTTAATACCTTCTCAGTACAAAAGCGCGTTTATGTCGCTGTAACCACGGTTTAGACTTTAACCCAACATATTGAAAGAGGTAGTAGAAGTCGTAGTAGTAGTACAGATAAACTCGATTTTATTACGCTACTAAAAATATAATTACAAAATGTATATACAGATAATAAAGTAAAAATAGAACTGCCTTACATCTCAGATAAGAGATTGCTGATTTTTCGAAGCTCCTTGAGAGCTGCCATGGCTGTTACTTGTCCTTTGCCAACTAAATGATTCTTAGACAAATTCTCCAACGATCCTACTTGACCCCGTTCTTGCTGAAATACGGTTTCTATAACCTGTCAACCAACCAAATTATCAGTTATTGTGAGAATGGAATGACAGATGAACCAAATTTACACAAATGATCGTCCTTCTAATAACCATAATTATTCATTTTCTCATCGTTAGCATTCGACTCCATAATTTGCTTTTTACTGTGTGAGCCATTGACACCATCCATAAGGGACTCTCACTAGGGGTGGAGCCAACAATTTTCTTGACAATATTTTAATCTATATGAATAAACTAGAAGAAAACTATGAAATCTTAGGTATTTTATATATACGACAAACCAAGAGAAGCAACTTTATTCGCTCGGCTCCTAACTCTCACAATCAACTTAAATTACTACATACCTATCAAGACTTTCTAATAATCCGTCCGGGACTTAAAATTATGGTGCTGCAAAAGGCAATATATTTTTTTTTTTTTTTTCATACCTAAAGAAGTATTGGCACATTAACTTGGAGGGAACATGATCCTCTTTATTATGGTAGTTGGTCCACATGGACCTCAGAACTTTGAAGTAACACAATTTAGAAATGTTACCTGAATGTGATCAAGCATAGATTGACCAAGATTCTTGAGAGTCCCAATCACATTCTGATCGACACCGTCTCCTTTGCCGCTAACAGAAGTACTACAAGCCCCATCAATTTTAGAGGGAGCAATATTCTTTATCGCATTACTCTCTGCTCCAGTCAATTTGGAAGCCTCAGTGTCACCTTTCCCTTCGCTAGCAGCATTTCTGCCAAACTTCCAAAACCACGGAAATTTTCCAAGAAGTTTCCTATCCTTTGTACCTACTGCTGCATTGCCCTCAGAATCATTAGTGCACCCAGATTTTTCAGGGATGTTCTCGAGCTGATCAGGAACTGGAAGAGGCGAACCTTCCACTGCAGACTGGGGCTGATCATCATTTTCATCCAAGGACAAATTTGAAGCAACACTGCTTCTACTTGAGTCATTTAAGTCATGTTCATTATCATTTGCTCCACTGAAGGAACTTGTTGGGTCTGAGAATATTGAAGAGTTTTCTTCACTGCCAGCAATTCCACTTTCACATCTCTTGTCTTCAGTATTTTCCATGTACTTCTCACAGCCATCTTGTCCATCAACCTCACCTTCTACCGAGTGATCATCCTTGTTATCGACTTCATCATTCCCACATTTTTCACTGTCTTCCTCTGCACCAAGTTCTCGTGACAAATCTGCCAACAACCTTCGCCTAACAGAGGATTTAGTGTTCTTTTTGCCACCAACCAGCTTTGCTGGAGATGGGTCAGATTCTGTCCTATACAGGAACCTCACTTTCTCTGACCATCCTTTCTTTTGGGCTGAATTCTGACTTCTTGAGCCACTTTGTTTAAATTCTTGTTCCTTGTGTAAAACTCTCCACTTCTCCTCCCAGTAACTCTCAGGAACATGATTCAACGGAGTTTTTGGTGAAACAGAACCAGATGAATGGCCATTACCTCGTGCAACCATAGACTTGCTGTGGTGGTGATAAGCTCCAGACAACAAGGGTGACGATGAGATATTAGAATGCATTGCTAATGTCTGCAAAGATTTTGCCTTCTCTATCAGTTTTTTCAAATCCACATTCTTGGGGAAGTTTAACAATCTCTGGAGACATAAAGTTGCATTTTCTGTGGCAAGTAAAGATGATCGCAGATAAAGTAACATAGATACAGCAATAGCAGCAATAAATGCACCACGAGATGAACTAAGGAAGCCAAAGCTGGAGCTTGTCTCAGGTTCATCACTTCTGTCAAATTTACTATTATCTGATGCAAATATTTCATCCCAAATTGTCAAGAGATCTTCAAGCGAAAATTCACGACCAAATAAAACCCTTAACCAGCGGAGAGAAAAGTACTGTGGTTCTACACCCAGTTCAACAAGGTGAGCATGTAGGGATGAATCAACATGTGAGAGCAAGTGGTATAAAGCAGACGACGCTTCAATTACAGGAGGCAATCCTGAAAGGGAACCACCTGCAGGTGTTGGAGAGAAAAAGTCGGCCATTGCAACTTCCCCATGGGCTCCACTCATCAAAGCATCAAACATAGTATATGCATCATGTTCAATAAATCTCTCAGAAAGGACAATGCCCAGTTCCCCTTCAGCTCCATACGCATCAGTCAACAATATAATGGTTTGTACTTCAGGATCTAGCTCTGAAAGACTTTTCACATTTTCCACATTTCCATCAACTCCAACCTCATCTTCAGTTGGATCCAAACGGTTTTTGAAATCGAAATTATATTTGAAACTACCATCTTGGAATGAGAGACCATCAAACTTGTCAGCAAATTGGTCTTCATAAAGCTTTCGCACTTGGGAAAGCCTCTTGATATCAACATGAAGAACATACAACAAAGGAGCCAAAAGTTCGTGCATTCCTACAGTATAGAACAGGGGAGTATAGCTTAGATATATAACAGCAAGAAGTTAATTAATTTTTTTCTTCTTCCTTTTGCGACAGGAGGGGAGTGTAAGTCGAGAAAATTGTTCGTGCTGCAGATTAAGTAGATAAACTCTCAAACACATTTTTTATTACAAAATTTTCTTCAAGGGCTGGAAATAGTAAACAATATACAAGACAGCGACTTCCTTTTCGTTTACATTTCATTTGATTCCATTTTCTATCGGAGGATAGTTGTCAGCAAACATGTCAAATCAAACAAAAATTCTGGCTAATGCAAGGTTATAAGTTAGCATCTAACCATAAGGTCCATAACAAAGAATAGTCCCTATAATTATTGAAATAACTACTGTGAATACGAACACAAGAACAGTAGCCCATTATGTGAGTTTCTCCACGGTGCTCACACTTGTAGGTCTCACTATAAACGACATTCAGATACAAGGGCTATAATAGCCCTTGCTAACATAGAGAATGTGGTCAACAATGTTCATCACACCATTTAAATAATTTTTGCCCTCAATATTAAAGAAAAATAGAGCATTATATTTCATACCCATAAAAGGAATCTTGTAATTGTTAATCTTCTAAATTGTTTTAAAAACAAAAATCTCACCTCTGATATTGTTTTTTAATGGATGTGGTTCTCCAATGCTTTTTTAGTTTTTCCTAGAACGGAAAAGTTATTGGAAAATCATAATAGGAGCAATTATTTTACATAGCTCCTCCCCCAGTATTATTATATAAAAGAGAAAATTAATAATTGGTTTGAGAATTAGAAAATCCTTTTGCATCCTGTACTCGAAATTTAATTAATAAAATTTGGAACGGGAATTGCTTTTATTCTTTTCATTGTAAATTGCTGAAATTACCTTGTCTATAGCCGAACTGGGGATGTTGAAGGCACCATAACAACAAAATTCTTCTAAGCAAGCCTTGACATCCAGGCGTCTGGAAGTAGCTTCCATGTTCTGGATATAACCGTGATAAATCCTGGTCAACCATTTTCTCCAGCTCAGCACTCCGAAAGAAGCGGCCCCACATGCTATCTGCAGTACAGGATGGTGGAAATCAGAAGCAAATATTGACATTGTTACTAAAATAGCAGCTAATCATCTAACAATTTAATGTCAAGGCAATATAAATGTTAGGAACCCCCCTGTGAATAAGTATCACCCAGTTCACACCTGGGAGGGAGGAAAAGAAAAGGCATATTTCACAAGTGATACCGTAAGAATTATGATTTAGAACCCTTCCAAACTAGATTAGAGATGGAATAAGGAGATGTAATTTACCTGGGTTTTGTGATAGAGGATTATCCATTGCAATATCAGGAGCACTGCTTCCATCCTTGGAAATGTGTGGATCAACGAGGTGGCGTCTTCTCAAGATAGCATATCTGAAATAAATAAATAAAGGGAAAAGGTTAAATATGATGATTAAATTTTGAATCAAAAAATGGAGAAGAAATCAGATTTGTAATTGTTCATATTATATTGATTTCTTATAAAAGAAAAATACCATCATTGTTGATATACAGTCGTCTACATCATTACTTTCTACAACAAAGTTTCAGAAAGGAACTCTAAAATTAATCGGCTAGAGACATTATGCTTAAAAGGGGTATCTAAATTGCAGCCACCGACAAAACCATATTGATATATACAACAAAATGAAATGTAAATACAACTGAATAAGATAAACAATCGATACTGTGTATGAAACTATAAGCTAAACCTTGCAAAAAGAAACTAATTTGGGAACTGAAACAACAAAAACCAAGGAAAATCTAGACAAGCTTGCACCGATTATCATCACAGGAAATTATGAAGAGCACATACAAAGCTAGAAATCTAGGAAGACCATTCACGCATAATGGAATCCATTATAAAAAGGTTAGACGAGTGGTAGCAAATCTTACACAAATTAAGAACCTAAATGAATGTAAGCTCCCGATTATAGAATCGTCAATATCTAAACCGGCGGGGGAGGAATAATAAACAGATTTGGTAAATGGAAAAGGAACCTCAGGAAAACCATTGAAGGATTCATAAAATGAAGCTACATTAAACTACCGCCAGCAATACAAAAAATGACATACAATAGAAAAGTAATCAAAAGAAACAAACTAAGGGGAAAAAAACGGAAAATCCCGCAAAAACAAACCTTCTTCTCGAATCAGCTGTAACACGACGAAGATCATCAATAGAAGCCAAAGAAGAAGACGGCAAAACCCCAAGATTTATACGCCACCGTACACCTCTAAGATCAACAAACCGGCGCTTATCCTCAGAATTCCGATGAGAAACAGAGCCAGAGCAAGAGGAGGAGGACATGGTGGAGGTGGGCTCGGACAATGCCGGCACGATTTCAGAAGGAGCCATGGATATCAACTCAAACTTTATGGAACCCAATTTTGTCCGCGTTCTAAACCTACAGGGAAGAGAAAAAAAAATCCGAAATGTCAACGAAATCCCAGAAAACCCCAGATAAGAAAAAGGGAAACTGAGAGGGGGTGCTAGAATTGTGCAACGGAAGAATCAGAAAAGATACGAAGATCAAGAAAAAGAATCAAAACTCATGAAAGAAAAAGAGAAATTGAAGGGGGGGGGGAACATATAAAATGGAAACTTACGTCTAAGAGTGGGGATGAAATTGAAGGAAGGTGCAGGAAATGAATTGAGTGAGTAAACAGAATTCCATCATCAGGGTTATGGAAGAAAAATGGGAGTTAATAAGAAAAAGGGAAGAAGAATTTTGTTTGTTTGGCAGGCGAGAAGGAGAGAGGGAGAGAGAAGGAAGGAAAAGGGAGAGAAAGAGAGAGAGAAGGAATTTTGTTGTAATGGCGCTGATAGAGCTTTTGGAGGAAAGTCTGGTTTAGGGTCTGCTGAGCTGTCTTCTTCTATTATTTCTCTCCCTATTACTATTTTTTAGACATTTTTATTTCTAACCTATATATTTCTCTCCTTTTTTTTTTTTTAATTTGTTACATTCCCACATCTTATCAAAATATCATTTTTGTTAATTTAAATCTATCTACTACCAATAAACCTTAAATTTAATGTTCATGATATTTTGTTGTTGATTTCTAAAAAAAAGAAATTTAAAATTTTGGTGTTCATACCCTTTTTACTGTAAATTTTGAAAAATATATTCATTTATTTTATTTTTTTGACATAAAAATTACTTTGAGGGGCTAAATTTAATATTTATTTAAGTACGGAACTATAATTGAACAATGAAAAGTATAAACAACTAAAATTGAACAAACTTCAAAATATGAGAACCAAAATAGTATTTTGACCAATCTTTTACTAAAATATTTGACCTTATTTTGGGCTTTCAATGTCATTAATATATTTTTGCTTAGTACGACAGTTGTGTTCCAACTCTTAGAGTGAAAGGTCATATCGTTCACACAATATATATTAGTTCAAGTATTAATTACATCATTTGATTGTTGGAAGCTTTAATTTTTTTTTTTAATAATATAAAAAAAAAGTAAATTGAAAATCTGACCTTAAAATTGATAGTTCATTTTGCTTGTCATTTGATCCGATATATAATCTTTGTTGAATTATGTCATAGTGTGGCATCTCCATACTTCATGGGTTGAGAAATGAGATCTTTTATTCTATTATTATAGAATATTTAACATTATTTAGTTGTGGATTTATGAATACTGTCATACACCTCTTTTTAATAATTATATACACACATATTGAAAATGTTGTTGATTTTCTTCTCAATCTTGTTGTCAGTATGGAACTAACATTATTAAAGTTGTTTGAACAAACATCACAATAATTTTATCTAAATAACTTAAATGTTCTTTTTATACGTCATTAGGCACTAATTATATATATTTAAGACCAACTTAAGCATCACTAAATTGATTAAGGTATTTTAATTCAACATTGTAAAAAAAGAATATATAGGTTTTCTTTTCAATATTTATTGTCATTGAATAATAAAAACAACTATATATCTATTTTCAAACTGATTTCTTCCATTCAAAGAGATTTTTTTAGGGAAAATAAATAAATAAAACCATTCAGAGAGAATTTGTTTGATCCCGATTAAAAATATTTCCTGATATCAAACTCCAAAGAAAAGAGTTCAAATATTTCATAAATAAATACTAAATGATGCAATGTTATAAAAGCAAACACAATCTCATATCTTAAAAATCAAGCATAATTTAATATATAAAAAGAATATTAGATTACCTAAATTTGAAGATTCAACTCACTTTGAAAGCACATTTTTTTTTTTACCAAAAATAATTTTAATTAAGTTAGACATTATTTGACAAACATAAAAAAAAAAAATTATAAAACTAAAAATGAAAGGTTAATAACGAGGAAGGATTTAGCTTTCTCTTTAAATTCTACTAATAATAATATGTAACATCAATCTTTTTTAAATAAAGTAAAAATAACATTAACTATGATATGGTACAAAGTACGTATCTTTAATTTTTAAAAATAGAAAAAGTATATATCTAAATCAAAAGATATGTAATTTAAATCTAACTCCGAAAATATTAATGAATTGAAAAAGACGACAATGGGTATATATAAGTCAAAGTATATGGGAAAGAAATAGGGCGGCGGAGGGTAATAATGGAAGAAAAGAAAAAAGGATTTTGTGGTAATGCTAAAAGCATATTCCTTTTTAGTAGTGGAGCTCCCATTTCTTTCTCACATGCATTTCTCCCATACTTCATTGTTCACTACAAATCATTTGTAGATAGAGAGAGAATAAGGGTAAAAGTGGAAGGCTACATATTTTTATAGTCCTAATAAATAGAATAAGGAAATTTGAAGATAAATTATATGTAACAACCCCAAATCGTTGGGGTAAATCCTCTTAGTAAACAAGTTTAAGTTATTATGTGTGAAAAAAAAAGATAATAATAATAAAAATATAGTTATCCTTATATATTCATGCCTTTATTTAAGCTAAGTTGGAATTTAGAAATTTGAGCTAAGGAAAAATTTGGAATTTAGAAAAAAAAAAAAAAAAAGATAATTTTATCTTAGGGCAAGTAAAATAAGGTGATTAATTTTGGTGGGATTGGATAATTGAAGTAAATCTTGGTTGTAGAAGATTTTATTTGATTTTATTTGGATAATTGAAGTAAATCTTGGTTGTAGAAGATTTTATTTGATTTTATTTTGTTTGGTTGGAAAAGAAAAGGGGAAAGGAGGAAGGAATAGGGAATTTGGGTTTTTATAAATAGGCATCGATTTGCGTGCCAAAATNGGGGTCACCAGAGGTTGTGTTCCTTCGGGTTCACCAGAGGTTGTGGTCCTTCAGGGTCACCAGAGGTTGTGTTCCTTCGGGTTCACCAGAGGTTGTGTTCCTTCGGGTTCACCAGAGGTTGTGGTCCTTCGGGGTCACCAGAGGATGTGTTCCTTCGGGTTCACTAGAGGTTGTGTTCCCTCGGGATCACCAGAGGGTTTTGTGATCCTTCGGGATCACCAGAGGTAAGAGTTCCTTCGGGGCTCCAGAGGTTTGTGGACATCCAAATCCAACTTAGGGAGAGTATAACCAGTTCCCTATGAAAGTATGTTAGATATGCCTGTCTTAAGGCTAATGCACTTAAAGGACTTGGGTGCAAGCCAGTCCCCTATGAAAGTATGTTAGATATGCCTGTCTTAAGGCTAATGCACTTAAAGGACTTGGGTGCCAGTATAACCAGTTTCCTATTGAAGTATGTTGATATGCCTGTTGTATGACTAATGCACTTAAAGGACTTGGGTGCCTAGCCTGGCTCCGGTAGTGGGGTCACTTACTGAGCAATATAATTGCTCACCCTTTCATCTTATTTTTTTCAGGTAAGGGAAAGAACATGCTGGCGAATGACAAGAGGAATCCTTGATGGCTTCACGGGACCCGCAGTAGCTTCCGCCTAGCACTGCATCTTTTTTTTTTTAGGCTTGTCTTTTATTTTGTATATGGATTTTGTTTTTGTTTTCTGTTCATGGAATTTTGTTTGATTTTATTAGGGGTACCCCAAACCAAAAATTCTTTCTATATGGGTTAAATAAAACAGAAATTTTCGTAAGTAGCATTGTTTCTTTCTTATTACTCAGCGTCGGGTCTTTTCTTGAAATATGCATGCATTGAGTAATGGTCTGATTAGGATGTATTAGTTGGGTCGTTACATTATATGATTGGATTCACACTACTTAATTCTTTTTTAAGAGAAAATAAATCTAATTTCTCTTAAAACCATAGTGTGTTTGATCATTTAATGAACAAGAGTGTTTAGAATGTTTGATTTAGAGATTAGTAGTGGGTACTAGCTCAAAGTATTTTCTTTTAATTTATGTCTATTTATTTTTCTTAGTTAAAAATTATTTTTGGTCCCTAAACTTTCATGAAAGTAATAATTTATTCTCTAAACTTTAGTTTGTAACGATTTAGTTCTTGAACTTTAATATATAATAATTCAGTATTTTGTAATTTCGAATTTGTAAAAATTTAGGACCCGTTTGGATTAATTTGAAAAATAAATATTTTTCAAATATTCATTTTCATTTAAACACTTTTGATAAGAACGATTTAAAATAAAAATACTAATGGTTTCAAGATTCATTTTGAATGATTGCCAAACACTTGTATTTCTTTGAAAATGACTTATTTTTAAATGAAACACTTGAAAAAGTATTCCAAACACACATCTAATCCCTACCGTACAAATTTGTGTGAAGACTTAATGAGATTTATATTACATGAATAAACCGATAAATTAATTAAAGATTCAATATTTTTGTTAAATACAAAATTTACATCATAAAATAATAAAAATTAGCATCAAATATTGATAATTATTTTAGAGACTAAATTGTTATAAATCTGAAATATAAGAACTAAATTATTACATAAATCGTAAATTGTGAGTAATTTTATTAAGTCTCTCATTATTTGAAAGTGCTTATTTTTTAGAGATTAAAAAAAAATCCGAATCATATAGACTAAAAATATAAATCACATCACACCTTAATCTTTAAAAAATAAAAAGAAATAAAATTCGTGGGTGGTCAGTCAACGTGCTTTAATTTCTTTTTTTTTTTTTTTTTTTTCTCTTCTTTAAGAAAGGAAAATATGTAATTTGTGAAGCATTATCCATTGCTGACGTGGCAGAGACGTGTCTTGTCTTCCAAGTCATCAATTCTCTGCCCAAATTGACCTCAACTAAAAGACCTCTATTTTGTGCATATCTTGTTCACGTGTTTTTTTTTATTTATTTTTTTATTTTTTCTCCTCCAATAATTTACAAAGCCTGCCCTCTATTTATTTACTGCCAATTTGTTAAATCGATTAAATTAAATACTATTTTGGTTTTGCATAATGTCATCGTTATTTTTAAATTACTAAATTTAATTTTTGTATTTTTAATATAAATCTTTCAAATGATTTGTTGTTAACTTTTTCTAAAAGAATTTAATATCTTTTAAGTTATACCTTTAACTTTTATAAAATATATTCACATTTGTTTTTTTTTAAGAAAAAAATTGTTTTAAATGGCAAAACTGTCATAAATACTTATAAATGTAGCAAAACATCACTAATAAATAAGGATAGATGATAGTAGTCTATTATTGTCTATTATTGGTAGAATATTTTGCTATATTTGTAATATTTTAGCTCGTTTTGCTATATTTAAAAACAACTCAAAATATATTATTATTATTTTTTTTATGTAACTAATTATAATCTTATAATTACTTGATTAGTACAGGAATTTTCAAGTTGAGAATAAAAATGAGAAGAGAAAAGAGATAATCTTTTTTAATTTAAAATGTTGTATGATTATTTAAAATAATAAAAAAATTATTTAATATGATTATTTAAAATATTAAAAAAAATTATTTAAGTAACAACATAAACTTTGGGACTATTTTAAAAAGAGACTAATCTGATTATCATTTTATTCTATTTTGATGTTTCTGACTTTTAATAATTATACTGCTTTTTGTTCCCCCAATTTAGTGGTCAATTTTGGCCTTGCTCTTGCTTCACTTGATTTATAGTAAGCGTTAAAATAATGATGTCGATGTTCATATTAAGATTTCAATCTTATTAATATATCAATAAAATATTAATATTGATAAAATATTAATATTAAGATTTTAATTTTAATTTTAAATTAATCCAAAATAATTGATTCTAAGCCTTAATGAGCTAGTAAGGGAACATTATGAACTACAGATTAGAAGCTCTAATAATATGAGATTAATTAATTAAACTCTTTAATAAGATTAATCAATATTCATTAACTGTAGGTCAGTCGATTAAAGATCTACAATTGCACTCTTCTCACTATAGATATATTTCTGTGTCTATGGAAATAACCAATCAACAATAAGTCAACCATTCACAAATTACTCGTAACTATTGCTGGGTTAAAATATTATTTTACTTCTTTAGTTACATTTAACTCCTTAAATACAAATAGTTTATAGTCCCTAGTCAGCCTTTAAGAGAACAATTTATCTACTTACCCTAAAGATAGGAATGAGTGAATTCCATCTTGTGAAGATATGTTATTTGCTCCTATTCAAACAAATCTCCATAATGGTAGGCATATTGAGTCAGTGACTTGACCACTCTCACCTATACAAATCAAATGATTATCCTCATAGACAAGAGTTCATAACCCACTTAGGATTAAAGTCGTGTTACCTATACTCATCCTATGAAATGTTAATTTCTTCAATTAACGGTGCTACAAAGAGAAATTAAACATTTCGCAGTCCTATCTTATACAAACTATTTGCATAGGATACCCCACTCACATGTCTCTACATGACCGATTAAGATCAAATCATTTGTAACACTTTACAACTCTTGTAACAATTACAAAGTTGGTTGTATCCGTAGTATTACTAAAATAAGGCTCTTAACCTTATCCATATACTACATTCTTTTTGGTTATTACTTATCCATCATCGCATGTCAACCACATATATGTTTAAGTTTACATAAAATAACCATGAATTTTAGTTTATTAGATTGAGTTAATGCACAAGACAAATAAAATAACTTCATATTTTATTGAATAAATAAAATGTATTTATAACTTTACAAAACTACGAGATCCCAAGAGATTTAGGACATCAGTCCCAACAAAATCCAACCCAACCCACCATGAAACATTTGGATTGGGTTTGTTCAGGTTACTTGGATAATTTATTTAAATTTTTGTTCTAAAAATAAGTAAAATGTTAACATATAAAAAATTTTATTTAATTTTTGTCGTATATTAAATTAAGATTAACAACTCAATCTCAATTTATAATATGAAAACTGTCCTTCCAAAGTGCTAAAAAATTATTTTTAAGAGTTGTTGGAGAATAAATTATCTCAAAATTAATAAAATTAAAATAAATATATGTATATATAATTGTATCATAAGTAAAAAAACATACTTTTAACATTAAAAATAATTCCAGGTTGGTTAGGGTTGGGTTGGGTTATTTCAGGTGAATTCAGGAACCGACCCAAGTCGTAAGATTTTCATTTATTTGAACCCAATCTAACCCAAATGAGTTGATAACTCAACCCAAATCGTACGAGTTAGATTAGGTTGATAGCGTTTTTTTTGGGCCGTCGGATATTTTGAATACCCCTACTTTTTAGTTCAATAATATACATACCGCCAGCGTCAATATATGAACAGAAAGCGTTCATACTTCCTTGCAATAACTTTAAAATTAAAAAAAAAAAGTTTAAAATTGCTCCTAACATTAATGTGGTGATCAATTTGTTTGAAGTCTTCTTAAGTTTGAAAAGAATGAACTTTAAAACAAATTATATATATATATATATATATCCTTCTTTTTTTTTTTTTTTTTTCATATAGATACTCTCATTTTCTCTTAATCAATTTTTAACTTACTCCAATTTTCTCATCAATCAAAATTTTAAGTTAAAACATAAAATCCCATAAAATCTCACAAAATTCTAAATCAAAATCTCTACTTAAACATTCCAACACGATAAAAAAAAAAAAGAACGTTAGTAATTGAATGTTTTGAATGTGTGTTAATAACCGAATCCATTAACTATTTATCGTTTTGGTATATTTAAAGGGAGGTTTTGATTTTAGAATTTTGTGAGATTTTATGGGATTTTATCTTTTAACTTAAAATTTTGGTTGGCGAGAAAACTAGTGTAAGCTGGGAATTGAAAAATTAAAGGAAAATGAGAGTATCTATATGAAAAAATGAAGATATCTGTATAATTTGTTTTAAAATTCATTCTTTTCAAACTTAAAAAAAAAAAAATTCAAATAAATCGATGACCATATTAACGTTTGGAGCAATTATAAATTTTTTTTTAAAAAAAGAATTTATAATTATTTTTGCAACGAGGTATTAATGGTTTTTATTCATCCATGAAGTTATTTTTGAACTTTTTTTGAGTTAAAGATGTTTATGAAACTTTTGAAAAGTTCAGGGTATCTTTGAAACAAAACTTAACATTTTCCATCCAAAACTAACGGCATGGTACTTTTGTTTTTGAAAGTTTAAGGGTATTTTTGAATCTTTTAAAAGTTCAGACATATTTTTTACACATAGTGCATAGTTCAAGAACATTTTTTTTTTTTATAATTTAACCTAAAAAATTTAAAGTCGAGATTAACAATTAAGGTATGATTTGGTGATTTTTTTTTACCCTAAATTAAATAATGTAGAAGGATGAAATTTGTAATTATTTCTTTGAATTAAAATAAAATTCTGTAACCCAATTGCACGGTCAAAGAGTTGGAAAGAAATTAAATAGTAGCAAATTTCAGTATATTTAAATTAGTCGCCGACTTTTTTAGGGTTCTCTAATTGCGTTTACGTCAATTATTTGTTATGTCATTTAATTATTAAATTCAAATTAAGTTACTTTTTAATGTTTTCTCGGGGAATTCAATATTTAGATACAATAATAAAAAAATAAATAAATTACATTTAATTTTCATATTCTGTAAATTTGAAATTTCGACGTCGACATATTAGTTATATTAATTACAATTTTGTCTATATGTCTACGAGCTTATTGCCACTCAAGTTGTTGAACTATTGTGAAATTTTAAGTGAAATATGTTTTTCCTCTGTCGAAATTATTTTTTATTTTTTAAAAAATAAAATTTCAATTTAAGAGAGGATATTGAAATTAGTAATATTTAGGTGCTAACTTATGTTACATTTATTTTCATGCATCCCTTTTAATAAAATAAATAATAATAATAAAAATATTTTTAATAGAAAATTCTATCACGTAAAAATTTATAATTAAACACTTGGATGAATTGCACAAAAATAAATATAATCTGAAATGCACCTGAGTATTTTTCTATTGACATAAAGATGTTTCATTCAAATACGTGTCTAAAACATTTAAATTTCTAAAAACGTCTAATAATATTTTTTAAATGAAAAGAAAAATGTTGATAAAATAAAAATATTGATGAATGCAGTTCAAAGTTTTTTAATAGTCATAGTTAGGTGTAATTATTTGATTGGTGTACCAATCTCAATAAATACAAATAATTTTGTTAGGGTGTGACAATGGTTGCTCCTAATTCTTCTCTCCAACTAGACAACTTTTTTTTTTTTTGTTTTTTTTTTTTTTTTTGCTTATTTATGAATGTTTTGTTTTTATTGTTCAACTTGAGCTTATAGTATATTCCATTTAAAGGAAAAAAAAAATAATAATAATAAAACCACCTCTTTTTAGAACCAAATTATTACTTCTCAATATATAACTTTAAAATTTAACTTTTAACACTACATTTTTATATAGTGTTTAAATAAAACCCTTTTGATTTTGAAAATCATATTTAAAATTTGGAAAATTATGTTTTATTAAAATTTAAATACATTTCTAGTTATTCTATTTTCAACTTTAGTTCATTTTTCTTTCTCCAATCTTTTACAATATTTATTTTGGTTCCTCACTTTCAATTTTGGTTTATTTTAGCCCTTATATTTTTAAAAGATTAATTTAGTCTTTTCTTTTCTAAATATAGATTAAAATTGACATTTTAAAAGTATAGAGCATGAAATAATCAGAATTGAAACTGAAACTATGGACCAAAATGGTCCCTTCTTAAGTATTTGGACCTGATTTTGTTAAATTTTTATAATAAAAAATTTAGAGAAAAAGTTCAAATTTTATTTTTTATTTTCAATATTTCATGTGGTTGGAGTGGAAACAAAAAGCTCACCCTCTCTTTTGTGTGAATCTCTTTTTGTTTTCAGTGTTGGGAGCAACAAAGCCTCTCTCTCTCTCTCTCTCTCTCTCCACCCAGTGGAAGACAAAGCATGCATTGAACCAATTTGGCTGTTTTTATTTTAATTGGATTCTTTTAAAAACAAAAATTGCAAAAAAATAAAAAGAAAGAGTGAGAATTAAATTTATACCCATAAAAATACATTCTAAATTAATTAAATTTATCTTTTTGCATATAACACAACCTTCAATTTTAAGGAAAAAAAGAGTTGATATCAATTAGAGTTAAATTATACTTATTTCATTGGTAATTATGATTTTATTTTTATGTTTTTAGATTTACAGAGTTCAACAATTATATATTTGACATATAACTTAAATTTTGTTTTTGAAAATTATTTTTAGATTCTTTAATCTAAATCGTGTAAATTCTGAAAATAACATTTTTACGTTTTCACTATATCCAAATTTTGAATTTTAAAATACTAATCTCAAATTTGAGTTTGCCCAGTTTTACCTACCAAGCTTATTAATAAAAATTAAAGTGGTTTCATTTAAATTCACATACAAGGAGTTCAAATACCAAACATTACAGGTAAAATCAATTTCAAACAAAGCCTTCATTAAGTTATTATGTATGAATTCATCTAACAGTTGTGAATGATAAGCTTCTTAAATTTTTTTTTTTTTTTAAATGGATGATTTTAACTTAATTTTTGAATTCTAATAATTATGAGTAGGTGAAATAGTAAAGATTTGATTGAAGAAAAACTCAAGTATAAAAAAGGACATTTCTATAAGATTAGGGACAATTTGTAACGACCCGACTAAAACATCCTAATCAGACCATTACTCAATGCATGCAAATTTCAAGAAAAGACCCGACGCTGAGTAATAAGAAAGAAACAATGCTACTTACGGAAATTTCTGTTTTATTTAACCCATATAGAAAGAATTTTTGGTTCGGGGTACCCCTAATAAAATCAACAAAGTTCCATGAACAGAAAACAAAAACAAAATCCATATACAAAATAAAAGACAAGCCTAAAAAAAAATGCAGTGCTAGGCGGAAGCTACTATGGGTCCCATGAAGCCATCAAGGATTCCTCTTGTCATTCGCCAGCACGTTCTTTCCCTTACCTGAAAAAAAATAAGATGAAAGGGTGAGCAATTATATTACTCAGTAAGTGACCCCACTACCGGAGCCGGGCTAGGCACCCAAGTCCTTTAAGTGCATTAGTCATACAACAGGCATATCAACATACTTCAATAGGAAACTGGTTATACTGGCACCCAAGTCTTTTAAGTGCATTAGTCATACGACAAGCATATCAACATACTTCAATAGGAAAACTAGTTCTACTGGCACCCAAGTCCTTTAAGTGCATTAGCCTTAAGACAGGCATATCTAACATACTTTTATAGGGAACTGGTTATACTCTCCCTACAGTTGGATTTGGATGTCCACAAACCTCTGGAGCCCCGAAGGAACTCTTACCTCTGGTGATCCCGAAGGATCACAAAACCTCTGGTGATCCCGAGGGACCACAACCTCTAGTGAACCCGAAGGAACTTATCCTCTGGTGACCCCGAAGGACCACAACCTCTGGTGAACCCGAAGGAACACAACCTCTGGTGAACCCGAAGGAACAGAACCTCTGGTGACCCCGAAGGACCACAACCTCTGGTGAACCCGAAAGAACACAACCTCTGGTGAACCCGAAGGAACACAACCTCTGGTGAACATCCAGCCGACGTAGGGGAGTTACCACTACCCAGTACTCATGACCAATTTAAATTCTCACTCCTTTACTTCCATGGATTTATACACTAACAACGCTGTTTACAATCATCTCATACTACAAGCATAAGCATTTCACATACATTCTTTAAAACATGGGAAAAATCATACAAGCATGCTATCTCAATGGGCGCAGAAGTATTACCCATCATGGCAACTAAACATAAGGCGGGAAGGTGGTTCAGGTAGTAAAGTCACTTACCTTAGCAATTATATTCACTTATTCACACGGCAGTCTGTTGGAAAGTTCTTGGTCCACCAAGTGTGGCTTAACTTGCAGTTGCTCTAATCCTTTTTACCCAACACAATTCTCGGCCACCTAAGAGAATTTTTTATCACATAAGTCTCAAGCATCAACAGTTTTTAACCAAATTAAGCTATAAATTTTTCCTTGGGTCCGAGGTACTTACTCTCACTTTACCGGTTTGGTGACGAGGAATCAAGCGTGGTTTGATTGAAACGACAGTGGAGGAGCACCGGGGTGGAAGAGAGAGAAAAACTGGCGGCGCTGCAAGGAGAGAGAGAGAGAGAGACCGCGGCGGCGCTGCAAGGAGAGAGAGAGAGACCGCTGCGGCGCTGCAAGGAGAGAGAGAGAGACCGCGGCGGCGCTGCAAGGAGAGAGAGAGGAAGGTCGAGGCGCGGGGGTGCTGCAAAGAGAGAGAGAGAGAGAGAGAGATCGCGGCGACGCGGCGGAAGAAGAAGAAGAAAAAAACCAGGGGGGGGCGGCGCGCACGCGAGGAAGGAGAGAAAAATCCCTTTTTCTTTTTCTTTTTTTTTTTATTTTGGCACGCAAATCGATGCCTATTTATAAAAACCCTAATTCCCTATTCCTTCCTCTTTTTCCCCTTTTCTTTTCCAACCAAACAAAATAAAATCAAATAAAATCTTCTACAACCAAGATTTACTTCAATTATCCAAATAAAATAAAATAAAAATCTTCTACAACCAAGATTTACTTCAATTATCCAATCCCACCAAAATTAATCACTTTATTTTACTTGCCCCAAGATAAAATTATCTTTTTTTTTTCTAAATTCCAAATTTTTCATTAGCTCAAATTTCAAAATTTTCCATCTTAGCTTAAATAAAGGCATGAATACATAAGGATAACTATATTTTTATTATTATTTTTTTTTCACACATAATAACTTAAACTTATTTACTAAGAGGATTTACCCCAACGATTTGGGGTTGTTACACAATTAAACAAATATCAATTAAGATTAAATATTTAAATTGATACTTATCCTATAATGAATGTTGAAAACAAGAGATATGCCCACATGCATTATGATGGATTGGGAAAGATGTGCCTTGAAAAACCTTTATGATTATTATGCTTTTGTACAATATGATTAAAAATATTAGGGCATGTTACATACCGAATTTGAAAATGACAAATTCAATAAAATCAAAGTTGTATTTCATATTTTCAGATATGTGTTTGGTAATAGATTAAGAAACTGAATTCTAATTTAAATGATTAAGAAACTGAATTCTAATTTAAATAATTAACTCTTTTTATTATATTTTATATATGATATGAGAAAAAAAAAAAAAAGAAATGGCACTAAATATAAGGTCATAATAAACTATTATTAATTTATTTGTAAACATATTTTATGTTAAAAAATTTGTACAATTATTATTTTGTGGCATTATATAATTTATAATACATTATATAATACATATTTTAATTTTAAGAAATTGAATTGAACCTGACATAATGTGATTCTAAATGTTTTTATCTTTATTTAATATAATTCTGCAATTATATTATTTGGATGATAGAATCCAAAAATAGTTTTCAAAAATAAAATTCAAGTTATATGTCCAACACATATTTGCTAAATCTATTAAATCTAAAAACATAATACTAAACTCGGAGTGCCAACCCAATAAACCCTTATTATTATTTTTTTTAAAGAGAAAACCTTGTCCCAAGTGTAATCTCTCCACTTTGGCCCATTTTTGTTAATTAATAATAACAATTTAGTCCTTCCTTTCTTTTTCTATTAATTAGTTCCCCCCCTAGTATTGAAGTATATGGAAAAGTTCATTGTTATGTTAACTTGGATTAGATTTTCTTATAACACTAACATTAAAGAAGTAAATGAAAGTATTTTTTAAAACTGAAAATTATAATATGGTTCAACCATATGTGCATAGGAATGTTGAGAATACTAGTTTAACATGTCCCACATTCTACTACTACTACTAAAAAACAGTTTTTTTTTTTTCTTTTTCTTTTTTCTTTTTAAAAAACAAACTTTATATAAAATGATCTACGTTAGGGTTCATAGCAATTTTTAGATATTTGTATTTAATATAGAATTAATACTAGTTTTTCAAGCAAAGGGACTAAAACAAGTTATATAAAAATGATTGCGAATGCAAAATGCAATCCTTCAAGACTTCATATTTTAAAGTTGAGATCTATTTGATAAGTATACATTTTTTTCTTTTTTTTTTTTGTATTTTTGAAAACTATGTTTATCTTCATTTTTTTCTCCAAAGAAAATGTCTAAATTCTTAATCAATTTAATTTTTTTTTTTTTTTTTTATAAAAAAAAAATTTTTTAATTTTTTATTTTTTTTATTTTTTTTTTCAAAAAAAAATTTTTAATTTTTTATTAATTTTATTTTTTTTTTTTTTTCTTTTTAAATTAAATTTTTTAATTTTTAATTAATTTAATTTTTTTTTTTTTTTTTTATAAAAAAAAAATTTTTTAATTTTTTATTTTTTTTATTTTTTTTTTTTTTTCTTTTTAAATTAAATTTTTTTTAAAAACTAAATTAAAAAATTCAACATAAAAAATAAGAGAGAAAAATATCTAAAAACAAGTCACTATTTATAGACAAATAATTTAATGACTCCTTGAACAAAATAAAATAACATTAGAATAAATATAATAAAACAACAGAATTATAAACTCAAAACTCATCCAAATTCATCAAAGTAACAACATTTTAAAACCCTATGAGTTTTTCACTTTCATTCACCCAACAATATCCAACAAAATTTAGACTCTAAACTAGTGTTTACTTGTGACTTGAATATACCAAATAAACATCATAAAACAATATATACAATAAACATTATTTAAAATCAACTAGTTATATGTCACCTTAAAGATTCACTTGCCTTCTAATCAACATAGTTATTCACCTAATTTAATTGTTAACTTATTTATTTTTCATTTTTAAGGGAAAAATTGAATTTATTAACAGATTAAAAATAGATTATCATTCTCCATGGATACAATACTATACCAACTCTAATACACTTTATAATTCCTTAATTATCAAATAATCTTATTTCGATATGTTTTTATTTACTCTAAGAAAATGTAATATTGTGCTTTATTTCCTTTTCAATAATATGCAAAAGAAATAACTTTAATTTTCTAAATATACACCTACACGTACAAAAATTTTTTTTTTTTTGTATAAAGACAATATTTATTTTCTTTGTTTATTGAAACTCATAAATAGACAAATTATCTTTTCTCCTAAAAAAAGAATTGGCACTATCATACAATTAATTCCTATAAGAATTTGCCCAAAAAATTCCTACAAGAAATATTATATTATACAATTTCATTATAAGTCATTTTCTAGCATCATAAGCAATGGGAGACCATGTTTTCCCCTGAGATTACTGAGTTTGTATATATATAAATGTTATTGTCTGTATTCTCTAAAAATAATTCCTAAATTCAAGGAAGATTCACAAATAAAAAGGCAAACAATTTTTTTTTTTTTTTAACTCAACCAATAATGGCTATTAACCTTTTTCATAGAGGTTGAAGATTTGATTCTTATCCCCACGGTTAAACTCAAAAAATAGTAATAATAAATAGTAATCTAAAAGGTTTATGACATGTTTGGGAGTGATTCTAAAGGATTAACATCATTTTTGTCATTCTTAAAATTATTTAAAAAATGTATTTAATCAGTTAAAATCAATTTCAATGGTATGAAAAATGCTTTTAAAAGTTTTAAATTAAATATTGTATCGATTTTGAGTGATTAAAAATGTATTTCGAGGTGATTTTAAACCTGATAAGTGATTTTCATCATTTCAAAATCACTCTACGTACACTCAAAATAATTCAATTTTGGGCTAAAAATAAAATAAAATAAAGCTACACTCCTGAACTTTGTCTTTTTTTTTTTAGAATTTTTTTTTCTCAAAAGTTTGCAATATTATCTTTTCATAGACTACATTTAAAATCTATTGGAATGTCGGAATTGTGTGATAATGACCTAGAATGAAAATTGAAAATTGAACATTGTTACATTATTTGAAGTCACCACCACGCTCCTTTCAGGTCTCAATTTCAAATTACAATTCTAATAAATTCTTACAACAAATATAGTTTTGAAACAAAACATAAAGAACAATATCGAGATTATTTTCAAAGAATAGAAATATTTTTTAAACAAAGAAATACTTTTTTATAATAGATTGTTTTCAAATATAACAAATTGAGCCAAACTATTTACAAATATAGAAAAATCTCACTGTCTATCAATGATGAACCGCAATAGACTTCTATCATTAGCCAAATTTTTCTATATTTGTAAAAAAAATTTATATTTTTTTTATTTATAATAATTTTCCTTTCTATAATTTAGCCTTAAATCTTTTAATATATCTTTAACCCACCTCCCTCACTTGGACTTGGAGAAAAACAAACCAAGTAAGGCAATCAATAATTAGAAAAAGAAAAAAGAAAAAAATAAATAATGTCACGGTAGTTTTAACACATTTAGTATTTATTATTATAACATAATTTTTTATATTTTTTAAATATTATTATTAAGATTCGAAATATTGATGTTGATGAAAATGTCAAGGCCTCGATTCATGGAAATATCGATATCGATGGAAATTGTTATAAATTAGTTAATAAAACTTTGATTGTGGCTTAAATAGACTATAATTGACCATTTTTTTTTTATTACAATTTCTATAAAATAAGACAACATTTAGATGTCTATTGTAAATGTTTGTAAATGTTGATGCGAGAGAAAAATTTTAAAAATAAATGAAAATAATTGCAAAACAATATAAAGTTTAAAAATATTTTGAGGTAAAATGATGTGAAAATTATGAAAATTTTATATGGTAAAAAAAAAAAACTTATATTAATTCAATTTTAAGGTGAATTGATGTGAAAATTTAATGAAAAAGTTTAAATGAGGTTAAAATAAATATATGGTTTAAATGTGTAATCAGGACCATAAAATTAAAGAAACTTGAACTGAGTAGCTAATTAAAAAAAAGAAAAAAACCAAAAATTTTCAACTTAAAATCTCAAAATTTCGTTAAAATAAAAAGGAAAAAAACGAAATTTCCCTATCAAAATTTCTAGACAGTCGAAATATCGTAATTTTGATGGAAACTTTCGATCATGATTGTTATTAAGTTTTTACCATGAAATATCAACTTTTCCCTACAATAATCTAATTTAAGTTAATTTTTTAACCCTTCATTTAAGAGGCCATTTTTCCTTATATTAAAAAAAAAAAAAATGTTTTTTCCCAAATCTTAATTGGATGGTTTAGCAAAGGATTAATGAAGTTGCCCTAATTTTCCAAATCTCGTGATTGGATTAGAACATACAATACCTAAATTCATCTATTATCTTAAACATTATATCATTTCTCGTCAAAGATTTTTACCTATAGGAAATTTTAATTTATATATTTGATTTCTAAGATATGCTTTTTCTCTGGTTTGGTGACAAATCAATCAACCAACATAATTGATCTTGATTAATAGACATGTCTAGATACCCAAACTCAAATTATTGTGTAAGAAAAAGAAGAAAGAAGAGATTATATATATTATTGATGAAATCCAACCTTAATAAACATCTCATGATCTCAAATATTATGTGTATAGTGTTTGTGGGGGCCTTTTGTATTTCAATATTATGGACTACTTTTTGGCTCCTTCTTTTATCTTATCAATTCTTTTGGTGCATGTACTCAAAACCCCTTTTGTCTATATTCCAAATACATGTGTATAAATATATATCATTATGGTAAGATTAATATATATATATCTATGGTTTCTTGTTTGCCACATCAATATATAATAAATAAATAAATAAAACTTTAACAGGCTGATCAACTAATTTGAGGTTTAATTGTTTCTCATACTCTTTATTAGAAGAATTTAAACTTCTGACCTCAAGTGATGGTAGATGTCTAAATTAATTACTTTCGATTAATTAATTTAAAATAATTATGAAGTAAAATTTTAACATTGATTTTAGTAATGGATGTAAAATTAGTGAAAACTGATTATATATATATAATTCTTTTAAATTTATTAATAGACATTAACATGTAAGACTGAATGTGAGTACTTAGTGAAAAATTATGTTTAAAAATACAGATCTTGAAGCCTAGGTGCCAAATGAAAATAAAACTTAAAAATTAAGAATAAAATGTAATATTTTGAAACCTATAGATTAAATGGAAACCAGATCCAAAACTTAAAAACTAAAAATATTTTGGCAAATTTCTACAATCATTGTAAGTTTGAGGGTCCAATTTTAACACTTGTAGAAGTTTAAGGAGCCATTTGGACCGAAGAAATTGGGATAGACATCCCCTTGTTTGGTACAAGTTTTGATGCTTTAGACATGAGAATAAGCTATTCTCATACATTCTTTATACTCATGAGAGATACTCATCCAAAAATGTGAAATTTCTTGATGCCTACCATCTCTCCTCTTTTAATACATGAATTTATTATTAAAATTAATAAAAATATGAATATTAAATTTATAATTTAGAAAATTATATTAAAATTCAAATTATAATATCTGGATTTAACTACTCCAGTTTATAAATTAATTAATTATATGTACACACTTATTTTTTTAATAAATCGTAAAGAACTAGTACATCAATACTATCAATTCATTAATAAAATCTTTACCTTAAAAGTTTTAGAATGTAACTGTAGCTATCATCATACTTCAAGAGTGATTATTGCAATTTGTCCAAAAAAATCTTTTCTTCTCAAATTTAGGTCAAATATCATTGTTCTTAATTGTCTTCCTTAGATAAAAGAAAAGAGGGAAAAAAAAAAAATACCTCTTCTCTTTTCACATGTTTTTCAATTAAAATAAAAAATATTTCTAATACATCAAATCAATTATTAAGGTTTCATTTTATATATATATATATATTTGCAACACATTTACTTATTTAACATATCATTTAACACAAAACTTAAATTCTTGTTAAATATAACGAACAGATAAAATGTGATTAACTAAGTACATTTTTATTCTCATATTAATTGATGAAAAACTAGAACAAAAAAATGTTACCAACCATTCCTAAAAATATTAATTTGGAATTTGGATGGTGCAATAATTTTATATATTTATTTTAGAATAATAAGTGAATGGACCAAATATTTTGATAGAAGCCTCAAGAATGTGAAGTTGGAGAGGGCACATGACATTACAAAAATATTATCTCTCCACTTTTATTTCAATACTTTATCTCTCCAATTATTATATCTATTATTGGATTTGTTTGGTCGGTGCCTTCTATTCAAAATTAACCATACAACAATTTCATAATTCAAAGTACTAAAAAAAAGATTTAAAAAAAAAAAAAATCATAATTCGACCTTTCACTTTACCATTAAGAATAATGATATTGATTTCACATCTACTTTATCTACTTTTTCACAGAGATAAAGTCACCTAAACTTTCAAGAACCTATGCAACAAGTTTGTATTTTTACTTTAAAATTTGTAAGGTTAAAGAATTTAATCTTCATAGTGGAAATTAATGTTAAAATTTAATGAGATTTCGTGTATAAATAAACCGATAAACTAATTAGTATTCAATATTTTTAATTAAAGTACTATAAATGGAGTTTATGCTTTTAGTTTCAAATTGTTCTAGTTAAAAATACTTTAAGTTTGAATATGCTAATTTTAAGGCTCGTTTGGATTGGCTTGAGAAAAATATGTTTTTAAAAAAATTTATTTTTATTTAAATACTTTTGATAAAAATTAATTAAAATATATTTGGAAAGTTATTTTGAGGTGTTATCAAACACTTTAATTTCTTTCAAAATGACTTGTTTTTTTAAACTAAACATTTAAAATGTATTCCAAATACACACTTAGTTAAATTTATTTTTTTACATTTTTTAGTTTAAGAGTGAGGAAAAAGGTATGAGTGGTACAAATATTTTCTTTATAATTGAGATCGAGGAAAATTATTGTGTGATTGTAATAGTTTATATAGTAAAATTATTTTATTTTATTTTTCTCAAAATAGGAAGGAAACTAGTGAGAGAAAAGTTATGTCAATGGATAAGTTTAATTATTGTATTTCGTTCTATCTCTCCAAATAATTTTTGATATGGGTCCCACTACCAACAATATGAGGAAGCCATCACTAAAACCACAAATCCTTTCTATGATTTCCATTTTCCAGAAATCAAGATACTGAGAGAGCAACGTTGTACAATGAACACCATTTGTTGAATTTATATTAAAAGTAAAATACGAAAGAAAGTTTAGCTCAACGTAATTTCACATCCACTTCCTTTCTTATAATTAAAAGTTTGATCTCCTATTTTGTAATTGTTCGTTCTAAAAAAATAAATTTCATAAAACCAATTTTTGTCGTCTCACCTCTAAGTTTTTATTTTTTAAAAGTGATTTTTAAATATTTTTCAGTTTATTTTAGTTTCTAAAAAATTCATTTTTTTAGCCTCAAAATAAAATAATTCAATTATTTTTGTCCTTGCATGAAAAAATTTATAAAATGAAAATTAATATATTATTAATTAATACGAAACAATCAATTTGTCCATTCGATAAAGTGAAGGGCGGCTCCAATATTAGGTTTTCGGCTTAAAGCCACCCATTTCCTATCTCTCCATCACTCTCAAAGTCTCACCTCAAATTTTATTATGTATCTGTTGAAAATTAAAATATGCTAATTTAGTTTGATTATCAATATTTTATTTGATAATGATTTTATTTTTTATTCCAAAAATTAAGGTTCTTTTTTACTAATAGTTTATTTCCCTTTCATGGTGGGTAACCCTTGAAGAGGGTCTTGGCTTAAAGTAGGCCCAAATACAAATCCAAAAAGAGAAAATGAAATTTTGAATATCGAGACGATTATATCAAGGCCCGACTATATAAAAGGGGTAAGCAAAGGTTTGAGTAGATTAACAAATCAGTAAATTTACCTAGTTAGAAGAAAAGTCATATATAAATAGGCGAAAGCCGCCATCTATAGAGTTATGCAATGTTGGGAATGACTCACATCACCTTAGACCCAAGCCCCAAAAGCCACATGGAGAGTTTCACCTTTCCATTTGTCCCACATTGGAAAATTAAAGAATACTGAGTGGGTACATATATAAGAGCACTTCTAGGGACTTGTAAAAGTGGAGAGAGGTGTTTTTATTGTGTTTAAGTGAACTTATTGTGTGATTATAGAGATATTGTGTTTTGCTTAATAATCACACTTGAGCTACATAATAAGACAATCAATTTGATTGCATGTATTTATAATAAACCCATTATGTGTAAATGGATCTTTAAGAAGAAAATAAGATCATATGGTACAATAGACAAGTTTAAGTTTAAGGCTAGACTAGTGTAGCGGTGTGTAGTGACAGAAGCAAGACATAAACTATATTCTAATACGTCAGATGTCAAGATGAAGGGTTAACAACGCCTTAATAAACAATGATTTTACTCAAAGTTGTTTGGAGCGTGATTATAAATATAGTTATGTTGATGATATGTTAATATTTGGTACAAGCATAAATATAATCAACGACAATAAGTCATTCCCACTATATTGAAAAATTGCTAAAGAGATTTAACAGTTTTGATGTTATACCTGTGAGTGTCTCTCAATCTGAATATGCAAAAATTATTGGTAGTGTTATGTTATATTTGGTACAAGCATAAATATAATCAACGACAATAAGTCGTTCCCACTATATCGTAATCCTAATTTTCTCAATCTGAACATGCAAAAATTATTGGTAGTGTTATGTTCTTGATGAACTATACTAGACCTGACATTGCATATGTTGTGAGTAGATTGACTAGATATACGCGTAATCCTGATAAAAATCATTGGACAGCTCTTCGTCGTCTACTAAGGTACCTCAGAAGTACAATGGACTCTTGTCTGCATTTCAACAATTTCCTGTAGTGTTAGAAGGATATTACAATGCTAACTGGGTAACAGATAACGACAAAGTAAATTCTACCAGTGGATAGTTGTTTATACTAGGAGGGGAAGCTATGTCATGAAAATTAGCTAAACAAACTTGTATAGCACGATCCACTATGGAGTCAGAGTTTATAATACTTGAGCTAACCGAAAAATAAGTAGAATGGTTAAGAGTCTTCTAGGAGATGTGCCATTATGGGGGGCTTCTGTACCAACATCTTTGCATTGTGATTCACAAGCTGCCATAGGTATTGCCAAAAATAGTATGTATAATGGCAAAATGAAGCATATTCACTTGAGACAAGGAGTTGTGAAACAACTGTTGAAGGAGAGAATTATCTCCTTGGAACATGTGAGGTTTTGAGAGAAATTTGGTAGATCCTCCCACCAAAGGCATAACAAGGAGAGTAATTCTTGAAACATGAGGCTGTGATATAGCTGTCGAAGGAGGGAATGATCTCTTTAGAATATGTGAGGTTTGAGAAAAATTTGACATATCCTCTCACCAAAGGCCTAACAAGAAGAGTAATCCTTGAATATTCAACAAGTATGAGACTCAAACCCTTAGTGCGATCCATAGCCTTTTATTTTGGGTGGTCTATTGCGATAGACTGGATGGATAATTTGAGAGTGATCTATAATCCTTTATTTGGGTGGTCTATTGCAATAGACTTGATAGATAACTTATAAAGTCTTCCTCAGTGTTGAGTGGTTTGCAACACACTTAATGAAGCATCTAACATGAAAGTGAAGGTGTGGGCTACCTTCCAAGTTGAGGGTCTCTTTTTAAAGCTTTCACAATGACCCAAGGTTTTATGTGAATAGCCCAAAAAACATTCTATGCATATCGTGGAATCAAGAGAGAAATCACAAGGATTGAAACATGTTGTCTCAACCAGAATTTACAAGAGTTCAAGAGGCAACTCACTTTTGTGAATGCAGTTGTTGCCCCATTTCACTATGCATCAATTCAAATCACAAGATATTGATGCTTAAGTTTACCATCATTCCTTTGCTCAAAATCTCTTTCATCTTTCTATTATTTTTCTCTTTCGGTATATGTAGGTCATTCGTGGGGGATTGTTTTACCCACATCACCTTAGGTCCAAGGCTCAAAAGTCACATGGAGAATTTCACCTTTCCATTTGTCTCATATTGGAAAATTAAGGAGTGGTGAGAGGGTATACACATAAGAGTACTTTTAGGAACTTATAAAAGTGGGGAGAGTGGAAGTAAAAAGCCTTTTCCTACACGCATATCAGTTCAATCATAGACAACTTAGCTTAGACTCTGTCTTAATTTACATATTTATTTCTCAAGTTTTGAAAGATAATTTTGGAATATTTTTAGAATAAGAAAACAAATAAGTATTTAGTTAGAGTGATTATAAAGATTCTTAAAATCTAGAAATCTAATATAATTTTTCGTAACGTACTTAACTAATTAGTTATTTCTTCAAGAATATTTGTTAAAGTGACTCAATTTATCCAAAATCATTAAGAGTTACTACTTTTTCTTTTTCTTTTTTTTCTTTTTTTTATTGTCGTACTTTTGTGGGACCAAAAGCATTAATTAACATAAATAAAATGAAAATAAGAAAACAAGATCTATTTTATGAAATTAAATTAAAGACTAATAAGAAAATGCCACATCAAAGCAACAATAAAATATATTTTCCCTTAAAAAAAAAAAGGGAAACCAAGTCAAGTTCAACTTCATTGATCGAATAGCTTTATAAATACAAACAACATAGGCAAGTTATTTGGCCCACTAATTATTGAGCCTTCCCCTTTGCACCATTTCATTGAACAATAGAAAGAGGGCGGTTGCTTTCAAATTAATTATGTTAGGTTTAGATTCCATCTAATCCATCCATTATCACTATCTTATAAGCATTTTTTCCCCCTTTGTTAACAAAACTCACTTATTAAAATATGACTTGGGTTGATAGTCAATTTGATTGATTTATGTTGTTCGAACCATTTTAAAAATTAGAATATAAGTATGACTTCATAATTTGTTACAAATGTAGTTTGGAGGGATGAAACTACTTTTTTGAAACAATTACTATGATTTAATAGAATTCTATATGAAATCTAACAAAAATCCACAACAATTGACTAAAGTGTCCATCAATATTTTGAATGGACCATCATATATATCAAGAAAATGATGTTTACAAAGTTTTCATGAGTGTAGATTTAAACTTGAAGTAATACTATATAGTATATCAAGACAACTCTATTATATTTGGCTTTATTTATTTATTTATTTATTTTTATTTTTTTTGTTGAGAGTTTGAAACCAAATATTTTCATGACTCGTGTTTTAAGGAAATGGTATATTGAGACAACCATGATTTGAGGGACAACCATAACAATGAACAAAAAGTTGAATAAAATTTTAATTATGAGATCAACGTAACTTAATAGTATAGTTTAGTTGCAATTTACACATATTATCACCTTTGTGTTGGGTTATTTCACACATTGTGAAAGCCCATCAAATAAGGCCCATTAAATGGGCAAAGGAGGTTATTTTAAAATAACCTAGTAGCCACCAGTCAATTGGTGAACACGCAAACCGACAGAGAAAAACGACAGTAAAAATTGAATAAAGCTCATTCAGACTAGCAACATTTTTCTTCAGTATTTGGAGAACGATTGTGGTCCGATCGAGCTAAAATTTTGACAACGTATTCTTGACACAAGGGTCTTCAATAGGTCTTCAAGTGGGACGTTTCTAATTTTCTTCTTCTTTATTATTGCCAAGATTCTTAATCTTGAGATATATATTGTGTATGTCTCTAGTTGTGATTAGAGAGAACTTGTTTGTACCCATTATTGATTATAATGGAGATTTTGACTTCAATCCGTGATTTTTTTACTCATCACATCGAGGGGGTTTTTCCACGTTGTGTCTATGCTTGATAATTATTATCGTTTCTGGTTGATTAATATCCTGTAATAATCACACAAGAGGGGATAATTAATCCAAATTAAATAATGTTTATCCCAACACTTCGTTTGTTTCATCTGAAAAATAAATTAAAAAAAAAAACATATAGACATGTTTATATATAAAGTTGAAAAAAATGAAGACAATGTTTTCACAACAGTTATATTTTTCCCTTCCAAAGAAATGGTTAATAAAAAACTAAGAGAAAATTAATTTTTCTAGTTCATTAGAGATGATGGATTCAAACCGCAACTCTCTTGGTCACTAAGGGACCCTAAATTCCCATGGAGTGGACATCAGTATTACTGTGTTTGTTTTGCGATATTGTAAGATCCCCTGACATCTAGAGATTCTCACACATCCTAGGATAACCTTATAGAGGCATCTCGAGAGTTTTGGATGCCCTCCTAAAACACGAGGTTTCCAAATTTCCAAGTTGAGGGCATCCCCATTTTACATATTTGTCCTTCCTTTATTTTTTATTTTTTAAAATTTTTTACACACATATATATTCAACAATCCCTCACATGAAAGAAAGTGAGAAAAATCAAACAAAATTGTTGAGAACAAACAGACAAGCTATGCATTAGAAGAGGTGTCTCTGGACTTGAACCTTCCTTAGTGAATATCCATCGAATTTACAAAAGAAATAGTGAGACTAAGCTTTGAAACTATCCTTCTCATTGGTGAATTGAGACAATCTTTGAGTTCTATACGTTTGTGTCTATTTTGGTCCTAGACAGAATCCTTGGTCCTAAACAGAATCCTGAATTCATGAGAGCTTTAGAGAACATAAGCCATTTGAAAAATTCTCATAGAATCGACTCCAGTTCTATTCTCACATAGGTAATATTGATTAAGGAGTATTCTGTCAATACGTAAAATAAGATATCCATATGACTTTAATATCAACAGATCACACACTCAACAACATCATAGAAACAGAAAGTAACTATAAGTTTTTAATTAGTGTGTCAACTATGAATTATCAAACTAGTTTGCCTATTGAACCTAAATCCTGGAATCTCCAGTCAACTAGGTTAGGTTACCACCAGATAACTTATTTCACAAGCTTTAGCCTCATTTCCCTTAATGTATATGCAAGCTCTCTTGACAATCCTTTCGTCAAAGGATCTGCAATATTTTCTTTCGATTTCACAAAATCAATGGAAATTATTTCATTATAGAGCAATTGCTTTATCGAATTATGTCATGTCTAATATGTCATGACCTACCATTATAAACATTATTTTTAGCTCTCATAGAAGCTGCAAAATTGTCACAATAAATACATATCACACTTACAAGCTTCGAACACAATGAAATATCTTCAAAAAAACTTCGAAGTCATTCAACTTCTTCTCCTGCTTTATCAAGAGCTGTAAACTCCGATTCTATAGTAGAACATGCTATACACGTTTGTTTTGAAGATTTCCATGATACGATTGCTCCACCTAAGGTAAAAATATATTCACTGGTTGCTTTAATTCCATGTTATTAGAAATCCAATTAGCATCACTAAATCCTTCCAGTACATGTGGATATCCTGTATAATGCAATTCATAGTCTAGAGTGTACTTCAAGTGCCTTAGAACTCTGACTAAAGCATTCTAATGAACATGTCCTAGATTGCTGGTGTATCTTGCTAACCTTCTTACTAGATAGGCAATATTAAATCTTGTACAATTCATTCTGTACATTAAGTTACCAATAACTCTAGAATATTCTAGAGAAGACACACCTTCATCATTGTTTTTCTTCAACTTACAATTTGGATCAAATGGAGTAACAACCGACTTACTCTCAAAATGATCAATTTTTCTCAGCACTTTATATAGTGAGATTGAGAAAGTACTTATTAACTTAATTTCTTGTTATTTGGATTCCAAGGATACCATCAGAAAGATCAAGGTCTTTCATTTAAAGTTGGATTACAACATCCTTTTAGTGGAATCAATGACACTTCTATTTGTGCCAATTATTAACACATCATCCACGTACAAGCTAACAATGACATACTTTTGATCTATAGTTTTAACATAGGCACATTTATCACACTCATTTACCTTAAATTCATGTGATAACGTAGTATGATTAAACTTTTCATGCCACTGTTAGGGTGCTTGTTTCAACCCATAAAGAGGCTTGACAAGTTTACAAACTTTGTCTTCATGTCCTTTAACAACAAACCGTTCATGTAAGTCCATATAAATTTCTTCATCTAATTCTCCATTTAAGAATGTAGTTTTCACATCCATTTGGTGTATTTTCAAATTTTGTAAAGTTACTATTGTAAGTTACATCCTTATAAATGTAATCTTCGTCACTGGAGAATAGGTATCGAAGAAATCTAGCCATTCCCTTCAGCGAAAGTCTTTAGCAACTAAGGGGGCTTTATATTTATCAATAGTATCATCAATCTTTAGATTTTTCTTTAAAATCCATTTACTCCCAATTGGTTTACTTCCAGGAGGTAAATCAACCAATACCTAGGTATGGTTCTGTAAAATGAATTCTAGCTTACAATTGATTGCTTCTTTCCAATAAGGTGCATCAAGAGATGATACAACTTTTTGAAAAGTTTGAGGCTCACCTTCTATCAGATAAGTTATGAAATCAGGTCCAAAAGAAGCAGCTTTCTTAGCTCTTCTGCTTCTTCTAGGTTCAAACTCAATATTCTGATCGTCTTAACCTTTCAAAGAGCTAGCCTCATAATTTCTTTGGGTACCATTACTTTTGTGTCTTTCATCTTTTAAAGGAAATGTATCCTCAAAGAATTCGGCTTCAATAGATTCCATGATGGTATAATTATTAATATTGGATACTTTCGATTTAATCGCCAAGAATCTATAAACAACAGTATGCATCACATAGCCTATAAAGACACAATCAAGTTTGGTCCTTTTTGGTAAAGGAACTTGTACATTTGCCAAACACCTCCACAATTTCACCATTTTATACGAGCTTAGTTTTCCATTCCACACTTTATAAGGTGACATATTAGTCTTCTTAAGTGAAATTTTGTTTAGTATAAAATTTGTTGTACGTAAAGCTTCCCTACACAAATTATAAAGTAAACCTGAACTATTTAGCATGCAACTAACCATGTCCTTTAAAGTTCGGTTCTTTCTTTCAGCGACACCATTTTGTTGTGGTGTAAGGTATTGTAGTTTAATGAATGAATCATCATCACTTTATGAATTCTATGAAGTTAATGCATTAACTTCACAAAATTCATAAAGCGATGATGATTCATATTCACCACCGCTATTGATCTAAGCACCTTAACTTTCTTCTCATGTTGATTTTTAACTTCTGCCTTATATGTTTTAAAAACATTAAAGGTCCCATCTTTACTATGTAATAAATATACATAGCAATATTTACTACAATCATTAATTATCATTCACATTTATGTCTATTATCAATGTTAAAATTAGGCAATAATCCTAAACTTACCATTCTATATAAAGAATGATAATTGACATGCTCAAATCTAGAATGCCACACATCACACAACTCAATAATATAAGCAGAAGAGTTGGTATTATTTATTATTCTTTGGCCTTTGTGCCAGTACATTCAAGAACATGTTATCACTTAGATAACATTTTCCCACATACATACCCCCCTTTGTTAGAATAAATTTATCTGATTCAAATACAAGCTTGAACCCATTTTTGCTAAGTAGAGTTCATGACACTAGATTCTTTCAAATTTTTGGCACATGCAACACATCATTGAGGGTAAGTATCTTTCTAGAAGTCCATTTCAGCAAGATCTTCCCTTTGCCTTCCACAGAGGCAATTGGAGCATTTTCCATATACAACTTATCGCCGCCATCTAGCTTCTCATATGTAATGAACAATGACTTGTCCTTACAAATGTGCCTAATAGTACTAGTATCAATCCACCAACCTTTGGTGTTTGAAGTCACATTTACCTCAGAAATGACAGCAACCAGATTGTCATTTTCCATGACGTTTGCCTGAATGTTGGAACTTTGTTCCTTCTTATGTTTGCACATTGCAACGGTATGACCACTCTTACTACAAACACAACAGTTTCCTCGAATGCGCTTGCTAGTATCATTCCTTGACCCATGATTCACATTTTTCTTCCTGAAATTCTACTTCTTGGGTTTATGCCTTGAAGCTTTAGCGATATGAGCTTTAGCTTCAACTTCCAGTGGAGTTTTATCTCATTTTCTTTTATCCTCTTCTATACAGAATTTCACTACGAGGTTCTCCATGGATAACTCTTTTCGCTTGTGCTTGAGATAGCATTTGAAGTCCTTCCAGGAAGGAAGCAACTTCTCAATCACAGCAGCAACTTGGAATGGCTCACTAATGCCCAATCCTTCACTTTGCAAATCACTAGTGATAATTTGCAATTCTTCCATCTAATTGACTACCAACTTGGTATCAATCATCTTGTAATCTAAGAATTTTCTCACAATAAATTTCTTAGTACCAGCATCTTTCAGCTTGTACTTCTTGTCTAATGCCTCCCACAATATTTTTGATGTATTGTAGGCATTGCAATAGATATTATACAAAGTATCCTCAAGACCATTAAGTATGTAATTACAACATAGGAAGTCCAAAAGCATCCATGCTTGCTTTGCAGCTTCCGTTTCAAGATTTACAGCTTCTATGGGGTAATTGTGCAATCTTCCTTCAAAATATGAGCAAGATTCAGCTTCATGAGGTAGAAGACCATCTTATGTTGCAATCTCTTGAAGTTATTTCCTTTGAACTTTTCTGGTTTTTCAGCATGGGATTTCACAATGGGCGATTCCATCATGGAAGAAGTAGCAACATTAGTGGAAGAGTTTGTAGCCATCGGTTCATATATTATTAATTGTCTCCAAATTGTTGGGGAAAAATGATATATATGAACTAAATACACTAGCAAATTGATTACACCAGCAAACTGATTACACCTCAACGTGAAACAATACTTTCAATGTATAATATTCAACCAACAAGATGGTGTAACAAGACTTATGAATTGAAATGACTAAAAACCTCAAGATATTGTGGAGACGTCAATAGGTAGTCGAAGTATGCTTCTGATAAGTGATATCCTGAAGACTACAACGATCGTTTCAGTAGGATACAATGACTATATCTAGTAGAACTGCAATCTCGAACTACTCATATCTGACCTCACTCTTGGATACTTGCTTTTAACTCAACTCAAGACCAAAAGAAAGAAAGAAAGAAAGAAATGAGAGAATTCTTCAATTTGAAGTGGGATGCTACAAATGAAGAAGCAAGTTGCTATTTATAGGCTAGCAACTTAGTAACTCTCCAAAATACCAAATAAAATCAAATAAGTACAAAAATTGAGACATTTGTCGAATTGAACTCAATTTAATTGTTACTTGACAAAATCAAACATAACTTATTCAAATTGAAGAAACTACAAATTTAACTTTTATACATGTTAAATTTGTACATGAAACATCATTTTAATTTGAAGTTTCAATCCAATTTGAAAGTTTCTAAACATGAATTTAATCTACACAATTAAATCTATTTTTGTGTTTCAATTGAATCACTATATAGATAGTAGAGTGGCTTAAATGAAAATGGTATCATTTCGACAGAGATTTGAGGTTGCTTGACATTAGTCCCAACTTTTCATTGGAGAGGAATAGAGTAACGGGCTGAACCCTTGAGCTGCTGTAGATATAAGAGCCTCATAGGCGTTGGGTCCTGCAGGATTACATAAGGCCCACGTATATCACATTTATCAATTTAAACACAAAATAATAACAATAATAATAAATCTAATTTTGTATTTCTATTAATTCAAAGGAAATTCGTTTAACTATTGAAAATATTCACAAATAATAGCAAAATATCTCAATTTATCTGTGATAGACTGCAATAGATTATGATTTACTAGTATGTGTATCTATCATGTGACACAAATAGTAGTCTATCACGGATAGACAATAAAATTTTGCTATATTTGTAAATATTTTGTGATAGACATAGATATTAGTTTATTACAGTTTATCACGGATAAACAATAAAATTTTGCTATATTTTTAAATATTTTGATTCATTTTTCTATATTTGAAAACAACCGTTAATTCAATGTTATGTATTATTTCGTTAAACTTTTAAACTTGTGTCTAATAAACTTTTAATTTTTTTAAAAAGATGTATAATAGTCGTTAAATTGGGAATTTAATATCTAATAGATTTCTAGACTTCTAAAAATGTCCAAAATATCTCTAAAGCCTCATTTAGTAATTATTTGGTTTTTTATTTTTAGTTTTTGAAAATTGTGCTTGTCTCCTCTCAATTTGTTACACTGGTTTTCATCATTTTTCAAGTAGAAGAGTTTAATAATATTTTTAGCTATATTACAAAAACAAAAATAGGTTTTTAAAAATTGTGCCTTCAGTGTGGTAACTATTTGGTTTTTTGTTTTTGAAAACTAAGCCTATAAACATCACATCCATCTATTGGCATATATGTTTTGTTCTTTATGTTCGAGGAGTGTTTTTAAAATGAAATCCAAATTTTGAAAACTACAAAAAAGTAGTTTTCCAGGAATTGTTTTTGTTTTTGTTTTTCTTTTTTGCTAAGAATTCAAATGTGTTTATATAGGAAATATAAAAACTATTAATAAGAAGTTGTGAAATAAAAAACACAATTTTCAAAAACAAAAAACGAGCTTACCAAACGGAACTTACTTTTTTATGTTTTCAAATGATGCATATCTATTGATCCCTTAAAAATGAAAATGAATGGACCAAAATGGTAATATTTCAAAAGTAAAAAAACTAAAATAAAAACCAAAGTTAAAAGTATAAGATCAAAATTATCCTTTTGAAAGTATAGGAACCAAAAGAAATATTTTTTTAAGTATAATGACCAAAATGAACTAAAACCAAAAGCAAAGACCAAAGTAGTATTTAAAGCTCTAAAATATTTTAACTTTATAACTAAATTAGTTAAATAAATTAAGTTAGGGAAATTATCTTAAATGACAAAACTACTAAAAAAAATTTACAACTAATAGCAAAATCCACGGTCTATTTACGACAGATCGCGGTAGGCTACCATCTGTGTCAATTGACCCAGATAGTATTTAGATCGCCTGACATAGATGGTAATCTATCGCAATCTATCGCAGTCTAGATAAACAAAAAAATTTTGCTATATTTGTAAATATTTTTGTTATTTTTGCTATATTTGAAAAGAGTCCGTAAAATTAAATCTAATAGTAATTTCGACGATAATAAGAAAATAAATTAATTAGAGCATCCATTTTATGAACAATTAAACAAACAATTGATAACTTTTTTATGGTTAATTTCTAGTTGGATATATTTTTAAAAAAAGAAAACTGTATATATTTGTTTACATTTTTGTTAATACTCCAAAGAGATTTTCATGTACAATTAAGTATTTATTCTCTAAAATAATTATTGGAAGAAAATTGGATGGACAAATCATTCCACATTTGCCCCTTTTAACGATGGATTATAGAATTATATAATGTAATTTCATACTAAAATCATTAAAAAAAATATTAATTTTATTGGTTCAAATCTAATTTACATAGGTTTACTAAATCATTAAAAAAAATATTAATTTTATTGGTTCAAATCTAATTTACATAAGTTTTAAAAAAATATATATCAATTTTATTAGTTTAAAATTTCATTAAAAAATATATATGTGTATCTCATTCGTGTATAAACATGAGATTTCATGTTTATTTTATTTTATTTTAATTTAATTTAATGTGGATTAAAGAAATATGATATTTTAAATTTTCAAAATATATTATTTTAACGTGTCTTGTATATTATTTTTCTCTATATATAGTCTTTTTGTCTCATCAATTTTTTAAAGATTTTTAAAAATATAAAATATTTTGAGATTTGATATTATTAACGTGGTTAGATTTAATTAAAAAATAATCATATAGGTGAAAAACAAACTTGAGATTTTAAATGGGTTGTTTTCAAATATAAAAAATGAGATAGATTATTTACAAATATAAAAAAATTTCACTATCTATCCGCCATAAACGCCATAGACTCCGATAGAATTCTATATTTATAAATAGTTTTGTGACATCCCAAATTTTTGGGTAATTTTTTCTTAAAAAAATTAATTATCTTGAATTATTTGATTAGTTATTTGAATTTTGAGGCTTTAATTGGATTATGTTGAGAAAATAATTTAATTTAAAGTAATCGTGATAAAAGATTTGGATTTAATTCAATTAGTGGAAAATTGAATTTATTTGGGGAGATTTGGGTGAGATTTAAGATCTTGGTTAATTTAAGAAATATAAGTATAAGTTGGAATTGAATTTAAGTTGGGGAATTGATTTATTAACAGATATTTTGGTTAAATAAACTATTAAGTGGTGGTCGAAAAAAATTGAATCGATGGGTTGAGGAATATTATATTAATTAAGTTGGTTATGTTTTGGGAAAAGGAAAAGGAAAAAAGAAATTTAAATATATATACATTTAGGGTTTTGGAGAAGGAAAAGAAAAATGAAAGGGAAAGAGAATTTAAATAAGTATATATATATTTAAGTCAATCTTGTGGCCAACTGCTCTCTCCGATCAGCTTTGCCAGGATTTCAAGATTTGGCCCAAGATTTAGTAAGTATTGTTGATTTTCTTGTAATTTCTTGAATACCCATTGGTGTTGATTGGTGCTGTTTTAACTGTTGTTACCCATTGGGTTTGAGTTTTATATTCAAATTTCGAAGGATTTTGAAACCGGTACCGGAAGTATGGAAGATGACTGCGACAGTTGTATTTTGGGTGGATTACTGCATTGGCTGGTTATGATTGTTGTGTCCATGGGTACGATGGTTAATTAAACTTTTTAGTGACTACTATGTCATGGTGATTGATGGTTAATTAAACTTTCTAATGACTGCTATGTCGTGATGATTATTATCCTATTCATGTTGTAAGCTCTAACTTGTAAGACATGCTTAGCCTTAGGGAGAAGGCAAGCTAAGAAGAAGTCTATATGTTATGCGTTGAAAAGAGGAGTGGTGGCCGAGAGTGAAGGAGCAAAAATTGTTAAGTGTTGGCCACGGCTATGCATTAGTAAGGTAGAATAATTGTTATATTTTGATAGAGCTACTATGCGTTGAAGGTGTAACCATAAAAAAGTTGCTGTGCGTTGAAGGTGTCACCATGCGCTGAAGGTGTCACACGCGTTGGAAGGGAAGTTGGAACTTGGCAGGGGGAAAGTTGTACTTGACTTACCATGCGTTGGTAAGGTTGCTATACGTTGGAGAGTGGCTGTATGCGTTGGACTGCAGTTATGCGTTAAAAGTTCCCATGCGTTGAAGGCAGCTGTGTGTAGATGGTTGCTGTGGGCGTGGGAGGTAGGTTGCGTTGAGGGAGCTATGCGCTGGTGTGTTGGTGAAAAGTCTGCGCCGGCCAGCTTATTTTAAAAAGGAATGGAAGTGGACGTTAAGTCGGCAGCATATATATATGAGTGGGCCAAATATTTAATCATTTTAGACACTTCGCAGAGCTTTAGTTGGTTCCATTTTTTAGACAAACAACGAAGAAAGGTAGAAGAAGGCGTTCATGTCGAATTTGAGTGGAATTCTATTCGTTTTGGTGGTGTAACTAAAGTTGGAACAGGAAGTTTGATTGTGGTCATGAAATCTGAGCATGGTCTATTCATTAAGAAGTGCAAGCTGAGGAATTGGAAGATGAGGCTGAAATTTTGAGGTTAGTAAATTAACTCAATTCCTAACTATTTCTATGAAGGATGTTTGAGTTAAATTTGAGGGGGAACATGTAAAATTGTAGGTGGAAGTGATTGCTATTGATTTGTTGAGTAATTGAGAGCAACTGGGTGTTATTTGAGAATATCTCTCAAACGGAGAAGAATCATACTCTGAAATTTCGAGGTAAGTTAGAGGACCTATTTCTTTACAAGTTTGTAGAAGGGAAGAAGTTCTGAATTTAGCTGAATTCTTTACAAGTTTGTAGAAGGGAAGAAGTTCTGAATTTAGCTGGAAATGCGATTTTTATCAGGTAGAATTGAGAACAAAAGGAAAGGAAGAAACTATGGTTGTCGGGTCTCGCTAGTATTGCAATATCGCTGAGAAGTTGGAGAGTGAGTAGCGAGACGAGTATCGCTGGAAACGCAGAGAGCTATGTGTCTCTCAAATCTCGCTGAGTGTCGCTAAGTGTCGCTACTCAAGGTGAATCTCGCTAGCCTCGCTCATTATGGTCTTGCTAGTGTTGTATTTTTGTAAGCCAATCTAGCTAGTAATCTCGCTCATTATGAATTATGTTGGGAGAAATGAGTCTCAGAGATGAAGCATGCTTGGAGTTTAATTATGCCAACTTAATGGTTATGGAAAGGAAGTTTAGGAAAGCCTAACACGAGAAATGTGTGTTTACAGGTCAAGAAGAGCTAGGGAAGGCGTATAATCTGCTCAGGGCCTAGGACAAGTTGTGAGTGACACTTTCTTTTTCCTAAATATTTTTAGTTAAAATGTTTAGCCAGACTTTCATATAAAATGTACTTTTATGATAACTTGAAAAGCATGATGGCTGCTTATGTTTGATTTATGGCATGAATGCGTTTACTTCATTTTATGACATGAAGACACTGTTGAAAAACATGTTTATAAGATGCTTTTTATTGAGATACGCTCTGTTTCTATGAAAGGTGTTTAAAATGAACTGTTTATGCGAAACATACCTGTTACTAAAACGTTTTCTAAGGGACATTTGAGAAGGCATGTAGGCAGCCCTATGATCAAGGACCCAGTACTGATGGACTTGGAGAAGGTACTTGGGCATCCCGAGATATTCCTATGTGCACATAGAAGTTTTCGACGTTGGATGCTTGAGGTTTGCTCCGCCTCAACTAAGATTGTTTCGACGTTGGGTGTGTTAAGTCTTACTCCACCCCAATTAAGGTTGTTTTCGATGTTGAGAGCGTTGAGTCTTGCTCCGTCTCAACTAAGGGAAAAGATTGTAAAACTAATCTGGATTTCTGTATGATTTTTCTGAAACGATCATGTATGATATGGCAAAGGCATTTGAGCATGTTTTCCAATAATTATGAGTTGATTCTATGTTTTATACATATTGTGATAATGATTTTACCCTGTTGGTTTCCGAACCAAAGACAGTTTTACAAAACTAGTCACTCACGGAGCTTTTAGCTCATGCTTTCCATGTTTTCTTTTCCACCCAGGTAGCGAGGACGTTCCCGGTGCTTAGCTTACTCCAGCTCGCACTGCTTAAACTTCGAGTTATCAGAAACAGTTCACCTTGTGGTTGTTGTATGTGTAAATAACCTTATACAGGTGGCATGTAGACCTAGTTGTACATATGTTGGGATGTGAGATGGGAAGTTGTATAAGTATATTGTGAATATGTTGGAATGTTTAAATTACATAAGCATAAGTTCTTATGGCTTGAATCTATGAGCAGATATGTATGAAATAATTTAACAGGTTAATCAGGTACAGATAGGCAGTATACATCACAAGAGGGGTGATGTTTATTGTCCTCACATCTCCTCTCGGGTTGAGTAGGATAATCTGGGAGGGGGTGTGACACATACCCTGTACTCCTATTGAGTGAACCTTTGGGTACAATAATTATGATTATGATTAATGCCCTGTACTCTTATTGACGGGAACCTTGAGTACACTAATTATGATTATGATTACGACGGATGTCCCTCGGGATCACCATCTATATTTATGTTTATGACCGTGATCTTCGGGATCTACTTATACCTATGCCTAGGTTGGGTAGTATGCCTAGGTTGGGTAGTAGTGATGCGAGAAAATTTTGACCGTGCCATTAGGACTAGTCAAATGCTTCCGCACTAGAGATTTCACTTTTCACTTTTTCATTTAATGGTTTTTTTACAAAAATTGTTTTGTAGTTTTTTTTATACCTGCCTCACATATTGATAATAGTGGATAAGAAAATCTTGTTTTAGATGTTTAAGAAATTTCTCAAGATTCAAGAAATTTAGAAGTCAGACAAAGTGATAGAGAAGAGAGTGGTTAACTATTTTATACTTTTATATTTTGTTTTTCACTTTTTAATTTTTGGAAATGTACACCAATTAGTTTAGAGATTTATAATAATTTTTACTATTTTTTATATAATTTTGTACTTTTTCCTCTTTTTACTTTTTGAAAAAAAATGACATAAAGTTTAAAATCAAGAAGAAAATATTTACAAATCAAAATAGATTAAGTTTTCAAGGTTTCTATTTCCATAGAAAAAGATAATATTTTTTTGTTTAGAATTTTTTAAAAAATGAAATTAGAAGATAACCAAATACTAAGAAATAATTATTATGAAATTTTATATAAAAATAGAAAAATAATATTTTACTTTAAATTAAAATTTGAAATTAGAAGGATAATCATCTAATCCAAATTAATTTTTAAAAAATATATATAGTAGATAAGATTATCATGAAAATTTATAATTAAATTCTATTTTTAAACTTTACGTAACGCACGTAGTATCAAACTAGTGTATTAAAAATATATATTTATTCTTAAAATAATATTCCTAATTTTATAGTCAAAACAAAATGTTTAATATAATTTAATAGATAGTTGTTTTCATTTAAGTAACTAATTAATAAAAAAAATTACATATTACTTACCACAAGCTTTAAAGTTACAACCAACACGCTCTCAACAAATTAGAATTGAAATATACACGTGTCCTTACTTGAGAGTCTTATTTAAGCCATATTTGATAACTATTTCATTTTTCTTTTTTTGAAAATTAAGTCTATATGCATTACTTCCCCTCTGTTGTCTAGTTTTTACCAATGGTTTAAAAAACAAGCCAAATTTTGAAAATTAAAAAAGGTAAGCTTTTAATTTTTTTTTTTAATTTGACTAAAAATTCAACCATTGCACTTAAAAAAGATACAAATCTTGATAAAAAAAATAGGAAAAATAGACTTAATTTTCAAAAACTAAAACCAAAAAATAAAATAGTTTCTAAACGAAATCTTAAATAATTCACAACTGATTCACATTCACTAATATAACTGTGAATTGCCAATCTATGTATGTTTCAATTCTTAATTCTGTGTTATTTATAAAATAGAAAGTTTCAATTCTTATAAAGTTAATAAAGC
>QLSR01000310.1:87734-110748 GCA_031780015.1 Citrullus colocynthis
TTTTTTTTTTTTTTTTTTTTTTTTTTTTTTGAACAACTACAAAGGGAAAATGTAGTGTGTTGAGATGCATCAATATTTTAAATATGAGAGAAGAATTGGAATATTATACTTAGTACTTCAATCCAAGAAAGAGCAAAGAAAATTTGGGGGAAAAAGATGTAAGACTTGTCTATTCATAAGCCAGAAAAGATGGCAAAATTTAGGATGCAAGGATAGCCATGAACAAAGGGATTTGGCAATAGACTTGGTTAGTTAAGCAGTGCAGTAGCATCAGGAGATTGGTCTTAATAAATTTGCAGTTTGGTTACTCGTTTCACTAATGTTTTGTGCAATTAGGACCAGTACGTTCGATGCTACAAAGCATGCCTACACAAGGGTCTAAAACTCGGCATGACAAAGATGCAGATATAGAACAAAATCTGTGCTATTATGAAGTTAGACACAATGTTTGTACACGAAAGACAGACAAACAAATCAAATGTGAACGGACATCTGCACATGCTATATTCACAAAGTCAAGACAAAAACTTTGGGAATTGGAAAGTTTTCCTCACCAGTCTCTTATTAACAGAACCTGTCTGTGGTGCTTCTCTTATATACTCCTCCATTGTCGAAAGAAATGATGGAGGTGGCTGTTGATTGCATAAAATGAATAATGTAAGAAGCCTTTGTAAGATTTGGTATTATTTTCTACCTACTTTTAACTGGGTAAACTTTTCCCTTTGTGGATCTAGAGAAATGAAGAAAAAAAAACCTGCTTCAATGTGGGAAACTGAAAAGTTCTAGCAAGTTCCAATCCCTTACAATATTCGTAAAAATCCGCAAGATTTTCAGCCTATGAACAAGAAAACCTGAAAGAGTTAACTTTATTGTACTATATTTCAAGCTTCAACTGTAATACTTTCTCTGTTCAAAAGTCCATATTTCCATATGCAGAACCAAAACAGAAGGTGAAAAAAGTAGAGGGAAATAACCTGGTTGCTTGCTCTTTTGTATATATTGAGAGCTTTAACTGCATCGTGCCTTGGCATATCAAAGAACTGTGAGAAGTCAAACATAAGTGTTATAACGAATTAATAAAATCACACCAGTCTATTAGTAAAAAACTAGAGGTAAATTGGAGCAGATTCCTACCATGTCCACAAGATTTATTATTCCATCATTTATCGCACAATATATTTTAAAGCTCTCTTTGAGTACCTTCATAACACAAAAGTCAGAGCATGAAAAATACAGGATGAGTAACATAATTGACGTTTTTATCTAATAGATAATTGCAAAAAAAAAAAAAAAAAAAAATATGTTTCTTGATCACTTTCTTCGAAAAAGGTTAAGAATGAAAAAATACTGATGCTTTTTAAAAAATAAAAAATTGTACATCTATGAGGGTGCGATCATCTGTAACTTCTTAAAGCTTTATGGTTAGAAGAAACAGCCAAAACTTGAAATGATTTTAAAATTGCTAGTCCAGGACCTCAAAATTTTGTTGTAGAGCCCAATGCCATGGACAGGGTCCAAAACTGTATAGTTACTTACCAGAGCGAGTGCATACTGGATAAGATAATTGCTGTAAGCTCCTCCTTCTGGCTGGAAAATAAAAGGACCCACAATCCACAGAGTTATTAGCAATAGCCTTTTTGTTGGTATAAAAAAGAGACCCTTTAACAGCTATTACCTGACATCCCATAAGGCGGTAGAGAAGCTGCTGCAATGCGGGTAGCTGCTCCAGTAGCTCATCACAGTTCAGCAACCGTGTCCTACTATGTACCTGTTAAATAAGGAATTTCTTAAAATATGAAGGACTTACCAATTTTCCATCCCACTTACTATTTTCATTCTACACATCACAAACCTTCGTTGATCCTGGTGATGTTTTCGTTAGGCGTTCCGATTCAATGTCATACTTCAAGATTCTGTAACATTCAAGTCTCTCTTCTAGAAAAAGGGCATATGTCCTTACCCATGCAGAACAATCCCAAGCTTCAAAATGAAATATTTTTAAACAAACATTATGATAGTCCTCCTCATCAGCAAACTAGTTAAATTCAATAGAAATTAAAGAGAAGCATTTTACCAAGAGGACTTGAATCATCCTTAAAATTTGATATTTGGAGAATATGTCCTCTGTGTGAATAATTGAGAAGTTCTTCCCTGAAGGTTGGATCACCCTCTCTCAATGTCCTATGTACAACTATCAACGTCTTCAAGGCAACCTATGAGAATCAACAGAGAAACATCATAAAATTTGGGTGGTTGTATCATCATTGCATAGATATTTCTTTCTTGGCTTTTGCGCATTTCCTTATTAACAAAATTTGCCATATTACATTATAAGCATTAATGCGGAATACACAATTGAAACGAAAATGGAAAAGAAATTTACAATCCAATTCCGCGTCTTCGACAATCTCTTTGCCAATGCATGAATACAATACGCCACATCCGCCCTAGGCCTCACCACAGACGTCGCCGAAAATATTTCTACCAATCAGAAAACCGATAATAAGCATATTTTGTAAGCATATTTACATAAGAACAAAAAAAACTCACTTCGAACATGACGTTCTTTAGGCGGACATTCAACATGATTGGTAGCCTTGACAATGGCGATATCCAAATCCTTCAAACAAAAAACAGAATCAGATAATCGAACATGTAAATCATCGATTGATTGATTGATTGAATCTGAAATAGAAGAAAATTAACCTTGAATTCGCTGTTGACTTTAGCGAGGCCGACCTTGGTGGAGTCTTTGAGAGCGCCATAAGCTTTGCGGAAGCTCTGAAATGTGCCCATGGAAATCAGAATGGGGACGATGATTGAGGAGAGAGAAGGAGAGAGAGGGAGAGAAAGGAAATGGCAATCATCTTCTCTCCTCCGTCATTGAAACTTCCATTAACAACCAAAACCAGCGAAATCTCTCTCTTTTTCTCTCTCTTTCTCTCTAACCAAAATGTGCGCATCAACCAAAATGAAGAGCAAAAAAAAACTATTCAAAATTGTTTTTCGTTTAAGGTCGGGAAAAATGGCGGGTTTCAGTTACCCGTTTCTGTTTTTTCTTTTAATCTTTCACATTTTTTCTTTTTTACTATTCAGTCCTTCATGTTTCGGGTTTGGGTGGCGGGAATGGAAGGTTACTTTAGTAATTGTGCAATGGAATTTTGTGCTTGTGTTCTGATTGGTTGGAATGCATCTTGGCGTTTCGCTGGAGGATTTTTTGTGCTGGCATTCCCTGTCAAATTCCTGCATTTTTTTCTTAAAATTTTAAAACTATGTTTAAATTAGGCTAAATTATTAAGGATGTTTCCAACTTTACATTTTGTTCGAAAATATTCCTAAATTTTAAATGTTTCAAAAATATCTTTTTAACTTTTGAAAAGATTTTTAAGCTAAATTATATAAAATACCCTAAAACTTTGTACTTTGTGTCTAAAATCCCTTTGAACTTTCAAAAGTTTCAAAAATTTCTTTAAACTTTAAAAAATAGTTTAAAAATACACTTGTCGTTAGCCTAGGATGGAAACGTAGTGCCCCAAACAATGATTAAGGGTATTTTCGTAACTCTATAATATTGTTATGTTTTGCTAATTTAGATAAACTAGTATAATTAATTATTTAAATTTAGTTTTGAGTCCTTAGGAGACTTAATTTATGATAATTGAGAGCTATTATGCTTAAATGATATAATTTATTTATCAAAGTTGATTTCAACACTTGGTTGTATATAATTATTACAATTCTATATGAAAAAAATAATTACTCTAAATATTTGTAAGTTATATTTATGTTTATTTATTTGAATAGTAGAAGGGAATAATGAATATAAATGCAAGATTATTTAACTTGGTGAAAATGTTATATTAAGTAGATGTAGGGTATAGTTATTTACAACGTTTGTAGTTATAACTTTTTGTCATAAGTTTTTAATTGAATCATTGAGAAGGTAACACAAAGTAATTAGGGTTTTTAAAAAAATAACAAAAAATAACTTGGGGTTTTAAAATATATATATTTGTGTTTAAATTCATTAATTAGTACTTGTTTAAAGAGGGTACATAGGAAATAGGAAGAATTCTAGTTATAACTTAAGTTAACTTCAACCATAGTTTAGCTTTCTTAACCCAACCTTTTGAGCTTCCACCTAAGGGTAATTAAGAGTTTAGGTAGGTAAATTGAAGAGCCAAAATCCCATTTTAGGACTTCTTGGTCGTGCATGCATGGAGGAGGGAGAAAAAGAGGTTTGGTCACTTTCAAAAAACATTGTCTATTAAGTTTCCCAAGTGCCCTTTCTTTTATCCTTCAAGAGAGCTTAAAGAAATCTGAAATTTTCTTCTCTAACCCCCACCTTCGTGCTGTAAATCACACTTCTTAGAAAGAATATTGTGTATCAAAAGTTGTTTCAAGTGGTGTTGTTAGATTTCACAAGATTGTTCAACGGTAGCGTCAAATTGGTAAGAAAAACCCATTTTCAATTTCCTTTTGTAGTGAATCTTTCCCTATTCATTATTGTAGACCCTAAGCATGTTCGTACTTCTTTTCTAAGGTACTAAAGTATTGTCTCAAACTCCTTAGTTACTTAAGATTTCCTCCACCCATCAATACAGTAGAAAGGAAAACGCATTAAACGGTAAGGACAATTCTCTTTAGCTTTCAATTTTCCTTAGGCATTGTTCTTAGCAAACCTAGGTGTTTTTTTAGTGCTATTTAGATCTTAAGATGTTGATTTTAGGTCTGAGAATCAAAATGAAAATGGTTCAAAACAATCCCTAAAACTAGTCTAAGATTGTGTTTTATCGGTTTATGCAATCTTTCTCGTTTTACCTTGTTTGATGTCAAAATTAAAATACGTTCGCTATGAAACTTTGAAATCATGATTAGTAGCTTAGGGTTATCCAAAAATTATGATTAAGGCATTAAAATTAATCTTTATGGTTTATTTTTCATAGGCTAAATTTTGGTAAAAATATTATTACTTGCATTTTGAATTTCTTCTTTCATTAATCTTAAAATTTACAAATAATTTTCATGTATTTTTATGTATAAATCAGAGGCTAATAATATCACTTAAAGGATTAAGTTATGAGATTTATGTAATAATTTTTATTAGTAATGATAACTATGAAAATTAATATGTAGTTTAGGTTAGCTAGATAAATTAGTATACTTAGCTAGCTAATGAGCTTCCTTTAGGAAATCAAATTTGATTTGTTAAAAAGTAATTAAAATCATGATAAATGTTATATAGAAATCTTAGAAAGGATTTAGATTTCAAGCTTGAGGTAAGTGGATTCTATCATAAGTTACCGAATTGAGTGAATTTGTTTTATTGTCGTGTTTAATTGTATAGTTGTATTATAATTTGTAAGTAGTTAAGCATCATAAGTTTCTAATTGAATGTTTTATTATGTAGTTTTGTTTTTGTTTTATTGGATTATTGTTGTGATTGACTCTTATGGATAATTATCCATTGAGTTGTTTTCTTGAATTATGAAGTGTTGAATGTTTGAATTTGACTATTGATTATAATCTATTTGTATTATGTTTCTTTTTATACATGTTTGATGGAATCTTGTTGATTTGTAACATTTAATTAATGTTTGAGAAAGCATGTTATAATGTGTAATTTTCATGATTTTTTGCTTCCCATGATTTGTGTTAGCATGTTGATTGATAATATATGTTTAGGTTAAGCATGTCATGATTGTATGTTACATTGCATTGAAGTCTAGTTAGAAGGCCAAACAAGGTAAAAATGATTTACTAGTTTTGGAAACTTGTTTAGTGGCGAATGATAATTTTTCTGGATAATTGATTTAGGGGTCATTAATCATGTGTGTTCTTCTTTTTAGGGGATTAGTTCCTAGCAACAGCTTGGGATTGGCGAGATGACCTTGCGGGTTGTAACTGGGCAGGTCGTCTCAGTGGTTGCAGTGGGAGGCATCAAGTTACTCTTTCATAAATCTTTTCTTTCTTTACACAATGTTTATGTAGTTCCTGGTTTAAAAAGGAACTTGATTTTTGTACAATGTTTGTTAGAACAATGTTATTCCATCAATTTTAATGTAAATAAAACATTTATTTATAAATATGGTGTTCTTATTTGTTCTGCAAACTTAGAGAGTAATTTATATGTACTAAGGCCGTTAGCATCTAAAGCTCTTCTAAATACTAAAATGTTTAGAACTGCAACAACTCAATATAAAAGACAAAAGATTTCTCCTTAAGAAAATGTTTATCTTTGGCATTTAAGATTAGGTCACATAAATCTCAATAGGATTGAGAAATTGGTTAAAAGTGGACTTCTAAGTGAGTTCGAATTACTTGTATGTGAATCTAGTCCTTAAGGCAAAATGACCAAAAGGCCTTTTATTGGAAAATGTTATAGAGCCAAAGAACCCTTAGAACTTATACATTCAGACATTTGTGGTTCCATGAATGTTAAGGCTAAAGGGTTGAAATCTCTTTGCAGCGGAAGTTTTTCAGAGAACCAAACACAGTATTTTAACTTAGATAAAAAAAAACATTACATTTGAAAAATAATAAGAATGCCTCACAAACATTTTACTGCATACATAAGCTAAGCATGCTGTGAAAAATTAAAAATTCTAAATTTATAATAAAACTATAAAGAAGAAAAGACCATACCTTTTTTGTGACTCATATGAATTTTCACCAACTCCTTTGGGAAAATATTTCATCTTTATACGATCTCTACAAATTGCACAGGAACACCACCACTTGGATTCACTAGTAATCTCCTTAGGGAATAGATGAGGCAGGGTGGTGGGATTCTTATTTTGTATTTGAGATATTCTATAGAGAGTAATTGGGAGAGCATGAGCGAGACTTAAAAAAAAAAAAAAAAAAAAAAAAAAAATTACAAATGAAAAATAATAAGAATGACTCACAAACATTTTACTGCATACATAAGCTAAGCATGCTGTGAAAAATTAAAAATTCTAAATTTATAATAATACTATAAAGAAGAAAAGACCATACCTTTTTTGTGACTCATATGAATTTTCACCAACTCCTTTGGGAAAATATTTCATCTTTATACGATCTCTACAAAGTGCACAGGAGCTCCACCACTTGGATTCACTAGGAATCTGCTTAGGGAATAGATGAGGCAGGGTGGTGGGATTCTTATTTTGTATTTGAGATATTCTATAGAGAGTAATTGGGAGAGCATGAGCGAGACTTAAAAAAAAAAAAAAAAAAAAAAAAAAAATTACAAATGAAAAATAATAAGAATGACTCACAAACATTTTACTGCATACATAAGCTAAGCATGCTGTGAAAAATTAAAAATTCTAAATTTATAATAATACTATAAAGAAGAAAAGACCATACCTTTTTTGTGACTCATATGAATTTTCACCAACTCCTTTGGGAAAATATTTCATCTTTATACGATCTCTACAAAGTGCACAGGAGCTCCACCACTTGGATTCACTAGGAATCTGCTTAGGGAATAGATGAGGCAGGGTGGTGGGATTCTTATTTTGTATTTGAGATATTCTATAGAGAGTAATTGGGAGAGCATGAGCGAGACTTAAAAAAAAAAAAAAAAAAAAAAAAAAAATTAAATAAAAAAAAAAAAAAAAAAAAAAAAAAATTAAATAAAAAAAAAAAAAAAAAAAAAAAAAAATTAAATAAAAAAAAAAAAAAAAAAAAAAAAAAATTAAATAAAAAAAAAAAAAAAAAAAAAAAAAAATTAAATAAAAAAAAAAAAAAAAAAAAAAAAAAAAACAACCCTATTTCCTCTATTTCACGCAAACAGAAGGAGGAAGCTAAAATTAACTCAATTGCCATACTCATTTTGGGTTTATGCTGTAACGACGACATTATATATTTTTTAACAATGTTCCATCCAAAAGTGTTTCTAAGACTCCTTCAGATTTTGGAGTTGTCCAGCATATGTGCTTGAGACAAATCCTAAGAAATTGTAACATCGTTTAAGAGTATGCCTATTTATAGGGTATCCCAAGGAAATGAGAAGTGGTCTTGTAACGACCCGACTAATACAATCTAATCGGACCATTACTCAATGCATGCATATTTTAAAAAGACACTATGCTAAATAGTAAGAAAGAAACAATGCTAAAACTCAAGAAAAACAATGCATAAACATATAAAAAAGAAATCTTGGTTCGGGGTACCCCTAATAAAAATCAATAAATTTTCGTGAACAGGAATCCACATACAAAACTAAAAGACAAGTTTCAAAACAAAATTTGACAATTTAACCAAAACTCAATAAAACATGCAGTACTAGCGGAAGCTACTACAGGTCCCGTGAAGCCATCAAGGATTCCTCTTGTCATTCGCCAGCATGTTCTTTCCCTTACCTGAAAAAAATAAGATGAAAGGGTGAGCAATTATATTACTCAGTAAGTGACCCCACTACCGGAGCCAGGCTAGGCACCCAAGTCCTTTAGGTGCATTAGTCATACGACAGACATATCTAACATACTTTTATAGGGAACTGGTTATACTGGCACCCAAGTCCTTTAAGTGCATTAGTCATAAGACAGGCATATCTAACATACTTTTATAGGGAACTGGTTATACTCTCCCTACAGTTGGTTTTGGATGTCCACAAACCTCTGGAGCCCCGAAGGAACTCTTACCTCTGGTGATCCCGAGGGACCACAACCTCTAGTGAACCCGAAGGAACACATCCTCTGGTGACCCCGAAGGACCACAACCTCTGGTGAACCCGAAGGAACACAACCTCTAGTGACCCCGAAGGACCACAACCTCTGGTGAACCCGAAGGAACACAACCTCTGGTGACCCCGAAGGACCACAACCTCTGGTGAACCCGAAGGAACACAACCTCTGGTGACCCCGAAGGACCACAACCTCTGGTGAACTCGAAGGAACACAACCTCTAGTGACCCCGAAGGACCACAACCTCTGGTGAACCAGAAGGAACACAACCTCTAGTGACCCCGAAGGACCACAACCTCTGGTGAACCCGAAGGAACACAACCTCTAGTGACCCCGAAGTACCACAACCTCTGGTGAACATCCAACCGACGTAGGGGAGTTACCACTACCCAGCACACATGACCAATTAAATTCTCACTCCTTTCCTTCCATGAATTCATACATTAACAGCGCTGTTTACAAACATCTCGTAATACAAGCATATGCATTTCACATACATCCTTTAAAACATGGGAATTTCATACAAGCATACTATCTCACATGGGGCTTAGAAATTTTACTCATCATGGCAACTAAACATATGGCGATTTCACATACATCCTTTAAACATGGGAATTTCATATAAGCATGCTATCTCACATGGGGCTTAGAAATTTTACTCATCATGGCAACTAAACATATGGCGGGAAGGCGGTTCAGGTAGTAAGACCACTTACATTGAGACTAGGTGCAAATAGCTAACCAAGCAGCCAATTCTCACAAAATGCTTGAGTTAAAACCCCAAAGTGCAACTAAGTCACAATCTTCTTCCATACTTCAAACAATGAGTCCAACCAAAATGAACCCTTAAACCCGCTTGGACAGCTTGTTTCTGATCCCAAAATCCATGGAAGCCTGAATCTAAAATCCAACCTCAATGAGTAACAACAATTAAAACCAATTCACGAAATTACGAGATAATCAACAATACTTACCCAAACAGTCCTGACCTAACCAAGTCTTGAAATCCTAGCGTAACTCACGAAAAGGAATATCGCCAGAGCAACAACTTGCAAACCCATTGACATCCAAGATTGGCTTAAGTACATATATATATATATATACTTCTTTAAATTCTCTTTCCTTTTCCTTTTCCAGAACCCTAAATATATATATTAAAATTTCCATTTTCCTTTTCCTTTTCCTTTTCCTTTTTCCAAAACAAAACACAACTTATTTAATATAATATTCTTCAACCCATCAAATCAAATCTTTTCCAACCACCACTTAATAATTTATTTAACCAAAATATCTTCTAACAAATCAATTCCCCAACTTAAATTCAATTCTAACTTATCCTCATATTTTCTTAAATTAATCAAGTTCTTAAATCTCACCCAATTTCTAATTTAAATCCAACTTTTAAATCTCTCCCAAATAAATTCAATTTTCCACTAATTGAATCAAATCTAAATCTTTTTATCACGATTACTTTAAATTGAAATATTTTCTCAACATAGTCCAATTAAAGCTTCAAAATTCAAACAACTAACCAAATAATTCAAGAAAACAAATTTTTAAAAAAAATTAATTTCTTGAAAATTTGGGATGTCACAGGTCTCTTCTTTGATCCCAAACAGAATCAAGTATTTATATAGACAAATGCTACATTTTTGGAAGAAGACCACATGAGAGAGCATATATCCCGCAGTAAAATAGTGTTAAATGAACTTTCCAATGAAACTACTGAAACTTCAACAAGAGTTGTTGAACAAGTTTGTACATCAACAAGAGTTGTTGATGGGGCTTCATCAAGTCATACATATCCTCCTTAAGAGTTGAGATAGCCTCGACGTAGTGGGAGGGTTGCAAACCCACCTACTCGTTATTTGGGTTTAACTGAAACTAAAGACATCATACCAGATGATGAAGTTGAGGATCCATTGACCTATAATCATGCAATGAATTATGTAAACAAAGATGAATGGGTTAAAGTTATGGATCTTGAAATGAAGTTTATGTACTTCAATTCAGTCTAGGAACTTGTAGATCAACCTGAAGGGGTAATACCTATAGGTTGCAAATGGATCTACAAGAGGAAAAGAGGTGTCGATGGTAAGGTGGAAACCTTTAAGACTAGACTAGTGGCAAAGGGTTATACCGAAGTTGAGGGAGTGGATTATGAAGAAACTTTCTCACATGTTGCCATGCTTAAGTCTATTGGGATTCTTTTGTCCATTGCCACATATTATGACTATGAAATATGGCAAATGGATGTTAAGACTGCCTTTTTGAATGGTAATCTTGAAGATACCATTTACATGAAACAACAAGAAGAATTCGTTCAACAAGGTTAAGAGCAAATGGTTTGCAAGCGTAATCGGTCCATTTATGGATTGAGACAAGCATCTAAATCTTGGAATATAAGATTTCATACTCTAATCAAGTCTTATGGCTTTGACCAAAATCTTAATGAACCTTGTGTCTACAAGAAAATCATCAACAATTCCAATTCAGTAGCTTTCTTAATGTTGTATGTGGTTGATATCCTACTCACGAGGAATGGTGTAGGTTTATTGACAGGTGTAAAGAAATGGCTAGCTGCCCAATTCCAAATGAAAGAACTGGGTGAGGCGCAATTTGTTCTAAGGATCTAGATCATAAGGGATCAGTAGAACAAAACGTTAGCCTTGTCTTAGGCAACATACATTGGCAAGATGCTTGTTAGATTTTCGATGCACAATTCCAAAAGGGGTTTATTGCCTTTTCAGCATGAGATTGTATTGTCTAAGGAACAGTGTCCTAAGACTCCTCAATAGGTTGAAAAAATGACCTGACATTTGCTATGCAATTGGGATTGTCAATAGATATCAGTCCAATCTAGGATTTGATCACTAGACTGCAGTTAAAACCATTCTCAAGTATCTTCGAAGAATGAGAAACTACATGCTTGTGTATGGGGCTAAGGATTTGATCCTTACAAGATACACAGACTCTAATTTTCAGATTGATATGAATTCCAGAAAATCCACATTAGGATCAGTGTTTACTCTTAACGGAGGGGCTATAGTTTGGCAAAACACAAAGCAAGGTTACATTGCTGACTCTACCATGGAGGCAGAGTATGTAGCTGCTTGTGAAACTACTAAAGAGGTTGTCTGGCTTAGGAAGTTTTTGATAAACCTGGAAGTTGTTCCAAACATGTCAATGTCCATCACACTTTATTGTGATAATAGTAGTGTTGTGGCAAATTCCAAGGAGTCTAGAAGCCACAAATGTGGAAAACATATAGAATGCAAGTATTAATTTGATACGGGAGATTGTGCAATGAGGAGACGTGGTTGTCACACGAATTGCTTCGGAGCACAATGTTGCTGACCCATTTACATAGGCTTTTACAACTAGAGTGTTTGAGGGTCACCTGGAGAGTCTGGGTCAACGGGACATGCGATATCTAGTTTAGGGCAAGTGGGAGATGGGTATAGAGTTATGCCCTAGTTTATATGTATTGTACACCCCACTAGCTTTAGGACAAGTGGGAGATTGTTGGGACTGGTGTGTCCTATCTCTCTTGGGTCTCGTGGTTTTGTAAATACATTTATTTATTGAACAGAATAAGAAGTTATTTTATCTATCTTTTGTATTAACCCAATCCAATAAACTAAGATTCCATGGTTATTTTACGTAAACTTAAACATGTATATGGTTGACATACAAGGTTCGATCATGTTTAAGTAATACCCAAAAGGTCTGTAAGTATAGGAATAAGGTTGGGTGTCTTATTTTGGTAACACTATGGGTGCAGTCCATTTTGTATTTATTACAAAGAGTTGTAAAAATGTTACAAACAATTTGATCCTACTTTCATGTGGAGACATGTGAGTGGGGATATCCTATGTAAAGAATTTGTATAAGACCGGACCGCAAAATGTTTAATTTCTCTTTGTAGCGTCGTTAATTGTAGAAATTAACATTTCATAGGATGACTATAAGTAACTTGACCTGAATCCTGAGTGAGTTATGAACTCCTGTCTATGAGGGCAATCTTTTGATATGTATGGGTGAGAGTGGCCAGATCACCAACTCAATAAACATACCATTTTGGGGATTTGTCTAATTAGGGAGCTAGGAACATATCTTCACAAGATGGAATTCACTTCTTCCCATGTTGAGGGTAAGTAGATAAATTACTCCCTTAAGAACTGATTCCGAATCTTGAACCATGAAGCCTCACCCTCTCACTGGCCCGAGAGGGGTTAGTTTATAGTTGAACTAAAAACAGTTTATTTATTAGAGGGATTAGTGATACTTAAGGAGTTAAATATAACTACGATAATTTGACTCAATTGTAGTTATGAGTAATTTGTGAAGGGTTAACTTACTGTTGATTAGTTAATTCCGTGGACACAGAAATATATCTATAGTATGAAGAGTGCAACTATAGGTTTTTAGTTGAGTGACCTATAGTTAATGAATATTGATTAATCTAATATCATTGAAGCTTCTAACTATAGTTCTATAAGGTTCCCTTGCTAGCTCATTAAGGATTTGTAGTTATGAGTAATTAAAGAGTTTAATTGATTAATCTCATATCATTGAAGCTTCTAACTATAGTTCTATAAGGTTCCCTTGCTAGCTCATTAAGGATTTGTATAAGAATCAAACATTTTGGTTAATTTGAAATGTTCAAATTAATAAGGGAGTTAATTGTATATGATAAAATCAGTATAATGTATATAGATATATTATAATATAAACTTTATTTTGAATGAGATTCAAAATTTATACTTTATGTTATCAGAAAGAAGAATATTTAAATAAGATTTAAATATTAATTATATAAATGAGATTTATATAAAAACTATGGGTTAAAATTAATATGAATGAGATTCATATTAAAACTATAAGTTATGTGAGAGAATGTTGTTTAAATATGATTCAAATTAAATTAAATATGTGATACAATTAATTAATTAATTTAATTAATTATATATATTAAATATGATTTAATATATTATATAATTAAATTAATATTATTATTGTTATTATATTATTATTAAATAAATAACTTCCCACATTTAAGGAAGCTATTTCCCCCTATCTCACATTTAACATAAAAAGAAAAAAGAGAAGGGAGAAGAAGTTACCTGTAGTACAGAAGGTGTTCTGTAAAAGGTTTTCCTCTCTCAAAAAAGTTCTCTCTTCTTTTCTCTTATCAAAAATAGAGAGCCCACCACTCCTTTGTTCATTCTTCCTAGATAATAGCAAGGTAATTTTGTGGTGGAATTACCATATTCGTTGGAGAAGGTTACATTGGTTCATGATTTGGAGAAGAAAAATTCCATATTGAAGACGGTCTTCAAAGGTAGGAAACTTCTATCCCTTAATTCTTCTCAAAAGCATGTTAAAGTTTATGTTTATCCAAGTTGTATGTGACACCCCAATTTTGACCTTTATTTTGGTTTGGAATAATGTTTAATAAAGAAAAAGGAAAATTAATTTTGGAAGGAAAGAGAAAAGGAAATTTAATTTGGAATAAAAGGAGGAAACTAATTTTGGAAGGAAAGAAAGGAGGGAATTTAATTTAGAATAAAATGGGTAACTAATTTTGGAAGGGAAGAGTAGAGGGAAATTAATTTTAAATTTATTTGGGTTTCCTTTTAGATTAATTAGGGGTGCCTCATTTTGAGTGCAGCCCACACTCTCTCTCTCCCGCCGCCGCACGCATACACACTCGCAACTTCTCTCCCTCGCAGACCTTTCCCCCGTCCAGCTTCTTCTCTCTCAGCTTCTCTCCGTCGTCGACACACTCTCTCCTGCGCACTGTCTCGCTCTCTTTCCCTATCGCGGCGTCAAACTCTCTCGACTCTTGCTGTCTCACTCACTGTCTCGTTCTTGCTAGACTCTTGCTCTCCCTCACAGCAGTACGTTTCTCTCTCTCTCTCTCTCTCACCGTCTCGCTCTCGTTAGACTCTTACTCTCCCTCACAGCAGTATGTTTCTCTTCTCTCTCTCTCTCTCCCTCTCACTCTCTCTCTCTCTCTCTCTCTCTCTCTCTCTCTCTCTCTCTTTCTCTTTTTTTCGGTTTTACTCAACCGGTAGCACCTCTCTAACATGTTTCTCTCAGCTACTCCTCCTCACGTTGCCGCCGTGCCGCCGCCATCGGATCTCCCCCTCGGACGCTGTTGCCCCACCGCCGCTGTCATTGGATTTTTCTCTTTACTGCCGCCGCTATCTTTTACCGCAATTCAATCGGGGATTTCAACCCAAGTTTCTGGACAGGATTTGAGTTGCGCAGTCAAGTGACTAAATTAAATCCCACTCTAAATAATTTACCTATTGACGGTATCGTTGGACTCGATACCTCGAATTCTTAGATTATTTCCCTGATAATTGGTATTATTGCATAGTTTGTTAGTACAGTTGCCTGATTCGGATATTTGGACTGTTGCCTCTGTTAAATTAGGCCTGTAAGACCTCGATGTTTGGACTGTTGCCTCTGTTAAATTAGAGCTGCGAAAATTTAAGATGTCTGGACTGCTGTTTCTAATAAATAGAACTATGGATACGTTCAGCATATGTATATTTGATCAATGTAACATCCCCTGCATGTGTACAATATATTAAATACCAGGCTCAGGTGACCACAGGGTAGATGCCATGATAGAATGCTATAGACTTCGTTTACCCCTGAACGCATATTATTGTTCCTTACGTTGGCAGCATAATCACCAGTTCGTGTCTCTTTGGGGCACCAGTATGTGTTCCTTCAGGGCACCAGTTTGTGATTCTTCGGGATCATCAGTATGTGTTCCTTCGGGATCATCAGCATGTGTTCCTTCGGGACACCAGTTTGTGATTCTTCGGGATCACCAGTATGTGTTCCTTCAGGATCACTAGTTTGTGAACGCGTTTTACCAACGATAGAGGTTATCTATGTTAATTTCATGTTGTGCGTATACAGATTCAGTGTTTAGTTGAGCCCGGTAGAGAGATTACTTACTGAGTGCCTTCGTATTCATCCTTTTTCTTTTATGCCTCCAGGTAAGGGAAGGAATGTGCTGGCGAATGACAAGAAGAATCCTTAAGGCGCTATGGGACTCGCAGGGTCTTCTGCTAGGGTTGCATACCCATGTTTTTCGGTCATTTAAATTTAAAGTTTAATATGATTTTTCCGCGTCATGTTTGGGATTTCAATATTGAATTATTTATTTACTGAACTTAATTTCTTTCTAATAAATTGAATAATTCCAAAGAAAAAAATTGTTTTCTTAGGGGTACCCCGAACCATTGTTATTTACATGCTTTAATAAAAATCTCTGATTTCTTTAAATTATGCTGTCTTTCTTCCTCAATGTTGCATGTATCGAGTAATGGTCCTGTCACACCCCCTCCCAAATTTACCTACATAACCTAAAAGGAGATGTGAGAATAGTATACATCACCCCTCTTGTGACGCATACCATCCATTCCTTCACTAAATATCCTGAACTGTCCACAATATACATTTCACACCATAAGACATTTCAAATATAACACATAGGAAGTTATATACAAGCCGATAATTCAAATCTTCAACTTATTCACATGCCCTTATACAAACCATAGTTCAACCCCTTGTAAATGTACATCTAGGTCTACATGCCACCTAAATAAGGTTTAACATACAAGCCACACTTCAAAACAAGTTAGATTTTCTAGAAACTCGAAGCTTAAGCAGAGCGAGTTGGAGTAGGCAAAGCACCAGAAACGTCCTTGCTACCTGGAGGGGAAAGAAAACTTGAAAACATAAGCTAACAGCTCAGTGAGTGACTAATTTAACAAACTGTTTTAGTTCGAAAATCATCAGAAATAATACTAAGTTCAACGTCATGTTTAAAACATGAAATCACTTCATATACATTAGTTAAAACATAATCAGTTGCCCTTATCAAATCATACACGATTTTCAGCAAATCATAAGAAAACAGTTTAGTTGCAATACTTCTCCTTAGTTGAAGTGGAGCACAACTCAACACTCCAACGTCGAAAACGAATAAGGCTCGATACGGAGCAAGACTCAACGCACTAGCATATAACCTCTATGTGCACATAGGAATGTGGCGGGTTGCCCAAGTACCTTCTCATGTCCCTCAGTACTGGGTCCCGGGGAAACTCACGTGCCTTCTCAAGTCCATCAGCACTGAGCCTCCTCTTAAACGTTTTTCCTTTAAAGAAGCAACACTTTATACAAACAAATCGTATGCAAATCATTCATAAGAACACAGGGCAACTATTATATCAATAACATTTCATAAACATACTTTTCTATAACTTTAAGAACATAAAATACGCTTCATAAAACATTTGATCACAAAATCATATTCCATTGGAAAATCGAACTATCATGTACACAAAATTGTTTTAAAGTAAGAAAAGTGTCACTCACAACTTTTTCTAGGCCTTGAGTGGATTATACGCCTTTCATATCTCCTCTTGGCCTGAAATAAATACTTTCCCTTGTTATACTTCTTTTCCATTCACTTAAACATAAACAACTCTTCATATGCACAATGTTTACAGTTCATCATACGGCTAGGCTTTTGTTGGTTTATTCTCAAGCCTTAAATACTAAAGCAATTACTGCAAGCTGTTCCTTATCCTTTTGTTATACCTTAATTTCAAGAAAAATTTGCGTGCAACTCACTTCTTCTGCCACACCAACGATTTGAGTCTTACCTTCTCCTTAACAAAGCCGACTGCTGCAGCTTTGGTATCTCTGATTCATCCCTGTTAAAAACACATTTCCAGTCCAAACTAAGATTTCTTCCCTTCTACAAACTTGTAAAGAATTAAGTTCCACAGCTTACCTCAAAGTGTCAAGACTTAACTCTTTTTCGTTCTCCAGTTATTCTAAAATCATTCTGCGTTGCTCCAGATTGCCTAAAAATTCTGTAATTGCTGCTTTTACGTAAAGATTCACATGATTAACTTCAATTTCAGCTTTACCATCCTTCATAAGACTTGTTAGGAATTATGTTAACTTACTGACCTCAAAATTTCAGCCCTAAACTCGACTTCCTCGATTCATTCTACTCCAAACATCAACCACTATTCAGTCTATGCGACTAAGAATCAATCTTCAGTTCCAACTCTGTTTTCAGCACCAAGACGAGTAGAATTTCACCCATAATCTACATGAACACCTTCCTCTACCTTCTCTTGTGGTTTCTCTGAAAAATGGAGCCGACTTAAGCTCTAAAAAATGTCTACAAATGATTAAACATTTAATTTATTCACCTATATATACAGCCGACTTAACCCTCACAAGCACCAAGATTTATGTTGCCGACTTACCCCTCACCCGCAGGCTGGCGCGGGGTCCTCTCTTCGACGCAAGACACTCATGTCAAAATTCTACTTCAACGCCTTCAGCAACTAACCACACTCAGCGCATGGTGCTCTCAACACCTCCTCTCAACGCCTCCTACTTTCGACGCATGCAACTCAGTCATTCACACCACTAACTTCATCGCGTCAAGCCCGCTCTGTCTTCGACGCAGTGACTTCAACGCATGGTTCAAGCATATTTCTTCCCCTGCCAACGATCACTTATCTTTCGACGCGGGCAGCTACTTCAGCTCATAACCCTTCGTGATTCAATCAACAACGCATGGTTTCTCAAATAATTCAACTTCCCTCTTCATTCACCAACGCATAGTCTTGGCCAACACAGCCAAAATTTTGCTCTCCAAAAATTTTGCTCTCCAAAAATTTTGCTCTCATTCTCGGCTACTTTTCCTCTAGCAACGCATGGCCTCAATTGCTTCTCCCCCAACACTTGGTATTACAAGTCAGTGCTTACAGGTCCAGTCGGTTTAGGTGGGCCGTTACATTGCATGTTCTCTATAATTTAAGTTTTTCCAAAAGAAATGTAATGGTACATGACAATCACTCGCCTCCACTAAGAATTCGATTCCTTCAGTCTCATGATCTATATGTTAGGATAGGTTGTGCAAGCATGCAAGCATATTGTATGTGATTGTGCATGAAGGTTCATTATGATGAGAACCACTTACGGAGTATTTTTATACTACCTCTCATGGTTTTTTTCTTTTTTAAGATAGTCATGTAGATGATGATGATGAGTTCGTCGTGAATGATCTTGGCATTGAAAAGGAGGAGCCATGAGACATCTCGCCTTAATTTTAATTTAATTCATTTAGAACCATATATTTATTTTATGTTGACTTCATACTTAAGATTATATTGTTATTTTATAATTTATGCTGCTAATGTAACGACCCGACTAATACATTCTAAACGTACCATTACTCAATGCATGCAAACTTTCAAGAAAATCACTGTACGGTTAGTAAGAAAGAAACAATGCTTTCCATGGAAATTTATGTTTATTTAAACTCAAGAAAACAATGCATAACATATAAAAGAGAGTTTTGGTTCGGGGTACCCCTAATAAAAATCAATAAAATTTCATGAACAGGAATCCACATACAAAATAAAAGGCAAGCTTCAAAACAAAATTTGACAATTTAACAAAACTCATTAAAACATGCAGTACTAAGCGGAAGCTACTGCGGGTTCCGTGAAGCCATCAATGATTCCTCTTGTCATTCGCCAGCACGTTCTTTCCCTTACCTGAAAAATATAAGATGAAAGGATGAGCAATTATATTACTCAGTAAGTGACCCCACTACCGGAGCCGGGCTAGGCACCCAAGTCCTTTAAGTGCATCAACCATAAGACATGCATATCTAACATACTTTTATAGGGAACTGGTTATACTCGCCCTACTGTTGGTTTTGGATGTCCACAAACCTCTAGAGCCCCCGAAGGAACTCTTACCTCTGGTGATCCCGAAGGAACACAAATCTCTAGTGTACTCGAAGGAGCACAACCTCTGGTGAACCCAAAGGAACACAAACCTCTAGTGAACCCGAAGGAACACATCCTCTAGTGACCCCGAAGGACCACAACCTCTAGTGAGCCCGAAGGAACACATCCTCTAGTGACCCCGAAGGACCACAACCTCTAGTGAACATTCAACCGATGTAGGAGAGTTACCACTACCCATCTTACATGCTCAAACAAATTCGCACTCCTTCCATTCCATAAATTCATACATTAACATACTGTTCATAAACACTTCATAGTACAAACATATGCATTATCATTCAAATAAATCCTTTAGACATGGGAATTTCATACAAGCATGCTATATCACATGGGGCTTAGATATTCTACTATATCATGGCAACTAACATATGGCGAGAAGGCAGTTCAGGTAGTAAGACCACTTACATTGAGACTAGGTGCAAATAGCTAACCAAGCAGTCAATTCTCACAAAATGCTTGAGTTAAAACCCCAAAGTGCAACTAAGCCACAATCTTCTTCCATACTTCAAACAATGAGTCCAACCAAAATGGACCCTTAAACCCGCTTGGACAACTTGTTTCTGATTCCAAAATCCATGGAAGTCTGAATCTAAAATCCAACCTCAATGAGTAACAACAATTAAAACCAATTCACGAAATTACGAGAAAATCAACAATACTTACCCAAACAGTCCTGACCTAACCAAGTCTTGAAATCCTAGCGTAACTCACGAAAAGGGATAATGCCAGAGAGAGGGCAACAACTTGCAAACCCATTAACATCCAAGATTGGCTTAAGTATATATATATATATATATATACTTCTTTAAATTCTCTTTCCTTTTCCTTTTCCAGAACCCTAAATATATATATTTAAATTTTCATTTTCCTTTGCCTTTTCCTTTTCCTTTTCCCAAAACAAAACACAACTTATTTAATATAATATTCCTCAACCCATCAAATCAAATCTTTTCCAACCACCACTTAATAATTTATTTAACCAAAATATCTTCTAACAAATCAATTCCCCAACTTAAATTCAATTCTAACTTATCCTCATATTTTCTTAAATTAATCAAGTTCTTAAATCTCACCCAATTTCTAATTTAAATTCAACTTTTAAATCTCTCCCAAATATATTCAATTTTCCACTAATTGAATTAAATCCAAATCTTTTTATCACGATTACTTTAAATTGAATTATTTTCTCAACATAATCCAATTAAAGTTTCAAAATTCAAACAACTAACCAAATAATTCAAGAAAATAAATTTTTTTTAAAAAAAAATTACTTGAAAATTTGGGATGTCACAGCTAAACTCTAGTTTCAAGTTTTATTTAGCATGATAAGACACATTTTTAGTGGAAGCATGATGTGTATTTTTTAAGAAATTATATTTTATGAGTAATTACCTTGATTTAAGTTAATTAAATATATGTAAAAATTGAGATCATTACAAAAAAACGTTAGTGTTTTGTTTCAAAAATACCCTTGAACTTTCAAAGAGTTTCAAAAATACCCTTATTATCAGTATATGAACACAAACCACTAATACTCATTTCAAATATCTTTAAACTTTTAAAAGTTACACTAATACTTTAACATTGCAAAAAAAATTAAAAATAAAAATAAGATTGCCCTTGCCGTTAACATAGTCATCAATCTATTTGAAGTTTTCTTGAGTTCAAAAATAACTAAGTTTAAAATAAATTCTATAGATATTCTCTTTTTTCATATAGATACTCTCATTTATCCAATTCTTACACTAATTTTGTCACAACAAAATATAAACTATAACTTCAAATTAAAGCGTAAAATCCCACAAAACTCCAAAAATAAAAATCTCTCCTTAAATTTACCAAACCTGTAAATTTTAAAGAACAAAAGAACGTATTTGGCTACTAACACATAATCTTATCAAAACATACAAGTCCTAAGGTCCCTTTGTACTTCCACTATTCTTTTTCTTTTTGTTATAATCTATGTACCATAACTGAATGGGGTAATTTTTTTTTTAATGAGATTAACAAAAGGCTAAACAGTACACAAAAAGGAGAATAAGAGGGGAGAAAAAAAAATAGAGAAAATAGAGAAGTGGTAGGTCATATGTTGAAGTAGGAGAGATAGAAAATAGAAAAAGTGATGAGGTATAGATTAACAGTAGGAGCATTTTTTAACTTTTTTATGGGTACTAATGCACCTTTTGAAGGTTTATATTTATGCAACAAGATATTAACGGTTTCTGTTCATATATTAGTAGGAAGTGTATTTTTGAACAGTTCCTTAAGTTTAAGGGTAACTTTTTAACTTTTGAAAGTTTCAAGGGTATTTTTTAAACAAAAAACTAACGATTTCCATCCAAAAACTAACGGTAATGGTATTTTTGAACTTTTTTTTAAAGTTCAAGGGTATTAAACTTTTGAAAGTTCATAGGTAATTGACACAAAGTGCAAAGTTCAACGGCATTTTGTATAATTTAGCCAAATTTTTAAAATACTTTTGTTATTAGTTTTGGATGAAAATTGTAACGACCCGACTAATACATTCTAATCAGACCATTACTCAATGCATGCAAATTTCAAGAAAAGACCCGACGCTGAGTAATAAGAAAGAAACAATGCTACTTACGGAAATTTTTGTTTTATTTAATCCCATATAGAAAGAATTTTTGGTTTGGGGTACCCCTAATAAAATCAACAAAATTCCATGAACAGAAAACAAAAACAAAATCCATATACAAAATAAAAGACAAGCCTAAAAAAAAATGCAGTGCTAGGCGGAAGCTACTATGGGTCCCGTGAAGCCATCAAGGATTCCTCTTGTCATTCGCCAGCATGTTCTTTCCCTTACCTGAAAAAAATAAGATGAAAGGGTGAGCAATTATATTGCTCAGTAAGTGACCCCACTACCGGAGCCAGGCTAGGCATCCAAGTCCTTTAAGTGCATTAGTCATACAACAGACATATCAACATACTTCAATAGGAAACTGGTTATACTGGCACCCAAGTCCTTTAAGTGCATTAGCCTTAAGACAGGCATATCTAACATACTTTCATAGGGGACTGGCTCGCACCCAAGTCCTTTAAGTGCAACAACAATAAGACATGCGCATCTAACAAACTTTTATAGGGAACTGGTTATACTCGCCCTACAGTTGGTTTTGGATGTCCACTAACCTCTGGAGCCCCGAAGGAACTCAACCTCTGGTGATCCCGAAGGAACACAAACCTCTGGTGATCCCGAAAGACCACAAACCTCTGGTGAACCCGAAGGAACACAACCTCTGGTGACCCCGAAGGACCACAATATCTGGTGAACCCGAAGGATCACAACCTCTGGTGACCCCGAAGGACCACAAAATCTGGTGAACCCGAAGGAACACAACCTCTGGTGACCCCGAAGGACCACACTATCTGGTGAACCCGAAGGAACACAACCTCTGGTGACCCCGAAGGACCACAATATCTGGTGAACCCGAAGGAACA
>QLSR01000310.1:120617-192851 GCA_031780015.1 Citrullus colocynthis
TGGTTGAATTTTAGTTTTTGTGTGTGTGTGTGTTTTTTTTTTATTTTATTCAAGTTAGTTGAATTTTAATTTCTATATATATTTTTTTCGATTTTCAATTTTAATCCTATTTTCAATAAATTTTAAATTACTTGAAGTTGATTTTTATTACATATGATTAAATAATAATTGTTATTTCAAGCAACGGAATATAATATGTAAAACATGTTTCTAAATTTATAATGAATATGTTAACCGGTAACAATTTGTTTATATGAAATTCAAATATAAACTAAAAATATGGAGGAAATTTAAAATCGATTGAAAGTGTATGGACTAAAATGTAAATATTAGTGTATCTTATGTATTTGATGAATTATACAATATCTATATGAAATTGATATCTTTAGAGAAAACAATATTAGATTTTTTTTTCTTTTTGAAATTTATAAATTTGAGAATGTTATTCAATAAATAATTTACAAGTTGGTCAAACATATTTTTGTGCAAAAGTTTATTCTATAGAAACTAAAGAGTTTGTGAAGAATTTTTTTTTATTGAAATTAGTAGGTGAATTAACTAAAATTAAACCGAGATTAAAATTGCCAACACTTTTGATAAGCTTAGTATCAAAATTGATGAAATTAAAAATTTCATAGTTCATATTAATAAAACCAAATTTAAGACGATGTTATCCTAAATTAATTTCAAATTAACAACTAATTTTAAGATTTATGGAGAGGATATTAAGTTAAGACTAAAATGTTGTTTTAATCTAAAAAGGAAAAGACTGTAATCAGATGAGGGTGGATGCACCAGATTCACATACATACCTTCATTCTGGGCCGTCCATCTGCGTTGACTTTTCTAACTTGATATCTGATCTTCTTTGAGAACAGGCGAGTCCGCCTTTTCTCCTTGTACCGTAACACGCTGGCTTCTCTCAATAACCCTCCACCGTCCGAAAACAAATCAATCTGCGCCAGCCTGGCCTGCCAAATTCCACAAACATCCTCACACTTTAGTCATTATCCTCTACTTCGCATAACATTTAATTACTTCATAAACAAGGACAACCCCGTCATTTCACTTGAAATAAATCCGCATTTCCTTTTGTTTTTCAAAGCTTATTTTGAATGGATCAACAAAAAGAATTTATGGTTTACCATGTTGCCCTCACTTTCAATGAGGCTCGTAATTAAACACCATAGTTAAATTACTTTTTTTTTTCTTTATTTTCTTATAATTTCATTTTAGAGTTTTTTTTTTTCCATGAGAAAAGTCACTCACTGACAAGGAAAATCTATCAATGGTCCAAATAAAGTAATTAAAAAAATAATTATAATACATTATTTTTCCTATAAAAAAAAAGTCAAAATTTTTTTAATTCCTCACCTTCTTACTACAAATTTTCATGACTTAATCCAATGTCTAGTTTTAAAAGTTATAATCTAGTCTAAATATTTAATTTTAAATAATGTAGACCTTACCACATTAACCGTTTCCTTAGTTGACACATTCTTTTTGGACCATTCAAAAATTACATGTCATTTCAAAATTCTTAATACTTAATATCTAGTAACGGGAAGTGCATTTTAGAAGATTTGACCCAAAATTTATGGATTAAAAGAATATGGAAATGAACAAAGACTAAAAATACAAATTTAACGCTACTAATTTTGTTTTGATTTTTTTTTTTTTTTTTCTTTGGGAGAATGAAACAGTAATAGAGAAAGATTTGGATTCCTAAAACTTCGGGGGAAGGATTTTATTTTCTTTTCTGTTTTTTTTTTTTTTTAATCATAGTTTCTTGGATTTTGATTTTCGGGGGCGGGATGAGAGACGTACATTTACATCACTTCCCGCCGTATCGGAACCCGGAATGTCATCGGAAAATGGAGATCCTCGGCTGGACCAAGCGTCGGCGACGGCTTCGTAGTTCAATTTCAGAAGCAATCCAGTAGGTTTTGATTTGGGAATTGGCTTCTCTGATTTCTCTGATTTCTCCTTTTGTAGTGGCATTGCGGCTTTCTTCGATTCAATTACGGTAAGTTTCTCCACTTTCTTTTTCTTCTTCTTCGTTGCGACGGCCGCCGGAGCCGGAGCCGGTGGCTTTGGATTTAGTTTTGGAGAGATTTCGACTACGTCGACGGTCGGAAATCGCCACCAGTTTCCGTTATCGACTCCACGGATTGCTGTTCGTTCGATTCCCTTCCGCATTCCGAAGCCAGATTCGAATTTCTGGTTGAGCCCTAAGCCGATCGGATTCCAATAACAATTCCAATTCCGAGGATGATTATTCACACAAGAATCTTGCGTTGAATTACCTTTTTCTAGGTTATCCACACTCAGATTCCCCATGATACTATCGATTCCTTCTTCGATTTCCTCGTCAAGAATCGATTCAGCATCGAAATCTTCAATCTCCATCGAATTCGGTTGGAAATCGATCTCTCCTGGGCTGGAACACGGCCGATTTTCCCAAAGATTCGTCAATTTGGTTTGAATTTGGGAATTAGGTTTTTCTTGAAGGAGCGGTTGGTGAAGGAGAAATCCAGAACTATCGATTACTCGAAAAGGCAAAAGCAATTCAGCAGATTCACAGAAGAGAGAATCATCATGTGATTTGGTGAATTTCCGCGGATTTGTGAGATGTTTGGTAGAAAAAACATTTGGATACGCCGTTGAGAGCAAAACTGTAGCCTCATTGTAGGTTTGATTTGGGCGTTTTCGAGGAGTTCTGGATTTTCTAGTGGAAATTGCAAGCTGTGTGTTGTTGCTTGAATCAGATAAAGTTGAAGAAGGAGATGAAGTTTGTGAAGTTCTCGTCCATGAAGAAGATGGAGATTTCACAATTTCTAAGTCGAAATTGTAAGCTCTCCCACCGCCACTTATACATGGAGAAGACATTGAATTCACAACAAGAAGAAAACACACACTATAAATTCTGTTTGGTTACTGAGAAAACACAAGAAAACTCAATTCCATCAGAAACCTGGAAAAATTTGGTGGATTGAGAAGATGATCAAAACCCTAAACCCTAAACCATGAAAAAAACAAAACAAAAAACCCCCAAAACTAAAACCCCCCTGAAATTACTCTGTTTCTTTTCTTCTAAATCTCACTTTCTTCCTCTCTTGTCCCAAGAAAACCAGAGGGAATTTGGAAGTTCCATGGAAATGGGAAATTTAAACCAAACAAAAACAATTGATTAAACCCAATAAAGAAAAACCAAAGACTGTGGTTTCTAAATATAAACAGACCTTGAATTTTTCTGAAAAACAGAGAGAAAAGCTTAAGAAAGTGAGAAGAGAGTTGAGAAGGAAGATAATAAAAGGGAAAGTTCCGTTGGGTGTGGTGTACATATAGCCATTTCTGCAGAGACAAACAAAAAATTTCTCTCTCTCTTTCTCTAATTTTTCTCTAATTTTTCTCTCCTTCTTCTTTGAGTGTTCTTAGCGGTTTGGGCGATGGAGATTACTAGATAGAAGACAACACAAGACGAGACAAGGCTCAGTTTCTGCAGTCCGGTGGGGACTACTAACTTTTTTTTTTTTTTTTTTTTTTTTTTTTTTTATCCTTCCAATTATTATGCTTTTATATATATTTGTTTATTTTTTATGTCTCACTGGTACAATTATTCCCTATATTCTTCCTAATTTCCCTGATTTACCCCTCTTCTTATTAACCAAACAAAAACAAAAACATCCGAAGATAGTAACTAGGTTTGTTTTGGATTGGATGTGTGTGTTTTCTTTAGGAATAGCAAAAATACTCGGGCAGGAATATTGAACCTTCAACCTCTAGTTAAAAAGATAAAGGATAGAGAAAGGTTATGCCAATAACAGTTGAGCTACAATAGTTTGATGACTTTTTTTTCCCTTTACAAGTGTATAAGAATATTTGTGAATTGGGATAGCATTGGATTTCGTTTAAGCTTTGCGAGTAGTTCTATTAACTTTATACAAAATTATAGTAAAAAAATTATACTGTTTTTCTAAAAATACTAATAAGGTTGTTGTACTTGGTGTTGAGTTAAAAGAAAAAACTTTGGAAAAATATTCTTTTTAGTCTCCAAGTATTGGGTCTAGTTTTCATTTGGTCAATTTCAAATGTTACATATATTTAGTTTTTTAAGTTTTGAGTTCGTTTTCGATTTGGTCTATGTGGTTCAAAATGTTACAATTTTACCATTTGAGTTTTGTTTCATTTGAACTCTAGGTTTTAAGATAATATCTATTAATTAATTTAAAATAGTTATAAAGTTAAATTTTAATAGTGATGAAGAATAGTAAAATTTTATTAATTATAATTCTTTTAGATTAATTTAATAGACATTAACACTATAAACGATAAGTAAGTATTTAATGAAAACTTGATGTTAAAAACATAAATAATGAAATATAAAAACCAAATTGAAACTAAACTCAAAACTTAAGGACTAAATGTTTAACATTTTAAAATCTAATGATAAATGAAAACTAAACTCAAGATTTAGAGACCAACAAAGCATTTAATTCGTCCTTTAAAGAAATAGTTTATCAATACAATATTTGAAGATTAAGTTGACTTGTGTATTTTTTTAAAATTTTTTTAATACAACAACTATGAATAAGGGATCTTTCAACTTTTAAGGAGGAATATCTAGAAGTTGAATTGTGTTTAGACAATATATAGTTGAGGTTTAACATAAATTACATAAACAATAATAATAATAGTAATAATAATAGGTAGAGATGTGTTACATTAATATATTATAAGCAATAATTTCTATATCACATGGAAAACAATAGCCAAGGGCATTAAATTTACACCGCCTACAACTAGAAGGGGCAAAATGGTAATTGAAGTGGGAAAGGGGACCATGGCCGCAGCGTGAGAGTTTTGTATATCGGGTTTCTAGTAAGGGGGTGCCACGTAGGCAAGAGGAGAAAGGGGCATTTCTTATCTGATGAGGTGGCAGAAGATGATTGGAGGAAGTAGATTTTGTTAGGGGTGAGTTGGCAAGAGGATGATGGGGTTGGAGAGGGGTCACGTGCATCAAGAAGAATGACGTGGATGATTTGTCTGAAGGGGAGCAATGATTGGGACCTTTTTGGTATCTTTTGAAGGATTATGTGTGGCAATTGGCAATCAAACGTTGGGCTTATTACCTTCAATCACTTGTGATTATGTTTCAAAATATATAAATAATATATATATTTAATTTATAAATATACTTTTTAAATTGTAACTCTTGCACTTTTCAGATATTTCTCCAAAATATCCTAAGCCTTTATATTTTATTTGTAGAATAATAATTAAAAAACAAAAATTATCAAAACATGAGACTTATTTGCATTTTTTTACTATTTATTGACATGGGGGATTAAACCTTGCAATGAAAGCAATGGAATCATGCTTAAGTTAAAATTTTAGGATTAATTTCATAACCATGAAAAGATTCTCTTTTAAAAAAAAAAAATTGAAAAACTTTCAATTACATGTTTAACTCTTAAACCTTCATACTTGTATCTAATAAGTTATTAAGGCTCTATTTTGTAACTATTTCATTTTGTGTTTCTGTTTTTTAAAATTAAGCCTATAGACACTACACTTACCTTCAAATTTATTCCTTTGTTATCTACTTTTTACCAATTGTTTAAAAAAACCTAGCCAAAATTTGAAAACTAAAAAAAAATTTAAAAACTTGCTTTTGTTTTTGAAACTTGACAAAGAATTCAACTATTGTACTTAAAAGTGATGCAAGTCATCGTAAGAAATGAGAGGAAATAAGCTTAATTTTAAAAAACAAAAACAAAAAACGAAATAATTGTCAAACGGGGCCTAAACTTTTAAGTTTGTGTCTAATACATCTTAATGAACATTAAGTTCTATGTCTAATAAGTTGTCCATGTATTAAAAAAAATTAAAATCACAAAACCATTGTCCTTAAATTTGATTTTTGTGTCTGCCAAGACCTAAGCTTTCAACTTTTGTGACAAATTGGTTCATGAAATTTTAAAAATAGGTAAGAGTTAGTGATATATTAGACACAAAGTTGAAAGATAAAAAATTTATTTGACATAATATAAAAGATTTAGAGGGTGTTTGAAGCATTGAATTGGTTATTATAGTTAATGGTTATTATAATTTATGGGTTAACTATTTTAGTTTGCATAGAAAATAGTAAACACAGTAGCAAATATAGGTTTGAAATATTAATATTGTAGTTAACGGTATATTTAGTTAGAAACAACAACTATTATAATTGGACCCCCAAACATGAGATAAGGCTATAATAGTCTACTTCACCTGTTTGAAATTGAGAATCCAAACCTCTCTTTAAGGATTTATTAGACCGTTTGTAAAATTTAGAGTTTTATTAGGTACAAAATTTTAAAAACCCTTTCTAAGAATCTATGCGACAAGCATGAAATTTGAAAAAATGAAGCTTGAATTGAACCCACATTCAAATGGCATATTTTACCTTTTTCAAGTTCACTCATCAGAGCATCATTCCAACCCCCCCCCCCCCCCCCCCCCTCAAAAATAATAATAATAATAATAATTTTAAAAGAATTACTGTTACTTACAATAGGCTATTCGAATTTCAAATTACACGTAGATTTCACTCAATATTTGGTTAACAAATGAGACCCCATTTCCCTCTCCCCATATTGTTAAAAAGAAAAAGGAAAAGAAAAACCATTCAATGCCTAGTTGGATAATATATATATTTTTTTTTTCTTCCTGATTAATCTTACAAACACAAGTTTCTCACATAGTTTTCCTACTGTATTATCTATTTTTTTTAAAACGTTTTAAAACTTAAGTTACATTTGAAAATTAAGAATTCATTTTTAGTTTTATGTCGTTTAAATTTATACTTGCTTATTTGTTATTACTTTGGCATGATTTTCATGTTTTTTTTAAAAAATATTTAAATTTTTAGTCAAATTTAAAAAACCATAGTTTTTATAAATTGGTTTCTATTTTTGAAATTTGACTAAAATATCAAATGTTTTATTAACAAAGATCAAAACCTTGTTAAAAAAGGTGGAGTAAAAAAAGACTATATTACAATAATTTAACTCGTCAAATTACAATATATATATATATATTTTATTATTATTTGGTAAGTATATATTTNACAACCCTACTCATTAATTCACCTGTCAGATTTTATCTTCTCTTCCAAACATAATACACAATTTTTTATTTTTTTTTTAATAACAAAGAAAATATCTTCTAATTTAATTGTGAAAGGGGCTTTAAGTAAAGTAACTAACATTGGTTTTTATAACCTAGTTAAAAGATATTTGGAGAATAATATATTTATTACCGATTTGGAATTCTTCACTTTTATCCCAAAACAAACTTAGCTCAACAATAATTAATATGACCGTTTTCTCTAAAAATTGAAGGTTTGGTCTTCCATTCTTTGGACTGAAAATTTTCTTTCTTACTTTTTCCATTTGTTGAATTAAAAAAAAAAAGACGTATTAAAAATTTAAAGAGTGGATTAAATATACGAATTTGGAAATTGTGGAAATTTTGTTTTTAATTAGTTATGAGTATGTTTTCTAACATTTTTATTTATTTATTTTTAAGTACAATAAGTAAAGGTACGAGAATTTAAACCTCTATCTTAAATAAAGAAGTGCATGGAACTACGTAGTTATGATCACTTTTACTCCACATTTGTTTATTATTTATTTATTTATTTTTAATAAACTTACTCCTTGTTAAATATTCATATGGTTTTTGGCTTTTTTATTTAAAAATTAAGTTTATAAATACTACTTCTACTTATCTAGTTGTCAATTTCTTTATTTTTTGTTTACATTTTACATATGTTTTTAAAAATTCAAGTTTTGAAAACCAAACAAAAAAAAAATAATTTTAAAGCAATTTGTTTCTAAAGTATTTAAAAAAAAAACAATTATCATATAAATAGGGTTTTTTTTTTTTAAAAAAAAGAAAATCATAAATAGAAAACATATAACATCAAAATCAAAAACAAAAATTTGAAATCGGCAATGAAAAAGAGACTCAATTTTGGATGAGTCATTGTATTTTAGATTCTATTTTATTTCTTTTATAATTTTAATGGTCCAATTTTAGTCTTTGTGATAAAAAAAAAAAAAAAAATTTAAATTCAATCATTCCAATAAGTTTTAAATTTGGTGTTTCAAAATTAATTTTTACTGAAATTGTTTAAATAATAATAATAATAATAATAATAATTTTTATACAAGAAAGTTTTTTATAAAAATATATTTTCACTATTTACAAAAGGAGTATTCATAGAGATTAAATTTAAAAAGAAAAAACGACAATAAACTAATTACATGTATTATTTTAAAGATTTATTAAAAATACAAAAACTAATATCGAAGAATTAAAAGTATAAAAATCAAAATAAAACAAATTTTACCAAAAAGGAAAAAAAAAAACATGACCAAACTTGCATTTCAATCTAAAATTTTCATAGAAGTGTTTTACCAATAATAATAATAGTAATAATAATAATAATAATAATAATAATAATAATTTTTTCAAGTTTATTTCCTTGTTTGACTTGCAGGCCTAGATTGCTTTTGAATAACACAACTTGAATAATTGTAATGAAGCATTAAATTAAGATATAACGTGACTTTTACAAAAGGAAAATAGTTCATATGTCCTTGGAGGTACAAAATTTCAAATTATTTGAGTTGAAAATGCTATATAAAAATTATCTTCAAGTTTTTTATTTTTCTTTTAATTTAAATTAGGACTCATTTATGATAAACTGTTTTGAGTGATGGAAGTCGTGCACTAATTTAGTAACTTCTTCTACTTTTTAAGCAAATATTTCAAAACTAAATAAAGTAGGTTTCTTTTGATGATGATTTTTAAATTAACAAAAAGTAAGATATCATTGACATTTTTTTCAACTTTTTCTTCATATGTGCTTTTACAGTTCTAGGTAAATTTTTTTCAAAAAAGAAAAAAGAAAAAAAAAAGGTTATTTCTGATTGGCCAATCTTCTTGAAAGATAGTAGTGCTTTGGAAAGAGTTAAAATCATTTTTGTCATGTTCAAAATTACTTTAAAGCACTCTTTTAATCACTCAAAATTAATTTAATATTTAATTGTACACTTTTAAATGAAATTTTCATATCATCAACATTAGTTTTGAATGATTAAAATTATGTTTCGATTATTTTTTAAATGACAAAAGTGATTTTAACTATTTTAGAATTATTCCTGAACATGCTCTAAAAGAGGTAAGATTGTTGAACCTTCTTAACTCTAATTTGTCTAAAGTTAATATATTTGTAAAAGAGGCCCTTAACCTTGTTACTTATGTAATTATCTATCAATTTTGCAAGGTCCTTGGAGAGAAGAATAAAATTGTCTATAATTTAGCATCTTAGACATCTTCTTGGATTATATTGGGTCTGTAAATATGTCTTTCTAACTTTTGTTCTTTCCCTTGATATTGGAAAGTGGTAGGTTTTTTTTTTTTTTTTAGCTTACTTCGGTGGAATGAATTTCACTTTTAAAAAATCAAAGCACAATTTTTTTTATAGAACATAAATAAAGAGTTAAAATATTATTTTTATTAAATTTTAGTTTATATCAATCTTTTTAACTTATTTAACATGTGAATTTTAAAGTGAAAAACTAAATAGAAGTAAAATTCAAATCAAAGTGTTAACCCAACTAAAAACTAAGTTCAAACATAAACGAAAAACGTGTTTGCCAAAAATATATATTTTTTGATATTAACGTTTGATAATTATTTCAAATGCTTCTAATTTATTGTAAAGAAGAATATCAATTAATTTGGGTGATTCTTTTTGTACGTCTCGTTTGGAAACTACAAGCCATTTGTTTTGTGAATGCAAAATGACTAAAACGTATTGAAGCTTTACTTTCTATATTGGAGATGAGTGCATCACAAACTCTACCAGTCAAGTATCGGGATTGTCTACGGAAGTCCAATAACAAAGAAGATATAGGAAAATTGTGTCTATTATGGGGAGTATCTAGAGCTACTATAATGCAATCCATTTAATAACACCTCCACATAATCCTCAAGCTATTAGTCTTCTTGCTGTAGAAAAAAGATTCTTTCTTTGAAAAAGGAAGCGAATCTCTCCTAAAATTGGTTTGAGCATCTATCTACTTGTTAGCCGTTGGAAGTCTCTAAGAGAAGTTGTTGGAAGATGAGTGTCGATGCCACTTAATCGGAAAGCACTCAATGTGATTGGGAAGCACTCGATACAATGGGACCAGTTGGACTATTCATTTTTAAGATGATCACCCTATTGGGGTGGGTGCATCCCAATCTCTACTAATTGATCGGTCAAAATTTTAGAAGCTAAAGCCATTGTTGATGACTTAAATCACATCATGGTTTCTTGGGATGGACAAAACCCTCGGTGAAGGTGGAATCGGATTCAATCAAAATCATTAAGCTTTTGAATCTTGAGAATTGTGAAATTCAATCGAAATCATAGATTTTTTTTTTAGACTCTCTTTTTTGTTTTTTCTTTAAATGTTTATAATTTTTGTGAAATTTATAGAGAGGAGAACAAAGATGTCCAAAATATTTCCTACCTCTATTTTATCTCTTATCTTCAAGAAAGATCGATGTTTGATTGTTGTGTTGCTGTTTCGATTTTAATGAACTTCAAATTTTTTAAAAAAATTATTTTTCATTCAGTAAAATGGGCCATGTTGATACACTTCACAAATTTCTCAAGAGAAGGCTTACAAGGTCCGATAAACAAAGGGTGGAGATTAATTATTTATTAAAAATTTAAAAATCAAAATAATATTTAACCTAAATAAAAATAGAGCTAATTGGAAAAAATAACTATCTTATGTTTCAAAAATATTTCACTTTCAAAGTTAAAAGTTATAATATAATAATTTTTCATAAGTATTTTAAAACTACCAAAATAGTATAAATCTTTTAGAATTTTGGATGAAAATTAAGACTTGAACTCGACGTGACAATGACTTGGAAAGGCATGAAAAATGCAATGTTGCGGTCTCAAACTTTTATTATGAGTCACCGACAAACCGTTTTAGGTCTCAATTTTTTTCTAGTATTCTAATAAATTTATACTTTAAAGATAGTTTTAAAAGGTTTATAAAATGTCAAGATAAATATTGCAACTTTTCCAAAAATAAAAAAAAGTTTCCAACAAAAGTTAAAGTGTTGGAATTGTTTTTTAACGTGTAGTTTAGCCTAAAATTGAAAAGGGTTAACAAACCAGCTCTCAGTTTCCTAAATCTTTGATTATAAATTGAATTCAAGCCTCTCTTCTAAATTTTTCTACGTGTCAATTAGATTCATAAAAAATCAACACTATATTTTAGTTAAAAAGAAAATAATACTTGTTTTCTATGAAAAGATATCTTTATAGAATTGATAGTGGAAATTTATATAGGTTAAGCAAAGGAATTGATAGTGAAGAGAAAGTTCCAAAAGCACTTTCTCTTTCAATCAAAGATTTGCAGCTTGGAAGGATGATATGAGCTTATCCCATTTTGGCCTTTCTTATCATGGAGAAACCCATTCCCCTATTGAATTTATAATATATATAAATATTGCCTCATATCTAATTGACTGCCAAAACTATGGGCAACAGCATGGGAATCCATTTATTGGACCTTCATTTTTGGGTTCATAGCTTTTGGATTTAATTAACATAACTCATGTGCCAAATATTTGATTCAATGTTATATACGAGATTAGTTTAAACATAATTCAATTGGTCGGAGTATATATATCATCAATTAAGGGGTCGGAAGTTCAAATCTCTTACCTTAATTTGTTGAACTAACAAAAATTCTATAAGAGAAGACGTGTCATTATGTTTTTATTGGAATAGACTATTGATTTTGTTATTGTTTGACTGACCATAAGCTTCCAAAAACTCTACTATCTCTTCAATAAATAATACAAAAAAACAAATAGAGGCGAATCCTCCTTTTCGTCCTCGAAGGTTCACAAATGCTTTCCTTTTGATTATTTTCTTTCATTTGTTTTATGTGGAAAGAAATCACAATTTTTTTTTAGTACAACAATAAAGGAGTGGAAATTTAAACCTTCACTTTTAGTAAGAACTACCGATATTTGACATAAACCCATACATTCCTTAAGAAATATTTAAAGCCGTGTGGCTACAAATTTGCTCGTGACCGGCTTATAGTTGGACACCAACCAAGAAGGAAAATTAGAAGTCCATGAAAAGAACAAGTTACTAAAACCTCTATGCACCAATGAGTTTGCGATCCTATTCCATACACTCAAAATATTATAGAATTTAGGAAAATTATTATAAATAAAAAATATTAAACTATTTACAAATATAGAAAATTTTCACTTTTTATCTGTGATAGACTGCGATAGACCTAGATAGACATCTATGTGTGTCTATCTGGTAGAGTGATAGATATCTATCTGAGTCTATCATGGTTTATCAAATGTGAGATATCCACTAAAAATTAAAATTAATAATTTTCATTTCAGGCAACTCTTCTTTGTTAACCATAGACACTAATGGGAAAGAATTCGACAAAATAGTTCAAAAGTTCCAACGACAAAGCCATTTTCAAGTAAAGACGAGTAAGAAATTTAACTATTTAATTAAAAAAAATTTCACATTAGTGATTTAAATTAATTATTCCCCATAGAAAACTTCACTCCAATCACCATAAAATTTTTTGTGGCGATAGAGAATGAAATGGTGAGTGAGGACGGAAATAGAGAAGTCATCTTGACCCCACCCTACCTGTAACGATCCGACTAACAACTATCTAATCAGACCATTACCCAATGCATGCAAAAGTTCAAGAAACGACATTATGCAAAATGGTAAAGAAGAACCCATGTTTTTCATGAAATTACCACTTGTTTTCATTCAAGAAATCAGTGAATAACAAATAAATCAAATCTTGGTTCGGGGTACCCGTAAGGAAACAATAAAAAGAAACTTCATGAAGGAAAACTAGCATAAATAAATAAGAAAGACAAGTCTCAAAATATGACTAGATAGTTTGGACAAAAAAATCCGATACAAAACATGAAAGACTATGTGGAAGCTTCTACGGGTCTCGTGATGCCATCAAGGATTCTTTTTGTTATTCGCCGGCACATTCCTTCCTTTACCTGAAAAATATATATGAGAAAGGATGAGTAATTATATTACTCAATAAGTAGGCACCTATGTCCATTAAGTGCGTCACATATGTGAGACATGCATATCTATCATACATCATACTTCTATGAGGGAATGGTTAGACCCGCCCCACCGTTGGTGATGGATGCCCACAAACCTTTAGTGAGTCCCGAAGGAGACACTTACCTCTGGTGATCCCGAAGGAACACAAACCTCTGGTGTACCCAAAGGACACAACCTTTGGTGAACCCAAAGAAACACAACCTCTGGTGAACCCGAAGGAACACATCCTCTGGTAATCCCGAAGGACCACATCCTCTAGTGATCTCAAAGGAATACAACCTTCGATAGGCACCCAACCAACATGGGGAGTAACCACTACTTATCGTACACTATCAATAAAGTTCATAGTCATTCCATAACATAGATTCATACGCTATCAGTAAAATTCATAATCGTTTTACAACATAGGTTTATACACTAAGAGGCACACATAACTTTAAGACATGGAAATCACATACAGGTAAAGTATCTCAAAAGTGGCTCTAGGAGCCTACTACATCATGACAACTAAACATATGGCCCGAAGGCGATTCAGGTGGTAAGATTACTTACTTGAGTGTCGATCCATAATGCTAACCACACCGCAAACTCTCGCACAATTCCTGAATAAACTGGGAGTACAATTCCCCTAATTTAAGTTACTCATCAAGCCTAATCCGTCACAAGTAAATTCAAAGTTCATTTGAGAGAGTCCTTACCCAAATGTGGCTAAACTCGCAGTTTCCTCCAATCCTACGAACCAAAGTAATCGCCGACCACCTATCAAGATTTACCAATTAATTCATATTCTCAAAGATTTACCGAACTATAGCACTATCCTACTCGGTTCGAGATACTCACCTTCCTATCGATTCGACGACTGACGGTTAGGTGAGCAGTTAGTCGTAGCCGAGGGCAAGATTCTGAGCGAGAGGGAGAGTCTTAGCAAAAGCGACCCCGGGAAAAAGGGAATCTGTGAAGGCGAGTGGTGACTGAGAGAGAGACAGCGGGAAACAGAGGGAAAGAGAGAGTGCGACTCCGGGAAAAAGAATCCGGTGAGGGTGAGTGGTGACCGAGCGAGAGGCAGACGAAAGAAGGAGGCGAAAATAGTGGCTGAGAGGGAAATCGGGAAAAGGGAGAGAGAGAGCGGCGGCTGGGAGGGAGAGTTTCACTTTTGCCCTTTTTCTTTCTCTTTTTTTTCTTTGCACACAAAACCCAAGGAGGCTCCTCAATGTAACCCTAATCCTTCCCCCTATTAAACCTCATTAATTCCTCCTTTTCGTCAATAAAATAAAATCTTCCCTACTTAATTTCTCCCACCAAAATAACATCTACATAAATATTCTTTCCTTATATGTTTTATGCTTAACTCATTTCTTGAAACTTTCAAACTTTTCCTTAAATACAATTAAAATCTCACCAACCACTACAAATACAAATGTTAAAACTTAATTCCTTAATTTAAATTAAATTATTTTTTTTACTACCGAAAATTAAATTTCTCAACTTCCAATTAATTCCAAATGATACAAGATGACTTAAATTAACTTAATAGGAGAATTTACCTCAATGATTTGGGTTGTCACACTACCCTCCCATGGACAACTCTATTTTCAAATCCTCCCTAATAACCACAACCTCTATCCTAAAGGAGGATAGGGAAAGGTCCTAGAAACTGTAAGAGGAACCAAAATTGAAGTAGACTCATCAAGAATAACACACCCATAACTAGAACCATCCTCCTTGGAAAATTGTTTGATAAGATAGAGTTGAACATAGTTTTTTTATGGGTTTAAAGACCTAAGCTCCGTTTGAAAGACGTTAAAAGTGATTACGTGGAAATTTTAACCATTTTTAGCGTTGGTTAAACAAAGTATTAATTATTAATTATTATTAACTTTTTAAATTATAAATGATTCTCTGCATATATATTTGACAACCATTAATGAATTGGTAATCCATGTATCTTATAAAAATTTCAAAGTCTCCTCATCGTATTTTCAATTTGGGATCCTCAACATGCTTGATTACCCTCATTTACTCCACCAATCAGTAACCCAAGATTCTAGGCTTTTATTAAATGAAAGAGAGATCCACCAGGGCAAAAATACTATAGATGCAAGATATAGAAGGGGAATGAATGCTTTCTTTTTTGCCATTTTTTCGTCTTTGATTTTTTAATGAACTCACTTCATTCGTTAACTCTCTACACTACTAATATTTATATCAAATATAAGTTCTATTACAAGTCATATGGATACTATTATGAAATATAAGATGGAGAAACCCAATAGGGTTTGAGATTATTACTCATGGCCTATGAAGAGTCCATCTTATTACCCAAAAAAAAAAAAATCTAGGTTGATTAGGTCATAAAGTTGAGCATGCAATCTACAGTGATAGTATTTAAAAAGAAAAGAAAAGAAAAGAAAAAAGTTGCAGGGTTTTTGCTGCAAAGAGTGGGTTGTGAAGTGGACCCTGCAATATCTAAAACAATGAGCTTCAAGGGGAAAAGATTGGAATCATTCACTACAAGAAATCGGCCTTTTGTCGACGCCAATGAGCATCGACGTCGGTCAAAAAAAGCGTCGGCGTATCCTATACCGACACAGTGTAGCTGTCGATGGTTATCGTTGGCATAGGTACATCGACAGACCAACACCGACGCTAAGAAAAACAAGCGTCAGGCTGATTGGAACTGTCGATGCTAGCAAAATGCGTCGGCAAACATTTGCTACGCCAACGATTAGATGAGGCGTTGGCAGTTCTTGCATGCCGATGATATGCAAACGGCGTCGGGATATCCCCACAATGCCGACGACACATACTTGGCATCGGTATTTCTTATATGCCGACGATTACAACGTGGCCTCGCATATCCTTGAAATGTCGGACGCCTTATTATACAATGTGGCGTCGGCATAAGCTCTTTTTTTTTCTTTGTCAAAATTCCTGCTTCATTCTAATTAGTTTGTACTTAAAATGAAACAAATTATATCAAGTAATAAGCAAAATCCATGCAATATTACACAAATACATCATTAAAGTTGATTGGTTCCATAAATCTATAATGTTACAAACACGTAAAAGAAGTTTGACATAATTGTCCCAAAACACAAACATTACAAAAAAAAAAAAAAAAAAAAAAATTAAAAAAATTGTCCAAAAAAAAAAAAATTAAAAAAAAAAAAAAAAAATGAAATATTGATTATAATTATAACAAAAATGTATCAAGCACAAATTTAATACATCTTACGGAGAGAGAGATCGAGGGAGAGAGTGAGAGATCAGAGAGAGAGAGTTCGCACTCTCAATCACGCTTTCACTCTCTCAGTCTTGCTCTCTATCTCCCAATCTCTCTCTCACTCTCTCAATCTCGCTCTCTATCTCTCAATCTCGCTCTCACTCTCACAATCTCGCTCTCTCGCTCTCACTCTCTCAAGCTCGCCCTTGAACAACCCAAGATAATTTCACATCCTATGAGCAAAGGGAGCAACAACAAATGGGTGGTCAAACACCAAATTTTCAACAAACTAAGAACATCAATATTATCCACCAAATGCGCTAGAACCAAATTTGTATAAAAATGAACCAAATGGAGGCGATTCAAGGTAAACTGATCATAAAATCCATAAACAGTTTCATATGATGCTACAAGATGAAATTGATGGAGCTTAATCAAAACTTCTAACCTACTACTTTTCAAATGGAAAGTATGCTTACATTCTGTTCTTACAAACTACTAACATATGAATGTATTACACTTGCTAGCATAACTGCAGGATAGCAATAGACCTCAAACAACCTCAATATGCAAGATTTATTAACATATGAATGTATTACACTTGCTACCATAACTGCAGGATAGCAACATACCTCAAACAATCTCAATATGCAAGATTTATTAACATATGAATGTATTACACTTGCTACCATAACTGCAGAATAGCAACAGACCTCAAACAATCTCAATATGAAAGATTAACTAACATATGAATGTATTACACTTGCTACCATAACTGCAGAATAGCAACAGACCTCAAACAATCTCAATATGAAAGATTAACTAACATATGAATGTATTACACTTGCTACCATAAGTGCAGGATAGTAACAGACCTCAAACAATCTCATTATGCAAGATTTACTAACATATTAGTTTGAAACAATCTAAAAACAATAGCAGTTCATACCTAATTTGAAGGTCCTCCCTGTGAATATATAAATTGTTTCATCATTTCTTTCAGAACGTCCATCTCTACCTTTGTTGCCATAAGTTCTATCCTCGTTGCATTCCTTGCTTCCGTCTTTTGTTGAATCTCTACCTTTTGTTCTTGAAGTTGCTCTTTAAAGTTTTGTATCTCAATTGTTTGTTTGTACTCTCTATGTTGCATATACTCAATCGATGATAAGGAGATATACTTTCTTGGCTTTGGTTTTGGCCTTCAATCGAGATCTTTAACATGTCTTGGCCGTCTTCTCAACACCATCTGGCATATTTCTTCATGTGAAAGTGGTTGTCTTCCTTCTGAAGTTGATGTCCCTTCCAATTCCATCATTTGTGTCTATAATTAAAACAATATAAATGAGTAATAATATATAACACGTATTTAAATGAGCATATATTACGTAATGCAAAACAACGTTACATGTGCATCACTGGCGGCTTAGTTCACCCATTAGTCATTTCGCGAGTGTGTTTTCTTAAATAGGTCAATTGGTTCACACTCCTGACCATCTTCTACACTCTAAAATTCAAAAGACGGGTAAATTAAAGTTTATTAGTGATCAAATATAGATAATGAATCACTGTCAAGCACATGTCTTGCCAGTTCTTGTTGTATGTTGATGAATGTCTTAGGCCCAGCTCGATGATTGAATTTTAGTTCTGTCTGATTCTTCTTATTAGTCTCTACCATTTTCTAATAGAGATAGAACAAATGCTTAAGAAACACCAAATTGTATAAAGAGGAAAAACTAATAAATGTAAAGTAAGACCATACCTTAAGTTCAGGGCTCTCAAACTTATTGCACAGAAAATGTCAATCTTCAATGACGGATTTAAGTCGCTTGGGTGGGTTTGCACGAGCCTCTTCAGGGTTGTTAAACCGCTTGTAGTGTTTATGCAAATCTGACCTATACTCTTTAAAGGATGTTTGCATTTGACGTTCGATGAATTTTTGCACATGAGGTAAAGACATGTCAACCTCAAAGTAGTTCTACATAAAAAGAAAAGTATTATATACTCAAGTGCAACAAATTCATCTTCTGCTTTGTGGTTATCATGGACCAGCCATATGTATGCCTACAAGAAAACATGAGCTGCGATAAAATACTCATAAATATGCATAAACTTAAGAATCAATGTATTGAAATTACTTAGTTAGTCATTGTCGGGACTATCACTCTCAATCTTGATATCTTCTTCATCTAAATCTTCATCGATAATTTGACCTTTTAAATCGTTTAGAATATTTAACATTTCATTTTCTTCATTTGACACATCATTAAACTCTGCATTACTGAATCCTTCATCATGTAGTAAGTGAGATGTCTGATTTAATTTCGGCGACAAATTAACTCCTTCCCCATGGTATACCCATTGCCTATATGAGGGAGACATTCTGTATGTGAACAAATGTCGTCGAACCTCGTCTAATGATTCCCAGACTGTATTTATACAATTTTTGCAAGAACATCTTATTTTGCCAAAGTTATTAACATGGGACTTTGCTTTCTCAAGGAATTGGGTTACTCCTTCCACATAAGCCATTGAGAACTTATCTTGAAATTGAATTCAATCTTTAATTTTTAATGATATTCGTTCCAATTAAACTCTTGGTTTCTATAGTCTTAAAGTCCTATTCCTATAAGAATTACACAAAAGATCAAAGTTAGTATTAACTAACATATATGATCTTTATATGTTAGTTAATAATGCACAAAATCGTCCAAATAATGCACAATTTGATAAAGTTGGTGAAATTAAAGATTGTTTTAATGTCACATCTCTATGCATCTCGTTTACATCTAAAAATGCAACAAGTTAGCTTCTCATTACATTAAACAATTGATTTTTTGGAGCTTTCTAGGTTGAATTATGACCAAAACAAGCTAATTATAATTAGTCCAAATAATGCACACTTTGAATTTAACAAATACCACAACTATAATGCAGAACCATAATTTAACAAATAATCAACAAATTTGTCGAAATACCACAACCATAATCAAACTACTTCTCTAAACTTCCAACACAAAAAAACAAAAAAAAAAAAAAACAAAATCAACAAATTCATCCAAATAATGCACAATTTGAATTTCATCAGCCAAAATCAAGCACGTATTAGAGAAAACCATAATGTTGAGAGAGATCTTACCTCAAGAAAATCAAAACCCACGGTTCTTAGCCGAAATCAAGCATGTATTCGTCAGCCGGATCAGGATTTGGGGAGAGCAAAGAGATGGAGAACAGATTCTAAACGAAGAGATCAAGAGAGAGATTTTTTAGAGATAAAACCCCGCAGCCGATCGAAGATCGACGCTAAGAAACACATGCAGCCGAATTCATTTTGAAAGAGAATTTTTCGCTGCACAGCTGAAGGAAGGAGAAAGAAGAAGAAAACGAGGGTTTTTTATTTTTAGAATTGCTGACTCTATAAGTAAGTTGTCGGCAAAGGTCACCCTATGTCGACGACATGCAATCAACCGTCGGCAAAGGCACAGATTTTCGGGGCGCAGTCTTAGCTTCCGTTGGCAAAAGCCTCTTTTTGCCGACGACACTAAACGACAATCGGTAGAGACCCCCTCTACCGACGCATAAAAGAGTGGCGTCGGCAAATACCACCCTCTGCTGATGGATGTATATAATAGCATTGGCAAAGACCCTCTATGCCGACGCCTAAATTTACATTGTCGGTAGAGAGGGTTTTTGCCGACGGTATGAATTTTACAGACGACTTTTTATAGCGTCGCGTGACTTCCGTCGACATAGCTGAATTTTCTTGTAGTGATTGCCCATCACTTTTGTGTTTGTTTCTCATTTTTTTAAGTAGATTATATAAAACAAGATTTTAGTTCATAAGCCACTTGTGTATAAGGAATATATCAGTGCCTTACAATACCTTTGAAGACATGTTTGAAAGTGTTTTGGAATTATCATATTTTTTTTAGTGATTTTGAAATTGATAAAAAATCATTTTGAACATGAAAAAAGTGATTTTCAAATTGATAAAAATATTGTTCAATCTCAATTGGTGAACAATCCATTTTCAAATGGTCCCATTTGGATTATTTTTTAAAAACAAATTTGAAGGCTAATTCAAACAATTAACGTTCTACGAGATTTATGATTCAAATCTTCCTATCTTCAATTGTATTTTTTTAAAAAAATCAGATAAATAGTTATTTCAATAATATAGAGACTCCTAAACCTATACTATAATAATAATAATAATAATAATAATAATAATAATAATAATAATAATAATAATAATAATAATAATAATAATTAAAAAAAATAATCACTTAAAAAACTTTAAACCATTTCATTTCTCAATTATCTAGGGACACCTAGAAGCGAGGACGATCCGAGTTAAATGTGTGATTATTGAATGATGAGTGCCTAAGACAGGAGTTTTTTCTAGTGCAAGTCAAAGTAACTGATGTAATAGTTGACAAAAGAAAAAGAAAAAAACTATAATAAACTAGATATAATCTATATCTATGATTTCCTAAAGGTTAAAAATATTAGAAAAACTCTTTTATACACTTTTGTCCATTCTTTATTTTATTTATTTGGCTTTCTACATATATAATCTAATTACATAGGCCTAACTACAAAATTGTCTTAAACTTCATATGTTTTTCATGAATAGCTTAATGAGATGAAATATTACACAAATATATGGCTCAAATGTCCATATCATCCTCCATGAACTCTAAAAATTTTGAAAAATAATAATAAGAAAAAAATAGAAATAAGAAAAAGACACATATGGAAAAAATATATTATATTTGCATGCATTAAATGATTATTTCCAAAATTGTTTTATTTTTAAAATCAAATTTTTGAAAAAATATATCATAATCACGCTCATTAAATGATTTTTCTTCTTCCAAAACTCACACATACGAGGCACGTGAGCTATAATACATAGTATATATTAGGTTTATTTGTACATTCTGTTTTACATATGGGTTTATTTTAAATAATTGTAGGATGCCATTTATCTCAGTATAATATACATGTGTATTTATGACAAAGTATATGAAATATATATCTCAATTTCAAATATATATACGTGTATACATAACCAAGTATGAGAGAGAATTTACCTATAATATTCCTTAATTTTAGGAATGTATATCATATTAGTTAATAAATAAAATAAAAAATCATTAAATGACAACCCAAATTTAATGATGATATATAGTGTGATCAATGTTTATTTCAAAAATAAAATTTCTAAAAATTAATACTAAATTCATATTGTTTTTTTTATTATTTTAATTATAAAATAATACAAAATTAAATATGAGAGAGAATGCACCAAAATGTTAAAATTGTCCCAAAATTATTTAGAAATTTAGTTTTGAAAAATAATTAAAGTTTAGGATATTTGTGAAATATTGCTTGTGAAGTAGGTCAATTTACAAAATATTTCTAATAAATATATAATTAATATGGTAATGTTGGAATGTAATAAGGTTTTTTCCACTTCAAAGAGTTTAGTTTTTACTTTAATTATAATTTATATTGTAATTTTAAAAGTTGTAGAATTGAAAAAAAAAATTGTACCTCTCATTTTTAACTATCATAAAAATAGAGTTTTCTTCAAAAAAAACTTCACCAACACTATATTTGAGTTTCATTTTTTCTCCATTTTTGTTATCTCTTTTAACAGCATTTTTCAAGATGTTGGTGTTATACTCAAGTTGCAAGGGATGTATTGTCACACCCCAACCCAAATTACCTTCTTAACGTAGGAAGAGATGTGAGAACCGTAATTATTAACCCTTTTACAACTTTGTTGTCAAACTTCACTGCCTTTCTCAATCAACATTCAAATCTCGAACAAACGTAGAATATACTGTAGATTTAATGTGATAGCTTGGGATTTGTTTACAAATAAATGTTCACAATTTATACTTAATCCTAACCTAAAGACAATCACTATGGCTTGACAGACCTCGACTTTGCACAGCAATGGAAACTTTTCTGCTACCTGAAAAGAAAACATGAGAAAAGAAAGGATGAGCTTTATAAAGCCCAGTGAGTGGTTAACACAAAAACCTTTCATAGCATCATAATATAAAAGCTATCATAATGACAAAATCAATCATAACAGAGGTTATCTAGTAAAACCTCACATACAAAGTTTATCCTAGTACCGTACTATTACTCTATTGGCTCTCTTTGGCTCAACAACTGAATATGTTCCTTATGTGCACATTGTCTTATCTTTGAGGGATCAGAAGCTAGACCCATCGGTCCTCTAACCATCTCACAAGAGATACCTCCCACAGGTTAAGGAACTAGGTTTTCGGCACTCCCTGATCATCCTGTGGAATTTTAATTCCAGCACAAGCTCAGAAACTAGATCCTCAGATCTTCTGACGGCCTTAATTTCCTTATTAAGCACTCACAAGCGCATAAAGATAGCAAGTATATCTCTAACTTAACAAGATTATCATATTATTTAAAGAAACAAACTAGTAATCACTCACAGTTAATGGAGTTTCTAGTTCTTTAAAGCCTTTTCCCCTTGCTTTGAACTCGCGTTCAACTTGGTTTGGACTTTCAAGCTCTTTTGGAATTAAGAAAACAGCAACTGGAAGCCTTTTGTAGCCTCAGAAAGCTTTCTGGAATGCCTGAAAATAACCTCTTAGAAGCAGGGACCACTCATTGTACATAGGACACCTCTCTTGGACGTAACACTACACTCAATTGGACGCCAACTGCTCCTTGGACGCAAGGTTCCTTGTGTTGGATGCCTGGTTGCACCATTGGGCGCCTAGGGTTCTTCTTGAACACCTGATCTTCTTAGAAAAACTATCAACTTCTCTCAAATAAGCTTTTGAAATGATTTTGAGTGAATGTAAGAGTGCCTCCTCTAGCCTGTTTATAGAACTTCCTTAAGAGGCTTAGTCACCTCACTTTAGTCCTTAGCTTGACACATATATTGACACATGTCCTATAACATTTTCTAACTGTAACGACCCGACTGATACAATCTAAATGGACCATTACTCAATGCATGCAAATTTTCAAGAAAGACACTGTGCGGTTAGTAAGAAAGAAACAATGCTTTCCATGGAAATTTCTGTTTATTTAAATTCAAGAAAAACAATGCATAACATATAAAAGAGAATTTTGGTTCGGGGTACCCCTATCAAAAATCAATAAAAAGAAAATTTATGAACAAGAATCCTCATGCAAAATAAAAAAAAAAAAAAAACAAACTTCAAAACAAAATTTGAAAATTTAACAAAACTCATTAAAACATGCAGTTCTAAGCAGAAGCTACTGCAGGTCCCGTGAAGCCATTAAGGATTCCTCTTGTCATTCGCCAGCACGTTCTTTCCCTTACCTGAAAAAAATAAGATGAAAGGATGAGCAATTATATTACTCAGTAAGTGACCCCACTACCGGAGCCGGGCTAGGCACCCAAGTCCTTTAGGTGCATTAGTCATACGACAGGCATATCTAACATACTTTTATAGGGAACTGGTTATACTGGCACCCAAGTCCTTTAAGTGCATTAGTCATAAAACAGGCATATCTAACATACTTTTATAGGGAACTGGTTATACTGGCACCCAAGTCCTTTAAGTGCATTAGTCATAAAACAGACATATCTAACATACTTTTATAGGGAACTGGTTATACTGGCACCCAAGTCCTTTAAGTGCATTAGTCATAAAACAAGCATATCTAACATACTTTTATAGGGAACTGGTTATACTCTCCCTACAGTTGGTTTTGGATGTCCACAAACCTTTGGAGCCCCGAAGGAACTCTTACCTCTGGTGATCCCGAAGGATCACAAACATCTGGTGATCCCGAGGGATCACAACCTCTAGTGAACCCGAAGGAACACATCCTCTGGTGACCCCGAAGGACCACAACCTCTAGTGAACCCGAAGGAACACAACCTCTGGTGACCCCGAAGGACCACAACCTCTGGTGAACCCGAAGGAACACAACCTCTAGTGACCCCGAAGGACCACAACCTCTGGTGAACCCGAAGGAACACAACCTCTAGTGACCCCGAAGGACCACAACCTCTGATGAACATCCAACCGACGTAGGGGAGTTACCACTACCTAGCACACATGACCAATTAAATTCTCACTCCTTTCTTTCCATGAATTCATACATTAACAGCGCTGTTGATAAACATCTCATAATATAAGCATATGCATTTCACATATATCCTTTAAAACATGGGAATTTCATACAAACATGCTATCTCACATGGGGTTTAGAAATTTTACTCATCATGGCAACTAAACATATGGCGATTTCACATACATCCTTTAAACATGGGAATTTCATACAAGCATGCTATCTCACATGGGGCTTAGAAATTTTACTCATCATGGCAACTAAACATATGGCGGGAAGGCGATTCAGGTAGTAAGACCACTTACATTGAGACTAGGTGCAAATAGCTAACCAAGCAGCCAATTCTCACAAAATACTTGAGTTAAAACCCTAAAGTGCAACTAAGCCTAAGCCACAATCTTCTTCCATACTTCAAACAATGAGTCCAACCAAAATGGACCCTTAAACCCGCTTGGACAGCTTGTTTCTGATTTAAAATCCATGGAAGCCTGAATCTAAAATCCACTCTCAATGAGTAACAACAATTAAAACCAATTCACGAAATTACGAGAAAATCAATAATACTTACCTAAACAGTCCTGACCTAACCAAGTCTTGAAATCCTAGTGTAACTCATGAAAAGGGATAATGCCAGAGAGAGCAGCTGGGCAACAACTTGCAAACCCATTGACATCCAAGATTGGCTTAAGTATATATATATATATACTTCTTTAAATTCTCTTTCCTTTTCCTTATCCAGAACCCTAAATATATATATTTAAATTTCCATTTTCATTTGCCTTTTCCTTTTCCTTTTCCCAAAACAAAACACAACTTATTTAATATAATATTCCTCAACCCATCAAATCAAATCTTTTCCAACCACCACTTAATAATTTATTTAACCAAAATATCTTCTAACAAATCAATTCCCCAACTTAAATTCAATTCTAACTTATCCTCATATTTTCTTAAATTAATCAAGTCTCTTAAATCTCACCCAATTTCTAATTTTAAATCCAACTTTTAAATCTCTCCCAAATAAATTCAATTTTCCACTAATTGAATCAAATCCAAATCTTTTTATCACGATTACTTTAAATTGAATTATTTTCTCAACATAATCCAATTAAAGCTTCAAAATTCAAACAACTAACCAAATAATTCAAGAAAATAATTTTTTTTTAAAAAAACAAATTACTTGAAAATTTGGGATGTCACACTAACTCCACATGTTTGTGCTCAACTTTTCACTCTCTTGATTCTTCTCTCTAGGTCAGAATTCTGGGTTTCACATGCGCATGTGTCGAATCAAGATTTCGGATACTAGATTTTTTTTTTAATGAATTGGTTATAGTTATTGCTAATTAACTTTGCAACTTCACTTTGATGAAATTGAATATTAGTGTTTGTCTAGCAAGTGAGGAAATCTATCTTAAGGTATGTGTATAACTAATGTCTTAGTTTTTTTGTACTATTTTCTTTTTTAATTGTTTTTTTTAGATTCAATGTATAGTTATTTTACTTAAAATGTTTATTGAAAAACAAAAATTTATTAGTCCATTACAAGTTTATGTCACATTTGTTGAGTAAAGAAATATATGAAACCCTATACATCACAAAATTTTATTATAAATAACATATTAATCTATTAAATTAATTATTAAAAAAACTTTGATTATAAACTAAAAAGTTGGAATGTAACAGTGAAAGAAATTTTCTTTCATTACAATGTGAAATAAAGTTAATAAACTAATTATATCTTTATTGAGTTTGAAAAGTTTATTGTCTAACAAAAGTTAATTTAGTGTCTTTTTTTGGATTTTTTTTTTGAAAACATGATAATTAAAAAAGTTAATGATAGACATATACATCTTTCTAGAAACAAATCATTCCATATAATATCAAAATAAAAAAAATAAAAATACCTACGTTTTTTATTTATTTTAAATTGAAACATTTAAAACTATAAAATGTAACCTAATTTTTCTAAAGAAAGTGGTAGAAAATAATTAATACAATCTTAATATATCTATAGAGTTTAAGTGAATGAAATATGAAAATTATACCTCTACAGAAACTATCCTAAAATTATAATTTTTCTAATTATATTTAGTTATAGAAAATAAAAAAAATTTGAAATTTCAAAAGTTTTTTACATTTTTTCATTAACTTCAATTCTAAATATGTTGATTCCATTTATTTCCAAAACAATTTGAAAGTTTTATTGTAAGAAACTAAAAAACAAAGTTTAAGCATGTGTTAATGATAATTAAGACTATTTAGTGATAGAGTAACCGATATAACATTGACAATTTGAAAAAGAAAATTATTACAAATAGAAAAAATATCAAACTGTTTACAATTATAGAAAAATTTTATTGTCTATCAAAGATAGATCGCGATAGACTTCTATCACTCAAGCGATAGAACTCTATCACGGAATCGCTAATAGACAGTGAAACTTTCTCTATTTGTAAATACTTTGACTCATTTTGCTATATTTGAAAACAACCCAATTGAAAATACATAAACTAATTTAGATATCATTTCCATCATTATAAAATTAAAAAAATATATATAAGTATTTATATAAAAATAAAACTAATTGGAACATTTGCATATTTTAGAATTTAAAATTATTTTTTATTTAATATTAATTATTATTTTTTTATATTTTTACAAGTACATCTTTTAGGACTCTTTTAAATATAGCAAAAGAACCAAAATATTTATAAATATAGCAAAATTTTATTATTTATCTGCGATAGACCGCAATAGACACAGATAGTAGTCTATGGCGATCTATTGCAGTCTATTGCAGATAACTGTGTATTTTGCTATTAGTTGTAAATATTTTCAGCAGTTTTGCCATTTAAGATAATTTCTCCATTTTCTATTGGTTTATAAATTTGAATTATGATCTTTTGTTTATTTTTATAAACTTTAATGTTTGATCTTTAATCTTTGATTATTAAATTTTATAGATTTTAATTTATCTAAATTATTTAGACCCTCTAAATAATGAAAATAATTCACCCAATAAGTATGTTCCCTCCTAATAACATTGTTTAAGTTTTTTCTCTTTTTACTCGTTCCTTTTTAAGCATAAAGCTTATTTGAGTTTATTTAAATGTTGACTTCTTACTTATAGTTACACTTTTATTTTTTTAACTTAATTAACCTCAGAAATTCTATTGTCAATTATAATTAGAGGTAAGAAAATAGGGAAAAGGAAAAAAAAAAATCTTAATTAATTTCTAAAGTCATTATAAAATTTATGATATTACATTAAATTATAATTAATATTGAAATTTTATTTTTTAAAAAAATTATTAATTTAAAATTTTTAAGAGCTAATTTTAAAGTAATAATGGTTGGATCACAATTTAATTAGTTGTATTATTGAATAATAATGTGAAAGTTAGGATTTAAAGAGTTAGAATACAAATAGTTTGAATTTGTTAAGAGATAACTCTTCATTTTTATATATATGAAATTTAAGAGTTATGATTTATTTTTAATTATAATCAATAATGAAATATCTAAGTTTTGGAATTCAAGAGTTTTGTTATTCTTTATCTCCTACAACTAAATGTCAATTTTATACCCTTTTCAACCCTCAAACATTTAAGTAAAATAGATTTATTTTTCGGTTGTTTTCAAATATAGCAAAATGAAGCAAACTATTTACAAATATAGAAAAATTTCACTGTCTATTAGGGATAGACCGCGATAGACTTCTATCCCTTGAGTGATAGGTCGTGATAGAAATTTTTCTATATTTGTAAATAGTTCGATATTTTTTCTATTTATAATAATTTTTTTAAATTTTTCTCATTTAATAATTTTCTTGTTTTTCCTTATAACTTTTGGTCGGATTGGTTACATTTTCTTATAAATTATTTTTTATAAATATGTTTTAGATTATGTTAGAATAATAAATAGGAAAAATATTATTATTATTATAAAACTAATCAATATATCCTTATTTTTTATATAAATTTTTTATTTTATTTTATAAAAGTAATAAATACAACTAAATGTCAATTTTATACCATTTTCAACAAAACCTCAAATGTTTCGAGTTAAATATATTTACTTGCTTTTTTTTTTATGACTTTTGGCTTGCTTGGTTACATTTTTTATAAATTCTTTTTTTTATAAATATGTTTTAATTATGTTAGAATAATAAATAGAAAAAAATATTATTATTATAAAATAATCAATATATCCTTATGATTGTTTTTTTAAATTGTAATGCATGATCACCTATTAATTTCTCTTTTCCTAGGTTGAACAATCCAAACCAGTATCCTTCATTATTTTAATTTTTTTAATGAATATATATATATATATATATAAACAATTTATTTCTAATGATTATTATTGGTAAATTTGTCAATTTTTTTTTAAACTTTTAAACTTATTTTTAGTTTTAAAGTTTNTAACTCCACATGTTTGTGCTCAACTTTTCACTCTCTTGATTCTTCTCTCTAGGTCAGAATTCTGGGTTTCACATGCGCATGTGTCGAATCAAGATTTCGGATACTAGATTTTTTTTTTAATGAATTGGTTATAGTTATTGCTAATTAACTTTGCAACTTCACTTTGATGAAATTGAATATTAGTGTTTGTCTAGCAAGTGAGGAAATCTATCTTAAGGTATGTGTATAACTAATGTCTTAGTTTTTTTGTACTATTTTCTTTTTTAATTGTTTTTTTTAGATTCAATGTATAGTTATTTTACTTAAAATGTTTATTGAAAAACAAAAATTTATTAGTCCATTACAAGTTTATGTCACATTTGTTGAGTAAAGAAATATATGAAACCCTATACATCACAAAATTTTATTATAAATAACATATTAATCTATTAAATTAATTATTAAAAAAACTTTGATTATAAACTAAAAAGTTGGAATGTAACAGTGAAAGAAATTTTCTTTCATTACAATGTGAAATAAAGTTAATAAACTAATTATATCTTTATTGAGTTTGAAAAGTTTATTGTCTAACAAAAGTTAATTTAGTGTCTTTTTTTGGATTTTTTTTTTGAAAACATGATAATTAAAAAAGTTAATGATAGACATATACATCTTTCTAGAAACAAATCATTCCATATAATATCAAAATAAAAAAAATAAAAATACCTACGTTTTTTATTTATTTTAAATTGAAACATTTAAAACTATAAAATGTAACCTAATTTTTCTAAAGAAAGTGGTAGAAAATAATTAATACAATCTTAATATATCTATAGAGTTTAAGTGAATGAAATATGAAAATTATACCTCTACAGAAACTATCCTAAAATTATAATTTTTCTAATTATATTTAGTTATAGAAAATAAAAAAAATTTGAAATTTCAAAAGTTTTTTACATTTTTTCATTAACTTCAATTCTAAATATGTTGATTCCATTTATTTCCAAAACAATTTGAAAGTTTTATTGTAAGAAACTAAAAAACAAAGTTTAAGCATGTGTTAATGATAATTAAGACTATTTAGTGATAGAGTAACCGATATAACATTGACAATTTGAAAAAGAAAATTATTACAAATAGAAAAAATATCAAACTGTTTACAATTATAGAAAAATTTTATTGTCTATCAAAGATAGATCGCGATAGACTTCTATCACTCAAGCGATAGAACTCTATCACGGAATCGCTAATAGACAGTGAAACTTTCTCTATTTGTAAATACTTTGACTCATTTTGCTATATTTGAAAACAACCCAATTGAAAATACATAAACTAATTTAGATATCATTTCCATCATTATAAAATTAAAAAAATATATATAAGTATTTATATAAAAATAAAACTAATTGGAACATTTGCATATTTTAGAATTTAAAATTATTTTTTATTTAATATTAATTATTATTTTTTTATATTTTTACAAGTACATCTTTTAGGACTCTTTTAAATATAGCAAAAGAACCAAAATATTTATAAATATAGCAAAATTTTATTATTTATCTGCGATAGACCGCAATAGACACAGATAGTAGTCTATGGCGATCTATTGCAGTCTATTGCAGATAACTGTGTATTTTGCTATTAGTTGTAAATATTTTCAGCAGTTTTGCCATTTAAGATAATTTCTCCATTTTCTATTGGTTTATAAATTTGAATTATGATCTTTTGTTTATTTTTATAAACTTTAATGTTTGATCTTTAATCTTTGATTATTAAATTTTATAGATTTTAATTTATCTAAATTATTTAGACCCTCTAAATAATGAAAATAATTCACCCAATAAGTATGTTCCCTCCTAATAACATTGTTTAAGTTTTTTCTCTTTTTACTCGTTCCTTTTTAAGCATAAAGCTTATTTGAGTTTATTTAAATGTTGACTTCTTACTTATAGTTACACTTTTATTTTTTTAACTTAATTAACCTCAGAAATTCTATTGTCAATTATAATTAGAGGTAAGAAAATAGGGAAAAGGAAAAAAAAAAATCTTAATTAATTTCTAAAGTCATTATAAAATTTATGATATTACATTAAATTATAATTAATATTGAAATTTTATTTTTTAAAAAAATTATTAATTTAAAATTTTTAAGAGCTAATTTTAAAGTAATAATGGTTGGATCACAATTTAATTAGTTGTATTATTGAATAATAATGTGAAAGTTAGGATTTAAAGAGTTAGAATACAAATAGTTTGAATTTGTTAAGAGATAACTCTTCATTTTTATATATATGAAATTTAAGAGTTATGATTTATTTTTAATTATAATCAATAATGAAATATCTAAGTTTTGGAATTCAAGAGTTTTGTTATTCTTTATCTCCTACAACTAAATGTCAATTTTATACCCTTTTCAACCCTCAAACATTTAAGTAAAATAGATTTATTTTTCGGTTGTTTTCAAATATAGCAAAATGAAGCAAACTATTTACAAATATAGAAAAATTTCACTGTCTATTAGGGATAGACCGCGATAGACTTCTATCCCTTGAGTGATAGGTCGTGATAGAAATTTTTCTATATTTGTAAATAGTTCGATATTTTTTCTATTTATAATAATTTTTTTAAATTTTTCTCATTTAATAATTTTCTTGTTTTTCCTTATAACTTTTGGTCGGATTGGTTACATTTTCTTATAAATTATTTTTTATAAATATGTTTTAGATTATGTTAGAATAATAAATAGGAAAAATATTATTATTATTATAAAACTAATCAATATATCCTTATTTTTTATATAAATTTTTTATTTTATTTTATAAAAGTAATAAATACAACTAAATGTCAATTTTATACCATTTTCAACAAAACCTCAAATGTTTCGAGTTAAATATATTTACTTGCTTTTTTTTTTATGACTTTTGGCTTGCTTGGTTACATTTTTTATAAATTCTTTTTTTTATAAATATGTTTTAATTATGTTAGAATAATAAATAGAAAAAAATATTATTATTATAAAATAATCAATATATCCTTATGATTGTTTTTTTAAATTGTAATGCATGATCACCTATTAATTTCTCTTTTCCTAGGTTGAACAATCCAAACCAGTATCCTTCATTATTTTAATTTTTTTAATGAATATATATATATATATATATAAACAATTTATTTCTAATGATTATTATTGGTAAATTTGTCAATTTTTTTTTAAACTTTTAAACTTATTTTTAGTTTTAAAGTTTCTCTATAAAGATTTCGTTATTTTTCTCTAAATTTTGCATGCATGGAATCATTATTTTAAGAATGTAAACACACAAATCATTTTTTTGTATGCATGCATCTCATCCCGTATCCAAAAGGATGCACCCATTTGATGTATAGCTACCTCCACTCGAACCTCACACCCAATTAGAGTCCACTAGATGTGGGTACTTTTAGAAAAAAAATTTAGGTGAAAATGGTACTTTCAAAAATAATTAGTGAAATGGGGTAGTTTTTTTTGTCTACATTGGAATGCTACTCTTAAAGAGACGCATTCTGATAATTTTTAAAATTTTTTAATTGGTGTCAACAGTGGCTTTAAAACCATGTCAGATTCGTCTTTATCAACTTCACAACTAATTCCTTACCGTAAAGTTCTTCTTATTTTTTAATTTTTTTAGTCAGTGATTCCCATATTCCTTATTCTCTTTCACTCCTACTTTTCCCATAAAGTTCTGATGACCAACTTATCGAGAAGTAGCTTTCTGTGACTTTTCCAGACTTCGACGCAACCAACTCCCGTGAGTGAAAGTGAATTTGGAAAAGTTCTCTCTGTCACTTTTTCCGTAAAGTTTCGATCAACACTTTACGAGAAAAGTGACAGAGAGCTAATTTCGTCTTAATAAGTTCAAACTTACCAGGAAGGAATTAACTCTTTGTGACTTTTCTCGTAAAGTGGGGATCAAAACTTTAAGGGAAAAGTGACAGGAGCCTAAGTCCTTCTTGGTAAGTTTAAACCCGGTAGGAAGCTCTTTGTCTTTTTAGTAGTAATGTAACGACCCGACTCCCTAAGACCCATGTCGGACCATTACTCATGCATGCAGACACTAAATCTAAATATTTAGCAGCAAAAGAAAACCTTAACATACACATAAGGCATAGAGATCTTTCAGAGTTTCACAAATCTTAAGAAAATACTCAACTAGGCGCCTCAAAGAAACCTCAAAATAGTCAAATTAGAAATTTAACACAGGAATAGCCAAAATCATTACATAGTTTTCAAAACAAGGATGGTTCAAATATTAGAACATTAGAATTTATTGCAGTTTATGCAGAAACATTAGCCTAGTCCCCATTAGTCATTGAAGATTTCTTCTTGTCGTTCACCAGAGTGTCCTTTCTTTTACCTAAAAAGAAAAACAAAAGAGTGAGCATAAAAATACTCAGTAAGCAACCCTATTATGGGAATCTAGCTAAACACCCATAAATAGAAGTGTGCAAGCCTAAGTGGTGTACAAGTTTGTTTTCCAACTGTCATGGTCATTTAGTAAACGATCTAGCCTATCCTAGTACACAACTGGTGGCCCGAAGAAAGGGTTGGGTTGTGCGTTGATGCAACACGTAAAGTGGTCGCTTACGCATCTCGCCAACTAAAGAACCACGAGCAAAATTATCCGACCCATGACCTGGAGCTAGCCACAGTTGTTTTTGGTTTGAAAATATGGAGACACTATTTATACGGAGAAAGAATACAGGTCTTCACCGATCATAAAAGCTTGAAATACTTTTTCACCCAAAAGGAGTTGAACATGAGACAACGCATATGGTAAAGGATTATGATGTGGGAATCTTGTACCGTCCAGGAAAAGCAAACGTGGTAGCAGATGCCTTGAGTCGTAAGGCAGTCCATACAGCGGCCCTAATAACCAGTCAAACTCAGTTGTGTAGGGACTTTGAGCGTGCGGGAATTGCAGTGGCACTAGGAGAGGTCATGTCACAGTTGGCCCAATTATCAGTACAGCCGACCTTAAGGCAAAGGATAATCGAGGCACAACAAAGCGACCCGTACCTCATTGAGAAACTCAGCCAGGTGGAGGCAGGATTACCCAGCGAATTCTCGGTGTCTTCAGATAATAGTCTTGTTTACCAGAGGTGCTTGTGTGTGCCAGCAGACAATGGAGTTATGCGGGAATTGCTGACTGAAGCTCATGGCTCGCCATTCTCAATACATCTTGGCAGTACTAAGATGAACTAGGATTTGAAACGCCATTACTGGTGGAGCAATATGAAATGGGAAGTGGCAGAGTTTATCAGTAGGTGTTTTGTGTGCCAGCAGATAAAGGCGCCTAGACAGAAGCTTGCAGGGTTATTGCAGCCCCTACAAGTCCCTAAATGGAAATGGGAGCACGTATCCATGGATTTCATTGTGAGTTTGCCTAGGACGGTGAAGGGCCATACAGTGATATGGGTGATTATAGACAGACTCACCAAGTTAGCACATTTCATCCCAAGTAAGTCCACCTACTCAGTGAGTAAGTGGGCACAGATTTACATGAAGGAAGTGGTGAGGTTGCACGGGGTACCCGTTTCGATAGTGTCTGACAGAGATCGTCGTTTCACGTCCAGTTTTTGGAAATCCTCCAATCGGCGTTAGGCACTCGGGTAGATTTCAGTACGACATTTCACCTTCAGACTGACGGGCAAACAGAGCGCTTGAACCAAACATTGGAGAATATGTTGCGCGCCTGTGTCCTGGATTTCCCAGGGAGTTGGGACTCCCACTTGCATCTCATGGAGTTCGCCTATAATAACAGCTTCCAGGCTACCATTGGCATGGCGCCATTTGAAGCCATGTACGGTAAGAGTTGTAGGTCTCCAATTTGCTGGAGTGAAGTAGGGGAGCGAAAATTGTTGGGCCAGAGTTGGTACAACTTACCAACGGTGCTATCCAAAAGATCAGGGCAAGAATGCAGACAGCTCAGAGTAGGCAGAAGAGCTATGCTGATGTAAGACGACGAGATTTTGAATTTGAAGTGGGTGATAAGGTATTCTTGAAGGTTGCTCCGATGAAAGGCGTTTTGAGGTTTGGAAAGAAAGGGAAGTTAAGCCCTCGTTTCATCAGACCGTTTGAAATTTTGGAGCGGGTTGACCTAGTGGCTTACTGCTTAGCCTTGTCACCGTCACTCTCCATAGTCCACAATGTATTCCATGTGTCCATGTTAAGAAAGTATATAGCGGACCCCTCTCATGTTGTTGACTTCAAACCCTTGCAGCTAAGTGAGAATTTGAGCTATGAAGAGAAGCCAGTACAAATCCTAGCAAAGGAAGTAAAAACTCTGCGCAACCGAGAGATAGCACTAGTGAAAGTGCTGTGGCGGAATCATCAGTTCGAGGAAGCAACCTGGGAGCGGGAGGATGACATGCGCTCGCTATATCCGGAGTTATTTCAAGATTGAGCTTTCGAGGACGAAAGCTTCTTGAGGAGAGGAGATTGTGACACCCCAATTTTCAGGTATTATATATCCTTTTGGCCTTTATTTTGGTTTGGAATAATATTTATTAGAATAAAAGGGGGAAATTAATTTTGGAAGGAAAGAGAAGAGGGAATTTAATTTAGAATAAAAGGGGTAACTAATTTTGGAAGGGAAGAGAAGAGGGAAATTAATTTTGAAATTAATTAGGGTTTCTTTTTAGGTTAATTAGGGGTTCCTCGTTTTGAGTGCAGCCCATTCTCTCTCATATCGCCACACACATACACACACGCCCTCTCTCCCTCACAGATTTCTCTCCCGTCCTACTCTCTCTCTCTCAGCTTCTCTCCGTCGCCGGCACACTCTTTCCCGCGCACCGTCTCGCTCACTTTCCCTACCGTAGCGTCAAACTCTCTCGGGTCTCGCTGTCTCGCTCACGTCTCACTCTCTTTCCCTATCGCGACGTCAGACTCTCTCGGGTCTCACTCACCGTCTCGCTTTCGCTACAGTATGTTTCTCTCTCTCTCTCTCTCTCTCTCTCTCTCTCTCGGTTTTACTCAGCCGGCAGCACCTTTCTAACTTGTTTCTCTCTCAGTTACTCTTCCTCACGTCGTCGTCGTTGTTGCTGTGTCGCCGCCATCGGATCCCCTCTCGAACGCTGCTACCACCGCCGTTGCCGTCATCGGATTTCTCTCTTCATCGCTGCCGCTGTCTTTTACTGCAATTCAGTTGGGGTAAGGCGGTATGCCATTACTTGGTTTTCTGGGTTGAATACTTGACTGGTCTAATTGTGGGTTATTGTTGTTATGGGTATGTCAGCATTTTCAACCCAAGTTTCTGGACAGGATTTGAGTTGCGCAGTCAAGTGACTAAACCAAATCTTCCTGTAAGTAATTGCCCTACCGATGGTATTACTGGACTCGATACCTCGATTTCTAGACTGTTTCTCTAATAATTGGAATGGTTGTATAGCTTGTTCTTACTGTTACCTAATTTGGATGTTTGGATTGCCGCTTCCGATCAATAGGACCTTGGGTAGGTTTAGCACATGTACATTTTGTCAGTGTAACATCCTCTATAGGTGCACATACAACGTGATAGATACCAGGCTCAGGTGACCACAGGGTAGATGCCATGATAGTATGCTATAGACTCTATTTACCCTTAAACACATATTATTGTTCCTTACGTTGGCAACATGTTCACCAGTTCGTGTCTCTTCGGGGCACCAGTATGTGTTCGTTCGGGGCACCAATTTGTGTTCCTTCGGGACACCAGTTTGTGGTTCTTTGGGATCACCAGTATGTGTTCCTTCGGGATCACCAATATGCGTTCCTTCGGGATCACCAGTTTGTGAACGTGTTTTACCAACGATAGAGGTTATCTATGTGTTCCTTCGGGGCACCAGTTTGTGTTCCTTCGGGGCACCAGTATGCGTTCCTTCGGGATCACCAGTATGCGTTCCTTCGGGATCACCAGTATGCATTCCTTCGGGATAATTAGTTTGTGAACGTGCTTTGCCAACGATAGGGGTTATCTATGCTAATTTCATGTTGTATGCATACAGATTCAGTTGTTTAGTTGAGCTCGGTAGCGGGATTACTTACTAAGTATCTTTGTACTCATCCTTTTCTTTTATGCCTCCAGGCAAGGGAAAGAACGTGCCGGCGAATGACAAGAAGAATCCTTGAGGTGCTATGGGACTCGCAGGGTCTTCTGCTAAGATTGCATACGCATGGTTTTTTTCTTCTGTCATCGAAATTTAAAGTTTAATATGATTTTTTTTTACGTCATGTTTGGGATTTCATCGTGGAATTTTTTTACTGAACTTATTTTCTTTTTAATAAATTGAATAATTCCAAAGAAAAAAAAAAATTTCTTTGGGGTACTTCAAACCAAGTTATTTATCATGCTTTAATAAAAATCTTCGTTTTCTCAAAATTATGCTGTCTTTCTTCCTCAATGTTCCATATATCAAGTAATGGTCCAATCAGTCTAGGTAGGCCGTTACAATATATATTTTACCAATTTTATTGTTAGAATTAGATGGGGTGCTTTAACGTGTGATTGCTACTTTCTTGTTTAATTCAAAGCGAAATTATTTGCATAAAATCATTGTTTACATTACTGGTTAGCAAAAAGTTTGTTAATTTGTTTAATTGGGTCCACATTAGGAAAAAGTTTCAATTAATTTTAATAAACCCTATTCACCCCCTCTTTAAAGTTTAATACCCTCAACCAAATTAAAAACCTCTTACTGCTAGTATATATAGACGAACATCAATTATCTACACTCACATTTTCTCCTCATTTTCTCCCTCTTATTAAATAATAAAACTATAAATAATCATAAGGAACTCCCTTATTTTTGACCATGTCCAAACATGAATATAAGTAATTTCAACACCTAAATAGTCACTTTGTTTTAAGTTATATTAAGTTGGAAAAGAACAAATTTGAAAATAACTCATATAGACGCCATTTTTTTTCATATAAATACTCCCACTTTTTTTTTCGTTTGTCCAATTCTTACACTAATTTTCTTAGAAACCAGGCAAGACCCAAGACTCCATAAAATCCCTACAAGTTTGAAAATCGAAGTCTTGTTTCAAAATGTAGCACAACCATGAATCGACAATATAAAAAAGGAATGACAAAGAAATATCATCTTTGATCATGTGGATCCTTCTTAACTAATTAATCATAATAAATCTCCTCGGTTAAAAAAAAATAATAATCACAATAAATGGACTAATTTGAATAGCAAAATAGATTAACAAAGTAGTTCTCTACAAATTTGGTAATTCACATATTTTTTCCCCCTCCCATTGGTTGTCCCTGAGATTATAATATATAGATTATCAATATTTATTTATTTATTTATTTTTTAAAACTCAAACGATATATTAATTCATATAATTACTAAAATGCAACATTTAAGTCCTAAGATTTTATGGTGATTCCATTATTCTTCTTTCTTCTTACTATAGCTTATATACCTTAATTAAAGAGGACAACCATAGAGATTGGAGAATGAAAAAAAGAGAGTAAGAGGGTATCGAAGTTGAGAGAAAAATAAAAACAGGGAAGTGTTAGACTACAAATTGAAGCATATGAGAGAGATAGAGAAAATTGAGGAGGGAGGTGATTGATGGAGTGTAAATTATTTTTAGTCATTATTAGGTTGGGTTAAGAATATTAATGAAACTTTTAAAAGTTCAAAATATTTTTTAAACGATGTATTAGTGGTTTCCATCCAAATAACAATCATCATAATATTTTTTTAACTTTTCTCTTCTTTTTGGAAGTTTTAAGGTACAAACAAAGTACAAATAGATTCTATTCAAAACTAATGATATGTATCTATGGTTTAAGTTTATGATTAAAATTTTAGGGTATTTTCTATAATTGAATAAAAACAAAAAATAAATAAACAAAAAGAGATAAAATGGATATGAGGGAGAAGGAGAAAAAAGAAAAAAAAAAAAAAAAAACCCGCAGTTGCCTCTTTTCCCTTTCTCTTCCCTTCATTTTTCTTAAAACCTCTGTAAGCCTTAACCCTAACTTCTTCTTCATCTTTCTCGATGGCCACCAACACAACTACAGAGAATGGCTCCACTGATGCCAACGCCCTCAATTCCAACCCCCAAACTTCAACACTTTCCTCTCTAGCTCCTGCAGAACCAGACTCTACCGAAGCTGGTGGCGCTGATTCCGACATCGATCCTTCTAACCAAGACTACTTATCCGTTCCGGCTTCGGATTCTGCAGCTCATGAAGGCCCCAATCATACTGGCGCTTCCGATAAAAAGTGGCCCGGATGGCCTGGAGACTGCGTCTTCAGGCTTATTGTGCCGGTTGTTAAAGTCGGCAGCATTATTGGGCGTAAGGGCGATCTTATTAAGAAGATGTGTGAGGAAACTAGGGCTAGAATTCGTGTTCTTGATGGTGCTGTTGGCACTCCTGATCGCGTTGTGAGTGTTTCTCAAACCTCAGCTCTTTCTTGTAGTTGTTACTCATGCCTACATAGGGGCAACGAGTTGAATCTCTTATCTTTATATTGGTTTATTTATTATGTTTGGTTCCAGTTAATGGGACTGTTTGGCTAGTTATTTGTTCAGCCCGACCACCTTTATGTGTTCCTCGATGGATAATTAGACTGGGTGTAATGATTTCTAGTCAAAAGATGTCTCCTTTTTCGATCCCTCGAGGGTTTCAGGGAAAAGGGAAAAAAAAATAGTATTCTCCCATCTTTGGCTGGTTCCATTAATTACATGCTAGTTTGTCATAACAAGTTATTTTCTACTTCTTTCACAGCAGCCGCTGAAGCGTGGTCTGATATTAGGTTAACTACGAGTATATATGGAACTTTTTGGGTACGAAAAGGAGCTTCTGTTAAACGTTGTTTGGGTTATTTAAAGTTGAGGCTTGATCTATGATGGAGGAGGTGCTTCTGAATTCTTCCTTTAGGGAGAAGGGACAATTGTTATGGCCTGCTAGTTTCTTTGCATTTAGCTTGAGAGGGATAATAGAATCTGTAGAAAGGTGGAGAGAGGTTTGTGAGATGGCTAGGTTTAATGCCTTCTTGTGCGTGCCTTTCACTAAGCCTTTTTGTTTTTTTGTTTTTTGTTTTTTGTTTTTTTTTAATAATTATGAGCTTGATCTTGTTTTGTTGGATTGGAGTCCTTTTCTGTGGTTAGGATCAAACTCCTTTTTTGTTGTTGTTTGTTTTTGTATGCAATTCTATATTTCATTTCTCCCCATAGAAGCGTGGTTTCTGACTAAAGGAAAATTGAAGCTTGATCGCGCTTTTTTGTTAATTTTATTTCGCAATATATGTATAGAAAAATTGAACCGTTGTTTCTTTGATGCTTCACTTTGATTTGCAAGAACACTTGGATGCACTTTCAGACAATTGTTCAAACTTGCTTGTTCAGTTTTTAACGTTCAGATTTTACTTCAGGTGCTGATTTCAGGAAAAGAAGAGCTTGAGGCACCCCTTTCCCCTGCTATGGATGCAGTTATAAGAGTCTTCAAACGTGTGTCAGGGTTATCTGAGAATGAAGATGAGGCTAAGGCCTCATTTTGTTCAATTCGGCTACTGGTGGCATCAACTCAAGCAATCAATTTAATTGGAAAGCAGGGTTCATTAATCAAATCTATACAGGAGAGTACTGGAGCCTCTGTAAGAGTATTATCAGGAGGTATGCTTTCATTCTCTGTTATGCACTTGCCACTCTTTTATTGATTGGTTTTGGGCCTAGCTGTATTATTGTCGAAGATCATGAATTCTTCCAGATAGCTAAATTGTAGAGCCATTAAAAAGGTTGTTATTGAGAGAAAGACAAATAAGCACGCTGTCCAAAACTTCATTGCAAGAGATGGATCATGCTAAAGAGTAAAAATGCCCCTAGAGAACCAAGGGAATCAATAGAAGACCACCTTCATAATTGAGGTGCAAATGGGTCTGATAAAAACTGGGCAACCATACTAAGCTTTGGTTTTTGCAAAAGAACAATATCCCGAGCAGTATCAACTATAGTGTTTTGATAAGTTACACCTTAACCCTTTTTGTATATATATGCACCTAACTCTTTCCATTTAGTCCAATTTTGTATTAATCAGTTATTTGACCAGAGAGGCGATTCAGTTATAGGAAGTATTGTTTGTTTGTCTCCTTTAAGTTTGGGATCAAATGTTTGTAAGAAGTGGGAATTTAGGAAGCCTCTATTAGGAACCAAGGTATGATAGGAATGGTATTAGAGGGATATTAAGGGTATAATAATAAATAGTTAAATAGTTTGTTAGGGAAGGTTGGTTAAAATTACCGTGGGTAGGAAAGAAGGGGTAAGCAATATTTTGGAATATGACGTAAGGGCTTGAGAGTATCTCAAGATTGGGAGGGTCCAAGTACCTTGAACGCTTGGTTTATCTTGTATTTTCTTTATCATTTATCTTTCAATATATTCGGGTTCTATCAATTTGGTATCAGAGCGGTGAGACTTGAGTATGGTGGGGAAGATGGTAAGTAGAATGATCGTTGTGGAGGAGAAGTTACTGGAAATAGGGGAGAGGCAAGCCATGATGGAAGTGAAGATGGAGGAACAGTTCAATGAGGCCAAGACGGCAATAGATGAGCTCAGAGGAAGGATTGGCAAATGCTTTTGAAGAACACAGGCATGGAAGATGTGAAAGATTTGGCGGAAGCGGCAGCAAGCTTCGCAAAAGGACAACCATGATAGTAGTGTGTGCCAAGGGAGCAGATGGGTACACGAAAGTATAAACAAATAGGGAGACAAATGGTTGCCGGAGATCATCAACGGCGAAGAATGCACTAGTAGATGGGGAGGTAGGCTTGGGGAAGACGCTGCTGGGGAAGAAGGGGAGAGATTCCTTACCCACGTGAAGTGTGAGAATGTGGGGCCATGGTCATGGAAAAAATGCGACTTAACTTCGGGTGGAAGTTTTGGGCTAATTTTACATAAAAGACTGAAGGCCCATTTCTTTTTGGAGCTAAATAATGAAGCAGCAAGTTGTTGAGCCATGGCCTGGGCTGCCTCATTATGCTTGGTTCCCAACCACAATAGCCCACTGCCTAAGCTACTACAGTACAGTTGCTGATCTCTGTTTGCTATAAAATTAAAAAAAAAAAAAATCCTTCAATTTGTATCCACACCTTGAGGGCAAGGTGTGTTTTAGGGGCCGGTAAAGTTAGGAATGGTATTAGTTAGAGGGATATTAAGGGTATACTAGTAAATAGTTAAGTAGTTTGTTAGGGAAGGTTGGTTATAAATACAGTGGGTAGGAAAGATGGGGGTAAGCAATATTTTGGAATATGAAGTAGGGGCTTGAGAGTATCTCAAGATTGGAAGGGTCAAAGTACCTCGAACACTTGGTTTTTCGTGTATTTTCTTTATCGTTTATCTTTCAATATATCTGGGTTCTATCAATTGTTAGGTACTTAAGCACCTTGGAGAACCACACCCCAAAAGCTAGCTATTGAGGTGGGAGAGCGAAGCCACTTAAATACCACATTGGTCATCCCATTCTAACCAATGTGAGACAAAGGTAGCCTATACTACCTTGTTTCCTAACAATACCCCATTTCCGGAAAGCCAACGTCCGACGGCTACTCCAACGGTACTTAACTTGGCCACACCCAATCCGAACCCTCCACCGATTCCACTTCGGAATATCAAAAATCGACTCTGATACTGTTGTTAGGTACTTAAGCACCTTGGAGAACCACACCCCAAAAGCTAGCTATTGAGGTGGGAGAGCCAAGCCATTTAAGTACCACATTGGTCATGCCATTCTAACCAATGTAGGACAAAGGTAGTCCATACTACCTTGGTTCTTAACAGCCTCATTGCAAGATTGAAATCTCACAAGTTGTGCTGTGTTAGAGTTAGATTTTGATGGTTCAGTGTTTGGCCCCCTTCCATGTAAAGAGGCTCTTATTCTAGATAAATTAGATGGTCAGCTTCAGATTAAGTACTCTTCTCAATAACTAGTCTGTGAAGAAAATATTCACGAGAATCGCAAGAATCACTAGCATCTATGGGGGATTACATTTTTACCTTTTACCATCCCCCCACCTCTTCTTTAAAGATATTCCCCCATCTTATGATTGTCTGGTGTAGCTAACTTAATTGGAAGAACTTACCTTTCTTCTTTCCAGAAGGTGAAGGGCTCTTGAGGTCAAACTCCCTTTATTCAGTAGCTCGTTGAAAAGCCTTGCAGAAACGGCATCTCTTGTGCTATTTTGACATATTTGTCTCGAAGGATCGATTTGTGACTAAAGCCAATAAAAATTTGCCATTGGGTGGTCTCTCTCTCTCCCCCTCTCTAGAGGTGTACATGGGTTGGGTTGAGGATGTTTTTTGGACCAACCTAATAGGTTGGCAATCCAAAAGACCCAAATAAAGTCTCCAACCCTTAAAATTCGGGTTGGGTTGGGTTGTCAGGTTATAACTTATTTTTTTCCTTTTTAATTAAAAGTATGTAAGTTTATCTACAACACATGACTAATAACTAAAATATCACAACATTTTAAAAGAAAATATTAAAAATTCACAAATTAATCAATACAAAGTGATCAAACTTTAAACAAAGACAAACATATATATATATTATTAATATATACAGAATTTGGCCAACCCGCGACTCAACCTAACCCAACAAAAATAGAAAAAATTGAACCCAACCCAAGAACAAAAAGGTTGCGTAGCCGGGTTGTTTGGGTTGTCGGATCATTTGAACACCCCTTCTCTCTCCCCCCAAATAAACCACTAGGTAGGAGGGAGATTTGTTGAAGCCTATTATTCTCAATGAAAGGTTGTCTCATAAAGGAAATTTGATATTTTGTTTTTATTCAAAAAATAAAAGAAAATATGAACCCCTATTTCTGTCATCTCTTACAAAAGCTCTACTTTTTTTTTTCTTAAAATTTTAATTTCCCCATCGTTCATAAACTATACCTTTTCGTATGGAAAAAATGTTACTTGTGTTTTTTTATAGTGTACCCCACCAAAAAAAGGGTTCTCCCTTGCCCAAATGGCCATTACATATTTTTGTATGCTCGCTGTAGATTCTTTATTCGCTCTATGAAGGTTTGTATTTTCAATAAAAAACGGATATTATGTATCATGCGATTTGATAACACTAGCCTAGGCACGATATATGCCTCCAAACTTTGTCATCGGTGTTCACCTCAATTGTCTGAGAGCTAGGATTATACAGTCTAAGAAACTGAAAACAAAACTGTAAAACACAATCATCCTTTATCAATTTTGTAATCACTCTTTACACTCTATTTTCTATGGCTTTAGCCCTTTCCTCGAAGGTGGTGTCCTTTTGTGGGCATGGTTTTTGTATGCCCTTGTAATTTTTTATTTTTTTCTCAATGAAAATGGTTGTTTTTACATTAAAAAACAAATAACACAAGCGAACAAATAGAAAACAGCTCTATCAGCTACAATAGTTCAAAGGTATGGCGATAAGAGATGTACTTGCCTCAATCCCTTGTAAGCAGGCATGCATCTTTGTTCTGGTGAGTTTTATCACCATTACTTTATCAACGTTGCTTCCAAAACAAAATTTGATTCTAGAAATATGATTGTGTGGTTGAATTACAACCAAGGTTCATAAAATTCTTGGTCTTTTTTCCTACTTTGTGTTAGACATAGAGGTTAGAGGGAGATGGTCAAGGAGTTCCTTCTGCATCCACCTTTTTGAGGGACGGGGAAGTATCTATGAAATGGGATTTGTGCTGTGTCGTGGATTTGTGGGCTCAGAGGAATAATAGGATCTTTAGACAGATTGAGAGGGACCTAGTGATGTTTGGTTCTCTGTCAGATTCTTTGTTTAATTGTTTCCCTTTGGGGATAGAGACTTTTTGTTATTATCTTTTAGGTTTTGTTCTACTTCATTGGGGCCCTTCCTTTTGTGGGCTGGATGTTTTCTTGAAAATTCAGTTTATTTTTTTATTTTTATTTTTATTTTTTTTATTTTTCTATAAAGGGAACAACACTTTTCATCGATAAAATGAAAAGAGACTAATGCTCAAAATACAAGGATACAAACCAAAAGGCAAAAAAATTGATAAAGTACAAACCCGAAATTCAGTTTTTTATCAGAAAAAAAATGGTCCGAGACCTTTCATTCAACAGGACCTCATTGCTAACTTATTATTATTGATGAGTTAGATGCAAAAATGATAATGAGAATGTAAAGCATCTCTTCTTAATTGAAGGATGTAGTATAGTTTCATTCTTGAGTTTTGCGTTTTATCTGATCATCTTAGAGAAGCATGCTTGTTCTAATTCACTAACCTCTTTCTCGTGCTAATACATGATAAAAATGGCGTAAAGGCTAAAGCTAAAAGTGCATGGCAATAGCTGGATAATATAAGTTTTATCTTTTACCTCAACTATATTGATGACTATTAACTTCAAGCCTTGAGTTCAGCCAGCAGGTCCAAATAACTAATAATGTCCTGAGATAATAATACTTTTCCTCCTATAGTCAATGGTATATGAGTACTCTCTGAATGTTCCCTTACTCATCTAGATTTGATGTGCAGATGAGATGCCATTCTATGCCGGTGCAGACGAGAGAATGGTGGAATTGCAGGGAGAATCCTTAAAGGTTCTCAAGGCTCTAGAGGGAGTGGTGGGCCACCTAAGGAAGTTTTTAGTTGATCACAGTGTTCTTCCTCTGTTTGAAAAGAGTGTAAGTTTTTTTCTTATTAGTCTATGACCAACCTTTTCAAGGACTCCTAGTGAATTTTTATTTTTATTTTCTTTATTTTTTATTTTTTACTTTTTCAGTTTAATACACCTACCTCACAAGATCGGCAAACAGAGACCTGGGCTGACAAGTCCTCACTTCTCACTGCATCTCAAAGTGTAATCTCCGCCGAGTATCCTCCGTCTACAAAAAGAGAATCTCTATTTCTTGACCGGGAAACTCATCTTGATTCTCATATTCCATCATCTGGTATTTCTCTATATGGGCAAGATCGAGTACTTCCTACAATTCGATCATCAGGTGTTGGTCGCTCTGGGGGACCTATTGTAACTCAGGTTGGTATATGAAGCTCATTTATCTAGTTATTGGTAGAAGGAAATGGTCTATGTTGACTTAGTGAGGTATCAAACAATCCCACCTACTGGCCTCTATAATCATTAACATCAATTCATCATTCCATGCCTATTACTACAGTTAGGTGATTAGTTTTTTGTCGTCAGGTCAAGGCAAGCTAGAAGCTTGTCTGCTTTACATGTCCTTCGTGTCTTGGAAACACTAGGTCCAAAATGTTTGGCATATTACATACAAGTATGATTTAGATTTTAACATAATGCTGAATGGAGGCAGTGAGAACAGAGTAGTTTTAGAGTGTCTTTGTAGTTTGTTATTTCTGATCTAGTTACCTCTCTGGCTCCTGTTAGGTTACTCAGACAATGCAGATCCCGTTATCTTATGCTGAGGATATCATTGGGGTAGGAGGAACAAATATTGCATTCATCCGTCGCAATAGTGGTGCCATCTTAACCATACAAGAGAGCAGGGGATTACCCGATGAGATCACTGTGGAAATAAAAGGCACTTCATCACAAGTTCAGATGGCTCAACAATTAATTCAGGTAAATAACTTATAACTTCGTGATTGAGAGCTTGTTTGTGGTCCGTAGAGTTGTAATTTTGTGATTCTATCATTGGCTAAACCTTTAGCCTCGTTACACTAGCTAGTTTTAGGTATCATTGTGGATCACTAGATTCAAGGAAAAAGATCTTTTTTGATCCTCCAACCAAAAAAGAAAAAAAAAAAAAAAGAAAGGAAAAAAGCATGCACTATATTATGTTATAAACCATCATGAGTTGACTTAGTGGTAAAAAAGAATAAATGGCTAAGAGGTCATGGGTTGTTCAATCCATAGTGACCACCTACCTAGGAATTAATTTTCTACGAGTTTCCTTGACACTCAAATGTTGTAGGGTCAAACGGGTTGTCCCGTGAGACTAGTTGAGGTGCGCGTAAGTTAGTCTGGACACTCACATATATATGTGTATATATGTATCACGATATTGTATATAAATATGTCTCTGTTGATGAACAAAAATTAAGGTAATGTTTAGATATTAATGATTATTTATGCCATGTAGGAAGCAGTAAGTGCCCCGAAGGAAGCAGTTACAAGCAGCAGCTATGGCAGGCTAGACACAGCAGGGTTGAGGTCGTCGTACTCCCAGTTGGCTGCTTCAGGTTCATCCTATACTTCATCTTCTTTATCTTCACAATCATATGGTGGATATGGGTCTTCTGGTTTAGGAGGCTACAGTACCTTCAGGCTCTGAATTTGATTGATCTGCAGAGATTCATATCCACTCGGATTTGATCCACTTTGGATTCATTAATTCTTGCTAAGAGAATGAATGAATTATGTTGGAATCTAGTTGTTGTAAAGTCAGCCTAAAGTAGTTAAAAACGCTTTTTTTACCCTCTCTGGCATATTCAAACTCATTCAGCTGGGTAGATTTGTCTTGTGTCTTCCCTTTTTTTTTTTTTTTTTCAGTGCTAAATGTGTTTGTTTCTTAGGTTTTTTCCCCCCTTTTTTCTTTTTATATCTTTTTTATGTCAACCGCTTCAGGTCATCAAGTTTTCAGGTGAACCTTTTCTTATTTTTCACTTATTTAGGAGGATTCAGATTAACTTAACTATTGAAATTCTGGAGTGCATCTTAGAATTATTCTTGAGTTGATAGATTGGTAAATGGACTGCTGAATTCAACCCCCATAATGAGGAAAGTGAAATTTTGGAGGGGTGGGGGTGAGAGTATTTTAGTCTAAACCAAAATTAAAATAGAATCCAACCTGTAAGAAAATATTGATATATTCCAAACTCTCCAAACATTAAAAATTAAAAAAAAAAAATTAAATTCAAGCCATCTAAGGATGATATCAAATTAAGAAAAATTGTTACATTCATATTCAATTCCATATTAAATGAGTGAAACTGAGAATGAAAACGTTCAACAAATAATGTAGAAAAAGTTATTATTGAAAAAACTGATTGAAATATAGCTCTAATTGTATAATATATACATAAAAAAAAAGTTGGAAAAAGAAAAAGAAAAAGTTAGCATACATATACTCATTCAAAATACAAACAACTTCTGAAACTTAGACCAAACAACCAAACAACTCTAACATAAACACAAACTTCTTAGACTATCAATTCAGTATCCCAGATGCAGGAATTTTTTAACTCTAGACTGATTAACTCTCCAAATTTAATAACTCAACTTAGTGTTCTAATCTCCTTTTAATCTTTGTTAATTAAAATGATTTAAACTAAAATTAATAATTATATAAATAAAAGTAAGCTTTTTATAGTTTAAATCTATTTTGTATGGTTCTGGCTCTGTATGGTTTTAAATTATGTAAATTTTGTAATTATTAGTGACATGTTCTGTAAATTAAAGATTTAACAAATAGAAAAAATAGTAAAAGAAAAAAAAAAACCTTGGTCATTTTTTTCCAATTTTTGTAGAGCCTTTGGTTTTTACGGTCTCATTGGATAATATTTTTGTTTTCTGTTTCCTTTTTTTTTTGAAGAACTAAAAATTAGAATATGTTTAACAACTATTTATGTTTCATGTTTCTTGAAAAAAAAAAAAAAAGCCAAACAAAAAACAAAAAATAGTTATCAAACAAGTTTCTTTTTTTTTTTTATTAAAAAAAAAAGAAAAAAAAAAACCTTGGTCATTTTTTTCCAATTTTTGTAGAGCCTTTGGTTTTTACGGTCTCATTGGATAATATTTTTGTTTTCTGTTTCCTTTTTTTTTTGAAGAACTAAAAATTAGAATATGTTTAACAACTATTTATGTTTCATGTTTCTTGAAAAAAAAAAAAAAAGCCAAAAAAAAAAAAAAAGAAACTTGTTTGATAACTATTTTTTGTTTTTTGTTTGGCTTTTTCTTTTCTGCTTTTGTAATTTAAACATAATTTAATTATATAATATAAAAGTACATAATATGCTTCAAAACATATTAAAAGGAAATTATCCAAAGCTTACATTAATTAATACAAATTAGTTTCAATGCAAAATTAACAGTACTTATAGAATTGTATTTAGCCTTCAAATGTTCCTCCAATTTGATCTATAATGTTAAAATTCATTTGAGTCATTTGTCTCAAATGGTATTGACTCAAATTCAACTTAATTAAATTGCTATGTAAATGTTACGGTAGAAAATGTTAAAAGTTTATATATTGCAAAATTAAAAGTCGAAATGAGCATATAACTTGATGGATACAAAGCTTTTACGTGCGACTTAAAAGTTAGAGGATTAATTTTTCTCCCACCCCACTAGTAGAAAAAATAAAAATTAAAATGATATAAAACATATATTTCAAATTTCAAATTCCAAATTTATAATTCATATAGTATATAAATATTCAATATTGAAAATTAAGAAGTTAAGATAAATTAAAATAATATATAATTACAACAGATTGCAAAAATAAGAATTCAAGCAATATATAAATGCACATATGGCAAAATAAAAACAATAAAATAGTAAATAAAATAGATAAGAAATGCAACCAAGTTTCGAACCCACGAACTGGAGTCACTATGACGAGCACAAGTGCCAAAACCATAAGTCTGGAATTCTGTTTTATATTGTGATAATAATATATAAAAACAAATAGAAGCTACTTGGTCCACTTTTAACAATGTTTATTTCAAATCCAGAAACAAAACACAAAAAAGGGAAGATTTTTTTTAATTGTTTAAAAAAAAAATTAATAAAAACAAAATCGGTCACCATTAAAAGGCCCTATGGCCAACAATGAAAGAAAAACCGCCAAATTTTTTACAAACCTAAAGAGGGAAGTGATGAAGCCATAATGCGCTCAATCCCGAGAATCCCAAACGAGCTAGCAAATGAGTTGATTGGTTTGAATGACAAGGCACAAACTGAAAAGTAATTTAAGTAAAGGAGGCGTAAAGCCTTCTAATATTGTATAATTGGCCACATCTACATGTATAGTTGCTTGACCCTTGAGCATTTGAACCTACCATTAAAGAGTCTGATAACACCATCACCCGAGTGAGACCTAACCGCTCCACTAAACATAGACCTTTAAAATTTACAAATACTTCAACACACACAAGGTTCAAAGATATCTCCTTAAACTTATGCACAACCATTGGGATGGAACCTGTTAAGGACCCAACAATCCCATCGAACCCAACTCTATTAATCCCCTCTAAACAAGCTTTATCCACTTGGGCAATACTTAATCCATCCTCCAAGAAAACCATACGAAGGAGAATCCTTCAGAATAGGAGTCAAAGACTCCTTCGACAATGAACTAACTTCTGCCACATAATCTAGGAATACAAGCTCTAGCAAGCTCCTCATTGCTCAGATGATCAAACAACATCAACCATGTATTCGAACAATTAAGACCTTCAAATTCAGAATTCCACACTGCTAAAAAAAGTTTGTTCCATATATACTTAGCTCGATTATACACAAATAAAGTGTGAGCGTCTGTTTCCCCCTTACATTTATAGTTTGGACACCAAGGAGTCACCTCTACTTTCCTTCTTCTAAGAGAGACCATAGTAGAAATGTAGTTATGACACAACCTCTAGACAAAAAGGGCAACCTTACTTTGAATTTGTAGCTTCCAGTACCTTTTTCTACCAAACAGAACCCGAACTAGAACACAAACCACCAACCAAAACTCGGTCAAGAATAGTGCATTTATAACCACTTTTAATCGTATACTCACTCGATTTATCATAATGCCATATCCATCGATCTTTTTCATCCGTCAGACTTCATGGAATCTTTACAATCTCCTCAACATCCTCTAACATAGAAGCCCCCCTCAACTTTTGAGCATCCCCCTAACCCAACGAAGAAATAAACTATGCCACCCGTTGCATCGACTTTCCATTTCCAATCAATATTTGAACACCTTTTAATAACACTTCTCTTCCCTTGCACAAACCTTTCCAAATGAAAGATCCTGATCTGGAACAAGTAGCCTCCTGAAAGGGTTGAAATCCGTAACACAGTGGAAGCTGTACATAACCAAAATCAATATGATTGGGATTATGAAATACCAATACATTGGGAAAAAATACAGAAAACCTACTGTATTAATTATAGGCTAAACATGGAATAGAGATTAGAAACTTACTTCGTTGTTGACTCTAAACACGACCACCACGAACCTCTCCTATTCTCTGAAGGATGAGGTAAGGATTGTGGATCCTTGATCTTTTGGGAAAAGGAGAGAGCACCAAAGAAAGTACCAAAGAGAAAAGTTTTTCTCGATTGAGAGAAAAAAAGACTTCTTTCTTATGTTTCTTTTGCAGCCCTATTTAGGGAAAGAGAGTAGAAGGCGTGGGAAAACCACGTAAAACGTAACTCCCATATAACCTATAGTTTTAATTCATTTAATTTAATTAAAGAAAATTTAATTAAAATAAATTAAGAAAATTAATTCTTTAACTAATTAATTGAAAAATTAAATATCTAATATTTAATTTAACCTACATTTGAATCATATTAAATTGTTATTCTCTCATTACCTATAGTTTTAATGTACATCTAATACACATTAATTTTAACCTATAGTTTTAATATGAATCTAATTCATATTATTATTTGAACTCTTTCAAATATTCTCAAAAATTAATTTTGTATCATATTCAAAATTAAATTTATATTATAAAGTTCAAATTAAACGTTATATTATAATGTATCATCATACATTTTAAATTTTATTCATGATATAAATACCTCATCACTGTTTACGAGCTAAGAAGGGGACCTAATGGACGTACAGATCAGAAGCTCAAACAATATGAGATTAATCGGCTAAACTCATTAACCACATTAATCAATATTCGTTAACTGTGGGTACACTCCACTAAAGACCCATAGCTGCACTTTTCTCACTGTGGATATATTTTTGTGTCCATGGATATAGACCAATAATAGCAAATTAGTCCTTGACAAGTGTTCGTAACACTAGTTAGGTCAAATTACCGTTTTACCCCTTGGTTACTTCTAAGTCCTTAAGTACCAATGCTTCTTTAATGGACAACTTGTTTATGTTCCAACCATTAAGCAGAAACCCCTCTAGGGCCAGTGAGAGGGTAGGACCTTTTGGTCAAGTCCTGGAGACACCACTTAAGGGAACACTTATCTACTTACCCTAAAGATGAGAATGAGTGAATTTCATCTTGTATAATTATGTCCCCCGCTCCCCACTTGGTCTTGCCCCAAGATGGTAGACATATTAAGTCGGAAAATGACCACTCTTACTCATACAAATCAAAGGAAAATCCCTCGTAACAAGAGTTCATAATATACTTAGGATTAAGACTAAATTGCCTGGGTCATCCTATTGAAGTAGAAACCTAACTAGTCAATGGAGTTATATTTAGTGATTACTATTTTGTGGTCCGGTCTTATGCAAACTCATTGCATAGGATACTCCCATTTGCATGTCACTTATACAAACGCATCAGATCATTACGTTTGTATTAAATACAAAGTGGGTCGTATATTTAGTGTCACTAGGATAAGGTACCCAACCTTATCCCTATGCTATAGACCCTTTAGACTGTATCTTGAATATTGATCTCCGTATGTCTCCACATAGAGTTCAAGACTTATAAAACAGCCTAGAATATTAGTTTATTGGATTTAGGATTATTAAGACAAAACAAACAAAAAACAATCAATAACGCTTATTGAAGTAACACATCAATAACTCTTTATTATTGATTTAATAACGGTCAAATAATTACATTTAAAATCTACGATTTTTAGGGCATAAAACCCAACACCTCCAACACTGAGCAAGATAGAAAATATCGACCTTTCAACTCCTTACTCACCAAGGAATAAGTGAGGTTCCAAACAATTCTCCAAACCTGCTTGGCTAAGAGGGTCTGGTTAAGAGTTTGATATCTTAAAACCTTGGACCCCTAAATTCCTTGGAACATAAAAATTTTCCCAACGCATCTAGTGAATCTTTCACCTCTCCGAGATTGATCCCACTAGAAGTGAGCAAAAATCCTCATCATTCTAACACTTAAACCCTTAGTAAAACGGAAACATCTCATTGCATAAGTGAGACTACTTGCACAACACTTTTGATTAAGATTTTCTTTGCCCCAATGGAGAGAATTTATCTTTCCATCGTTGCAAAGCTTTCCAAACTCTATCATTGACCACCTGAAAATAATTTGATTTCCTATACGAGAACCGAGCTAGAAGCCCCAAGTATGACTCCAAATAGGAACATTATTGTTGGAATGCCTTGAATCCTAAACCTTATTAGTATTAGTGACAGCACATAAAATGTGTTATCTTCCTCAGCTTAACTCGAGATCGTTGTGCCATTTAATGTGTCTATTTTGTTATTTTGTAGGTTTCGAGCACTTAACAGGTAGAACAGGTGTTAGCAACAAAACCGAGCTAAAACAGACCGAAATAGAGTTCCATGACATCAATCGAGAAATAAAACTCCAAAATGACCAAAATGCCCTTGAAGCCATGGCGCAGCAGTGCTGCCTAGGCGTCGCTGTGACATTTTTTCTCGAGGGCTTCTACTGGCAAAAACATAGCGCTTCAGAGAAGAATTGCGTGCAAATTAGCGTCAGCGCCGCAACGCTGTCTCTAGCGTCGCGACACTCCGACAGTTTCTATAGATTCATCTCTCAACTTTTAGGTTGAGAGATCACCCTATCAGCCGACTTTTGGCTCCATTCTCTCCTCTTTTCTTCTTTTCAAACCTAAGAACTTGAATCCATTAATCGGTATGCCGATTATTGGCTAAGGTAACGTTTTTCTAGCTTGGTTATTAGGGATTTTCCTTGTAATTGATGTTCTTTTGAGGTTTTGAACTTGATTTAATGTATGCATGATTTCATTCAGTGTTTTTAAGAATTACGATCAAATTGTAACGTTGGAATTCATTTTGATTATTGTTTTGATCGTATTACAATTCGTGACAATTTGTTGTATGTCAATCATAGGAAGCAATAGGTTAGGTTAGCTTGTAAATCTAATTGGTGATGTGCATTGTTCTAATCAACCTAGGATTAAATCGATAGGACATTCAATTTAGGTCTTTCCAGTTGAATGTTCTGCTAAATTTTCCCTTGAGCTTAATGCGGTTAGATTTTGTCAAATTTTGCATGCTTTTCATCTGTTTGCCTTAAGTCTAACTTGTCGACTAGGACAATTAAATTCTGGTCTTTCTAATGGAATTGATTAGGTGCTAGCTTTAATGAATTTAGTAATGACGAACCAATGAGTAAGAACATCTAACAAAGGAAATCCCATGTAACCCAAGCTAGAGCTTTCTCCATTTGAATTTTAACTCCTTTTAATTTGCGCAATTTACTTTCATGCAATTTAAGTTTCTTGCAACAACCCAACTCAAACCCCCTTTTTGGTTACTTGAATTAAAAACTTTCAACTGTGAAATTTGAGGGTCCCTTTATTTGACCCGACTTACTGCTACTACTGTGGGTTAAGTTAGGAAAATTTATTTGGCATGGAATTGGGCGATGAATCCCATCCATCAATTAGTATTTGATATATTTAATTATTTAAATATCTTCCTTCTCCACCTAGGGTTTACAGAAGCGCACTATACAAACTCTCTAACCTTATAAGTTTTATTCATTCTGTAATCTTGTAACATTCTCTCTAATAAAATTGTTTTTCCTTTATCTCGTGGGTGTAGCTAACACATTGTTAATGAACCACGTGTATTTGTGTATCGATCTTCTCTACTTTTACGTTCTTTTGTATTATTTAATTGTCAATTTCACAACAAACTGGTATCAGAGCCTAATTGTTAGGGTTTCGGAATTCCACATTTATTCAACAATTAAAGATGTCTGACATGAACGTAAAGATCGACAAATTTAACGGGAGGAACAATTTTGGTTTATGGCAGATCAAGATGCGATCCCTGCTAAAGTAGTAGGGTTTGTGGGCGCTGCTGACTGTTAAGTTGAAGAAGGAAGCCATAGATGACGTAGAATGACAGACTCTAGAAGAGAAGGCTTATTAGATGATGATGCTATCTTTGGCTGATGATGTCATCATCGAGGTCGCAGATGAAGAAACTGTTATTGGTCTATGGTTGAAGTTGGAAAGTCTTTACATGACTAAGTGTTTGACCAAGAAGTTGTTTCTTAAGAAATGTTTGTATCATCTACGTATGCAGGAAGGTACGTCTTTTCGAGATCATCTTGATCAAATGAATAAAATTTTGTTAGATCTGCGTAACATAGAGATTAAGGTTGATGATGAAGATGCTGCCTTAATTCTGTTGACGTCTTTGCCCCCGTCATATGAGACTTTTGTTGACTCGTATATTGGAGGGAAAGAAACTTTGATTTTAGAAGATACAAAGTCCACATTGCTTATGAGAGAGGACTGCCAAAATGCTATTAGTTCAGGTATAGAAAGTCAGACATCTAGGTTAGCTGCTACAAGGAGCAAAGGATGTGGGAATTTTGGTAAGCAAAAGTCAAGCCAGAATCATAAATCTTCGAAGTCCAAGGGTTCTAAGTCAGATGATGTTTGTCGTTATTGTAAAGAAAAAGGTCATTGGACAATTGAGTGTCCTAAGTTAAGAAGCAGAAAAAAAAGGAAAAAATGACAAGAAGGAAACTTATGCCTCTGTTGCACAAGTTGAGATCGATCTTGGAGAAGTCGAGGTCGATTTTGAAGGAGATCTAGCTATAGTTGTGAATGGAATTTCACATTCTGATGATGTATGAGTTATTGATTCTGGGGAATCTTATCATATGTGCCCAAATAGAGAGTGGTTCTCAATGTATCAACAAATAGATAGAGGGAATGTTAACATGGCTAACGGTGCTGTGTGCAAGATAGTTGGAATCGACTTAGTCAAGATATGAACACATGATGGTGTCTTCTACACTTTGGATGAGGTTAGACATGTTCCAAAATGATGAAGAGTTTGATATCTTTTATTGTGCTCGATAGTAAGGGTTACAGTTTCAAAGGTAAAGGTCAATGTATGTCTACAATGGTTCCGAGATGATTCTAAAAGACATAAAACGTGGTACATTGTATTTCCTATCAGGTTCCACAATAACAGGTCATGTTGCTGTTGCATCGTCTGTTTTTCACAAGGAGGATATGACTAAGTTGTGGCATATGAGACTTGGTCATATGAGTGTAAAAGGATTGCAAATTTTGTCAAAGAGGGATCTTTTGTGTGGAAGGCGCAGGATCTTGAATTTTGTAATTGTTGTGTATTTGGGAAGCTTCATCATTGTAAGTTTCCAAGGGGAATTCATTGTACAACATGGACACATGATTACATCCATTTGATTTGTTAGGGACCTTTCAAAGTTGAGTCTCTTGGAGGTAGCAGGTTGATGAAGCATAATGATTACTCAAGAATAACTTGGGTATTTATGATGAAACATAAAAGTGAAACCTTCAAGAATTTCAAATAATAGAAGATTTTGATTGAAAATTGAATTGGGAAGAAGATCAAAAGGTTGCGAACTAATAATGGTTTGGAATTTTGTGGTTCTGAGTTCAATGAGTTCTATAAAGCTGAGGAAATTGTTCATCATCATACTATTAGGGATACTTCGCAATAAAATGGGGTTGCAGAACATATGAATCAGACATTGTTGGAGAGAGCGAGGTGCATGCTCTCTAATGCTGGGTTGGCTAGAAGGTTTTGGGCATAGGTAGTAAATACAGTATGTTATCTGATAGGTATTGATTGTAAAACACTTTATAAGGTGTGGTTTGGTGAGCCTGTAGATTATTCTTTATTAAGAGTTTTTGGTTGTATTGTATCATGTTAATGAGGGTACATTAGAACCAAGAGCTAAAAAAGGTATATTTGTTGGCTTTGGGGATGAAGTTAAGGGATGTAAAGTTTAGTTGTCTTCTGAAAGTAGAGTTATACTTAGTACGGATGTGATCTTTGATGAAAATCCCATGCTTAATTCAAATGTAAAGTCTGTTGTGACATCTACTGGTGTGGGAGAGAGTAGTAGTGTTGATAAACAAGTGAAGATGCAATTCACTTCAACTATAAATGAATTACAACACCAAGGTAGAGAAAATCAACACGTTACTACAGAAACTGTCGTGCGGTTAGAAACTAAGGTGACTGAAATTTCAAAAAATATTGTGCCTGAGAATTCTAGTCAACAAACAGATCAACCAAATATAGGTTGTGATAGAGCTAGAAGAATTAGTGTTGGGCCTCCAAAGAGGTATGATTTTGAAGATATGGTGAATTATACACTACAGGTTGCTGCAGAGGTGGATCCTCTTGAGCCATCCACCTATAAAGAAGCAGTTTCGTGTAGTGAGTCTACTCAGTGGCTTGCTGCTATGAGGGATAAAATGGAATCTCTTGATAAAAATAAGACTTGGGAGTTGGTCAAACGACTTAAGGAAAGAAAGATTGTCACTTATAAATGGGTCTTTGAGAAAAAAAAGAAGGAATCTCACGTACATCAGGTAGTAAGTATAAAGCTTGGGTTGTTGCTAGAGGGTTCACACAAAGAGGAGTTGATTATAATAAGATTTTCTCACCAGTAGTAATACATACTTCTATTAGAGTGCTACTAACTATGGTAGCACATCAAAATTTGGAACTTGAGCAACTAGATGTGAAGATAACTTTCTTACATGGAGAGCTATAGATTTATATGACCCAACCAGATGGGTTCCAGTGTCCTAGTAAAGAAGATTATTTTGCAAGTTGAAAAAGTCCTCGTATGGACTAGAGCAGTCTCCATGGTAGTGGTACAAGCAGTTTGACAACTATATGGTTGGACTTGGCTGTAATCGGAGTCTGTATGATTGTTGTGTATATCACAACAAAGCTAAAGATGGTTCAATGGTTTAACTACTTTTATATGTAGATGATATGCTTATAGCTACAAAGTCCAAGTCTGATATTCAGAAGTTAAAGGATCTTCTCAGTGTTGTGTTTGATATGAAGGATTTGGGTGTTGCTTAGAAAATGTTGGGTATGGAGATTTATAGGGACAAAGATAAAAATAAGCTTTTCTTGTCACAGAAATGCTATATTTAGAAGATATTGTTCAGGTTTTGTATGTCATCAACTAAGCCTATAGATACTCTTAGTACTGCAAATGCTCGTTTGTCATCTGTGCTTTCACCACAGTCTGAAGCTAAGAAGGAGCATACGTCTTGAGTTCTTTATGCTAGTGTAGTGGGAAGTTTGATGTATGTTATGGTTTGTATTAGGCTTGATCTCGCTCATGCTGTTAGTGATGTTAGTAGATTGATGTGTCAACCTAGAAAGGAACATTGGCAAGCTGTTAAAAGGATTTTTCGTTACCTTAGAGGTACATCTGATATTGGTCTCATTTATGGGAATGATACAAAGTGTCTAGTGACTGGTTATTCTAATTCTAATTATGTTGGAAATATTGACAATAGGAGGTCTATGACGGGTTACGTGTTCACTTTGGGTGGTTCTGTTGTTAGTTAGAAGGCAAAGTTACAGCCTACAATTACTTTGTCTACTATTGAAAGTACATGAATTTAGTAGAAGCTGCTAAAGAGGGAATCTGGTTGGGAGCACTTGTTGGTGATCTTGGCTTACATCTCTGTTGTATTCCTAGCTATGTGATGCATGTATGATATATTCAAAGAAGTTTTCCTATTTTCAGCCCAAGTATAAACTAAAAATAGGTTTCTCGGTGAGATGAGGTCGAACATAGGGACTTGCTTGCTGATTTATGAATCTCAAAAAGTGGTGGTTTCTTTATAACAGAAATTTAAAGGAGTAATTTTGCATAAAGTAAATAAGATAAAGAAAATATGCTACCAAATTATCGAAAAGGTGGAGAGATTTGTGCACAGCAGTTTGTCAACAAATGGTGTGATATAAATGGGGAAAACAAGAGGGTTGTTAACATCTATCCTTAGAACACCTCTTAAAATTATTTCATGGTCTCAAACTTATGGGATGCATCTTTTAGTTAACAAACCACATACTTCATATCTCTATGAGGTATGGATGAAACTTTATTGAACTTAAGGTTATTTCTATCTCTAGAAACACTTCTTACTTTGCTTAATGAAATCCACAATCACTTACTCTCTCAAGTAGTTGATTATAGCTACTTATTTCGGTTAGCCAAATGGAAAATAAGCAATGAGTTGAAACACATTAAGTAGAAATGAAATAAGCTTAAACTTTGTTTTTTGGAAAGATGATAATTTTACCCCAACCCTTGATAGATTTAGTTATTCATGATTTTAAAAAGCAAAATGAAAAGTGTTAAAGAAATGGAGTTCATGGAAGATATATGAAATTAATGAAGATGATAGAGTTGTTACAAAAATACTCAATATCTTGAAGTACAAAGTAAACAAGTGTAGAAATTAAGATAGAAAACAAGAATCTAGTCAGCAGTGTGACAATCTTTTGTGTTCCGTCAATGGTGGATGCGTGCTTCACTATGTGCGGTGGTGGAATGGTTGGTCAGCGATAAGGTTATTCTCTCAAGTTTTCCATCTTTGGTTGCCTTCTTGGGAGGGGGTCTGCTTCAAACGACCAAAGTCCAGAGAATTTCAACAACCTTTTTGTCTTTGATTCAGCCTTTAGGGTTTGCGTTGCACTTCAGGATGCTGACATTGTCTTACTTTGGGTCATCTCTGATTACTCGGCAGCCGCTTATAGTGCCACAAACGGGACAAAATATCTTTTAAAATCAGATTGCAGATGTCAGAGATCCCAACGCATGCGTCTCTCAATCGTGGGTTTTGCGTTTGACAGCTTGATGGACGCACATACTCAGGTTAGGCATTTTCTGCAAAAGACTAGGTGTTTGAGATATATTTTACCTTAAGAGAATTGGCCTTAAGCGAATCAATAACGCAAAACGCAAGGAAGATTTTTATCAATGAATCTAAGTCAAGATAGCCGCATAATACATTAAATTTTCTCCATTATTCTAAGAAAATACTATAATAACTTGTATTTCTACAAGTTATCAATCACGATCAGGCTATTGTATATTGTGATAGTTTGAGTGCAATATGCCTAACCAAGGATCAAATTTTTTATGAGAGGACCAAGCACATAGACGTAAGATATCACTTCTTGAGAAGTGAGCAGAGGGTTAAGGTGTTGAAAATTGGCACTGAATTGTTAGTAGTCCCTTCTGGGACACTCTGAGGCATGAGGGAGAAGTCTGGGTACGTTTGGCAATGTTGTTTATGTTGCATCCAATACATCCAATACATTTGGTATCTTTGAGAGAATTCAAGCCAAAATGCATATTTATTGGAATGCCTTGAATCCTAAACTTAATTAGTATTGATATTTGATATATTTAATTATTTAAATGTCTTCCTTCTCCACCTAGGGTTTAGAGAAGTGCACTATATAAACTCTCTAGCCTTATAAGTTCTATTCATTCTGTAATCTTGTAACATTCTCTTTAATAAAATTGTTCTCCCTCTATCCCGTGAGCGTAGCTAACACATTGTTAGTGAACCATGTAAACTTTTGCGTCGATCTTCTCTATTTTTACATTATTTTATATTCTTTAATTGTCAATTTTGTAACAATTATCAAATAAATATATTAGTTATTTTGAAGACAAAATTATAATAAGAGTATTCTAGTAATTAGTAATTTTATTGTGTTCGATTCCTATTCTAACACTAAATAACTCATGGCAAACAATATCAAATGAATATCATTTTTATTTTTTTTTCCTGTGCAGATTGATTTTCATTCTAATTTCAATTTATATTGATTCTTAGTAAGTAAATCAGATGATTAAAGAGAAATGACAAATGTCGTCATGATTATAACTTAAATTAATAAGATATACACTGTAACGACCTGACCTTTAGACTAGCAGGATGCTACACTATGCATGAATATTTTTGTAAACACTTTGGAACTTGGGTAAAGAGACATGTTTTAATATAAGACTGAACATAATTAATTTTGAATACTTTATTTAAATCGAATGTAAAGAAAATTCATCATTTAACGGGGTCCCTTTAAACACGTGAAGACAAGTTTGACCAAGAATTTCACAAAATAACAAAAGACAAAGGAAAGAATGAATAAATATGGGATCACTACTCTACGTGATTACTAACAAAACGATCTAGGTCCTAGAGAGTAAATGCATGAATTTAGGGTGCGAAAGCGACAACAGTCGCATGGCGTGGTCACGAATTCCTCTTGTCATGCGCCTGTCTATCTCGTCCCTTACTTGAGAAAAAAATCATAGAAAAGGTAATACTCAGTAAGAGACCCACTACTAGGCCTACTAGGTGAGGTTGTTATCATTTTATCATGTGCACCTGTGAGGTTGTTATCCTTTTATCATGTGCAACCGTGTACCCAACATAGGCATAGCCATAGGCATGGGTAATGAACTCGGAGGCATGCAGTGATTTCGAAGGTCACAGTCATAAACATAAACATAGGTGGTGATTCTGAGGAACACCCTGTCGTAATCATAATCATAATCATAGTTAGTGTAACCAAAAGTCCACGTCGGTCGGGGTACAAGACATGATAAATAGAATAACAATCACCGCTACATAATAGTCATCACTAACATAGTCAACCATCACTATCATAATCAAGTATAGTTTCCAATTCATAGTAATAAGGTAAATAACCATCATTCTAGTAGACACAATAATCATAGCCAGTCCATGCAATAATCCAAACCATACAATAACTATAATTCAGTCAATAGGTAACCATAGGCATCAACATAGACTCAGTAGTAAGTCCATTACCTTGAGATACGTCTTACTAGCAAGCTACGCCCACCCATTACTCGGAGTCCTGAAACCATCGAGTCTTACCTAACCAAATTTGAAATTGGGAGGCGGCAACAAAGCGAAGACGAGCGAGACCACATGAATGAGATTAAGACCTTCCTCGCGAAAATGACCGAGCGAGATGCACCTACACTACGACCAAAGGTTTCTTGCAGGCTCAAGCGATTGGCGGCGCGACTCCCCGACGACGATCGAACGAGACCCAACTAAGCGAGATGATGTCAGCAGCGCTGGTGGGTGGTAGCAGACGATGAAGCCAAGAAGAGAAGAAGTTAGGGGGAGAGGCTGCGGGGGCATGAGGGTGAAGGAAGAAGGAATTTTTTTTTTCTCTCTCTTTTCTTTGATTGCACGCAAAACGATAAGCCAACCCTATTTAATGACTAAAAGCTAAATCTCTTTCATTTTCCCAATACCAAACTTTAACTAATTTAAATAACCTATTTTGTTTTCCTCTTTTTCCTCTTCCTTTTCCTTAAATAAATAAACTCAACTTGAAAATTAATATTTTACTTATTGTTATTATTGTTATTATTTTATTATTTTTTTTCCTTTGTCCCCTGCTCCTTAAATCACTTTACTCCACCACCAAGTAATTAACCAATCCCTTTAAATTTCCTATTCACCTCATAATTCCATGTTTAAACAATTAAAAACGGGTACTTAATAAGGAGAAAAATACTTAAAAATTTGGGGTGTCACATACCCTATCAATAAAGAGATTAGAAGTTCGAATCGCCACATTACATGTTATAAAAAAAGTGGGTCTTAATAATGAACCAAAAGTAGATTGACAAGGTTTTATAAGAGACATGAGAGTATTAACGGGTTGAAACTAGAAAAAAAGAAAAAAATTAGTTATTTATCTATTTATTTATTTTTAGAAAAATTACAGTTTTAGTCCTAGGTTTTCGGCCTATTATCTATCTGATCCCTAGCTTTTAAAATGTTGCACTTCTAATTTTTAAATTTTGAGTTTGGTTTCAATTTTCCTAAGTTTCAAAATGTTACCTTAAGATTTAAGTTTTATTTCAATTTTGTTTTAAGGTTTTGAGATTTACACTTTTATTCTTGTTTTTTCACTAAATATTCATTTTTTCGTAGTTGACGTCAATTCTATAAATTAATTTAAATATGAAACTTAATTAATTATAATTTCTTTAATTAATTAATATATATTACTACTAAAGATAGAAAATGAGCATCGAGTGAAAAATCAAGGTTAAAAGTGTAAATCTTAAAACTTAAGAACCAAATTGAAACACAACTCAAATTCCAAAGTAAATTTGTTACATTTTTAAATCTAGGGACTAAATTCAAAACTTAGACTAAATTATAACATTCAAAACCTAGAGACCAAATATAAACCAAATTCAAACCTTGTAACAAAAGGTCTTTCCTCTTTTTTTCTTTTTTTTTTTTTTCATTTTTGAAAATTGATTCAATAATTTAAATGTGTTTAAAAAGAATGCTAAAAGCCTGAATTAAAACCGAAATCAAAATTATAAACCCTAGGAAGAATTTTAAATGCCCCAGAAGATAGATCCATATCGATCCGACCCGATACAAACCCAAGAATTTCGGATTTGACGGTGATCCATCCGAGTCGACCCGATATCTTCCCCCGTTCGGTCTTTCCTTTTGGTTCTCCTTCGAACTCTCTCTTCGTTCTCCAATCTCTACAATTCAAAACTTCCACAATCTCTTCTTCCCCTTTTCTCTGATCTGCCGGCGACCCCATTCGAAGCTTCTCCTTTTCACGAAGCTTTCTGTGAGTTACAAGCTGTTTTCCCGTCCTGTACTCCTCACCCTTCCCTCGTTCTTGCAGTCTCCGCCGCTGAACAATCCCTTTCACCGGAGAATCCCACTTTTTGGTTGAGTTTCTCACATCCAATCACTGGTTCTGTAATTTTGGGCTAATTTTATTCTGCATCTGCTGCGCTTTGAGGTGAACATCTCTCGCTTTTTAGGTCTTGTTGGGTATGAATGATTTGGGATGCTTTCTGATCTAGCTGCATCAGATTTTCTTTTTTTATCTGTTTATGAGTTGTACTTATTGTTCTGGGAAGTCTTAGGATCCCCTTTTTAATGGGTTTCTTTAATTTAAAGCTTCCTTGTTTTTAAGAGATGTTAATTCTTAATTTCCTGCGATATCAATCTCTGGGTTGGTGGTATTCTGGATCAAGGTGTTTGTTAGCTTTATCACTCTCAATGGATAAGAACATTTTTTTTTTTTTCTTTTGGGTTTTAAAAAAATCATTGGTTTTTCACTGGCTCTGTTGGTCTTGTAGGTAGTTAAAGTTCATGGCAACTCTGAAAGACCTTCTTCCTGCTGTAAAGTCAACCACTGTAACTCACTATGATCATTCAAACGATCCATGGTTCAAGCAGCGGTTTAGTTCCTCAGAAGCAGAGCAAACTTCTGTTATCAAGGTGAATCCTGTGCCACCTTATTTGAAGCGTGGTGGATTTGTTCCAAGGAAAGTAGAGGATTTTGGAGATGGTGGTGCTTTTCCAGAGATTCACATTGCTCAATACCCACTTGATATGGGTAGGGACAAATTGTCCAAGCCTGGATCAAAGATCCTTCCTATTACGGTTGACGCCCATGGGAATGTCGCGTATGATGCTATTGTCAAGCAGAATGAAAATGCTAAGAAGATTGTCTATTCGCAACATAAAGACCTCCTTCCAAAGATTTTGAAAAATGATGAAGTGAGTGATGAAGATGAAGTGTTGCAGAAAGAGATTGAAGAAACAACTGAGGAAACGAAGTCTGCCCTTGAAAAGATAGTTAATGTGAGATTAAGTGCAGCACAGCCTAAAAATGTTGCCAAACATTCATCGGATTCGAAGTTTATCAAGTATAAGCCATCTCAACAATCAGCTGCATTTAATTCAGGCGCCAAGGAGAGAATAATTAGAATGGTGGAGATGCCAGTTGATCCGCTTGAGCCTCCAAAGTTCAAGCATAAACGTGTTCCAAGAGCTTCGGGGTCTCCACCTGTGCCTGTTATGCATTCCCCTCCCCGTCCTGTCACTGTGAAGGATCAGCAGGATTGGAAGATTCCTCCTTGTATTTCAAATTGGAAGAATCCAAAAGGTTATACGATCCCACTTGACAAGCGCCTTGCAGCTGATGGGAGAGGCCTTCAAGAAGTTCAAATTAATGATAACTTTGCAAAGCTATCTGAAGCTCTGTATGTTGCAGAACAGAAAGCAAGAGAAGCAGTTGCAATGAGATCTAAGGTTCAGAAAGAAATGCTTATGAAGCAGAAGGAGAAGAAGGAGCTGGAGCTCCGAGCATTAGCGCAGAAAGCCCGGTCTGAGAGAACAGGAGCTGCACCGCCTTCTTCAGTTCTTTATCGATCTGATAGAAACACAGTAGATACTTCTGAGATGAAAGGAGAATTTGAGCGTGTAAGAGAAAAAGAGAAGGATTTACCAAAGGAGACAAGGGAGGAAAGGGAAGAGCGGTTGCAAAGGGAGAAGATTCGTGAAGAACGACGTCGAGAGAGGGAAAGGGAAAGAAGGTTGGAAGCTAAAGATGCTGCAATGGGAAAGAAGAGTAAGATCACAAGAGACAGAGATCGTGATATCAGTGAAAAGGTTGCACTTGGCATGGCTTCTACAGGAGCAGGTAGAGAGGGAGAGGTTATGTATGACCAGAGGCTATTTAACCAAGATAAAGGAATGGACTCCGGATTCGCCAACGATGACCAGTACAACATATACGACAAGGGTTTATTTACTGCTCAGCCCACTCTTTCAACCCTATACAGACCTAAAAAGGATGCTGATTCTGATATGTATGGAGGTGCTGAAGAACAGTTAGATAAGATATTGAAGACTGATCGCTTCAAACCAGACAAGTCGTTTTCAGGCACTGCAGAAAGATCTGGACCTAGAGATAGGCCAGTTGAGTTTGAGAGAGAGGTTGAAGAAGCCGATCCATTTGGACTCGATCAGTTCTTGACTGAAGTGAAGAAAGGTAAGAAAGCTATGGATAAGGTTGGCTCTGGTGGGACAATGAGAGCTGGTGCTGGTTCATCAATGCGAGATGGCTATGAGGGTGGCTCTGGTAGAACTCGCATTGGATTTGAAAGAGGCCATTAGGTACAATGCCATCAGTTTTATTATGTATTTGAGTTATATTACCACTTGGATTCTCTTCCATATATGAAGAATTTCAGTAATTTCTCCATGTGGTGCTTTCCCAAACTGCTTCTACAAAAGTGCATTTCGGATGTACTTGTTTGCGTCTGTTATCGATTGTGCTGTTTTATTTCTCTCTGTAATTTCTTGTCCTGTTGGAAAATTTCATCTGGATTGATTTTATTTGCAGGTGGTGCGATTGTAACAGTTATGAGCGCAGTGAATTGCAAAAGCTTAGTGAAATTGTAATATTGTAGTAATGATAGTACTAATTTTTGTCAATGGGTTTTAACTTTTACAAGTAAACTAAAATTACTAGGTGTGGTTGACTTGCATCTTTCTCGCCAGAACTAGAGAAAGACAAGAGATTGAGGGGATGTGAGAGAACGAGAGGAGATGTGACAAATATTAAAATAATATGTTTTTTTCCGAGTCATCTGTCACATCATCTATTTACTCAATTTTATGTTTATTTCTAATTGATTTATTAGTTGAGAGATTTTTTTAATTTATTCTTAAAAACTCAAGGATTAGAATGGTCAATTTAAAATATTAAAGACGAAATACATTTATTCTTGAAAACTCAAGGATGAGAGACTTTTTTAATTTATTCTTAAAAACTCAAGGACTACAATGACCAATTTGAAACATTAAAGATGAAATACATTTATTCTTGAAAGCTCAAGGATTGAAGGGTATTTTTCCTAATCGTATTGGTTTTCTCGTTAGAATTAACAATTTGATGTCTAATCAGTTAAACAGCACAAACTGAGTCTTGAATCTTGATATTGAAAGTGAAGATGTTGGGAGACTGAGTCTTGAATCTTGATATTGAAAGTAAAGATGTTGGGAGATGAAGAGTATATTAAGAAGCCATATCTCAACACTGGAGTAACAAAGTGTAAAAGAATTAATGCACTCAACTTATAACTCTGACTTGTATTATCTATGTTTTTCCTTGCCAATTTTAAACATAATTCAGTCTATTAAACACCAATTAGCATTTTGAAAGGCAATGATTCAATCCACATTCCTTTTTTAAATTCAAAGAAAAAAAATGGTTTTCTAGGTCTTTCCTATTATATACATGTCATTTAATTAGTTAAAACTTAAAAATTTATACAAAAACATACTTATTTCTATCTCTATCTGTCATGTTTCTAAACATATTAGTATAATATTAATATATTAATAAAAAAAAAGGCCTTTATCATTGTGAAAAAGCTATTTTGGTTTATGTAATATGCGACTTGTTTAAATATTAGTTCATGTATTAGTATCCATCTAAGCTGAGTTTAGTCACTATACTCTCAATAAACCTTAAATTTAATCTTTTGGAATGAGTTAAATAAGAATAATGATAATTTTAATGCAAAAGAATACACTAAGAATATATTTTCATAATTTATAGTAGAGACTAGCATATAATAATTATTATTTTTTTCTGTAAAAATCAACGAGTACTAAATAATAACGTCTTGCTAAGTTCATTTTAGCAATAATTTTAAAGATTATATGTTTGAATTCTATCCTCATGTCAAATCGTGCATAATTATATGTGTCATGTATTTGCACTTCACGACATGTTAATAACTAAGAGGTATGTGATTTGAATTTCTACGAAATTTATCTCGAATTTTAAATAAGAATTTTATTGATAAAATTTTAGAATGAAATTGAAAATTTTAAAAGGTGAACGAACAAATTTTGTCATTAGTGTAGTGAATTATTTAGCCGTTTTTGAGAATGGCAGTTGGCAATGCAATTGTTAGTGGAGAAGCCACGCAAATGATTCATTGAAACCGTCTGACTTCTCACCTCCTTCTCCGAGCGACGAATTCCAACTTCCAGGTTCCAACATTGGAAAAATCTCAACCCGCGAAGACGAAGACCTCCTTTGGCCATGTCAGAACTGATCAAGTTCAGTGTGCTTTCAAGTTTGTTTGATTGGATTCAGCGAAGCAAATCTTCCGCCAAGAAGCGTTCCAAATTCCGTAAGTTTCTCGACACTTTCTGCACTCCTGCTGACTATTTTTCCGCCATCCGGTTGATTCTGCCTAGCCTCGATCGGGAACGCGGCACCTATGGCCTCAAGGAGTCCGTACTCGCCACTTGCCTTATTGACGCTCTTGGCATGTCTAGAGAGTCTGATGACGCTCTTCGTCTTATCAACTGGCGTAAAGGTGGTGCTAAGACTGGTGCTAATGCCGGTAATTTCGCTCTTGTTGCGGCTGAGGTAAGCCTTGCCTTTTCCTTTTGTCAATTGCTAAAAGTCAATTTGTTGGTGAATTTGGGTGCTTTAGGTGAATATATTAGAGTTAACGATGATGAATTCCAACATTTTTTCATTTCGGCATTTGTGGCAGGCTGAGTTTTTATTTGTTTATTCTTTAGTAAGGAAATGGAGAAAGGAAGCTTCTGAAACACGATAGATACTTCTAAATCAATTGGTTGTTATCTCTGTGAGACCAAGCACAATTTTCATTGTTGAGTTGATAAGTTTCAATCAGAACTCTATAATACTCCTGTTAGAAGCTTAAATAAAAGTTCTCTAGTGTGTGTTAATTACACAAGCATAAAGTATGCAGTCCTGAGCTCTTCAAAAAGGCTTTGACTCTCCCTCCTAGCAGGAACTTTAGGCCAGAAGGGAACAACCACCCAAATGCCCCTTAGCACAGTGATGAAAATCAATTTTCAATACTACAAGCAAATTATCCAACAAGTTCATTTATTCTAATTTCTAAAACAGTGACGATACCCACTATAAGCTAAAGATAAAGTTTGAAATGGAATGGAAAGCATAAAAACATACCTCCAATCGAGGATTTTTCAGGATGATCAGCAGTCGGAGAAATATTGAGAGGAGGAAGGGTAAACGAGGGTATAGCAAGGAAGGAAATTCAATGGCCGAGAGAAATTTCGAAAAGTCTAATAGCGTGGAGTGTAAAAGTGTGGGTACAATGCATTTGATGTTTTTTTTTAAAAGAAACATGTTTTTGAAAAAACAGTCATCGACACTTCAACACAAGCTTCAACAGCATTATCTATCCCCCTCATGTGGCCTTTATGTTTGGCCCATTGTGAAGACTTGCAACACTCGTTTTTGGAGTGTTCCTTTTCTAAATTAGCTTGGGGGAGTTTATTATCTATTTTTCAGCTTTAGTGGAGTTTTGATAAGTCTTTTCAGGATAATTTTATTTGAACTTTTATTTTTAATTTCTATTTATTATATTTTGAGCATTAGACTCTTTTCATTACGTCAATGAAAGGTCTTGTTTCCTTTAAAAAAAAAAAGAGTCATTTGCATAGAAGTATTTGGTTTTGGGGTTTGTTTCCGATATTTTCCAAAATATTGCCAAGACCTTTCCTTCAATGCTGCTGCTTTCCAGACAGCTTGAAACCTCACAGATTCTAGATATTTACAGAAGATTCTGATGCTCCTGATATTATTTTCTATTCTAACTTGTTGACAGTTAGATTACCTCTATTCTTACAAATACCTTTTTAATGTCTTTGAATAAATTATAACTGTTGAAGTTTGTTAATAGCAAGATAGGAAAGGTTGTCAGCAAAGGTTTGTTACCCGTTCTTGCTATAGGTATTGCAGCGCAGGCAAGGAATGACCCCTGGTAGTTTAACAATTAAAGAGTTGAATGATTTGCTGGACCGGTTGGCTTCAGGTGAAAACAGGTTAAACCTATAGCTTGATCTTATATATATGTTAATGATGATTGTAGACGAAAGAAGAGAAATTTGCTTCTCTATAAGTGACCATACTCATATGAAATGATTGCAAAATAAATGTTATTAAAAAATATTAAGGGGGTGTTTGGGATGCTGAGTTGAGTTTTGAAGTTTGGAGTTAGGAAGTTTGTATTTGAGGTGCAGAGTTATAAGATGGAGTTCCTCGATAAATATGCAAAAGAGAGAAAGAGGGGAAGATAGAGTTCCTCGATAAATGTGTAAACTTTAATATTAAACACTATTGAAGTTGATTATTCAATATTAACTTATAAAGTCGGTGGGCCAAACACCCCCTAAAGGAACAAGAATATGCAACACAGCAGAAGTAATGATGAAAGGGAAAAATAGAGGGAGAAGAGAAGAAGGAAAGAATCAAGATAGATAGGCAAGTTGGAAAAAAATAGGAGATAGGAGAACATTAAATGAAAGTAAAGAGTGATTGGATCTCACTCAATAGCACTTTTTCCTCAAGCTGGATTGTACATGTCGATCAAGCAACCTTGGTCTTTAATTCCTTAATGATGTGCTTTGTTAGAGCTTCTGTAAATTTATCTGCAGTTGGCGGAGAGTATCTTTATTCTTTGAGGAACTGTTGATATATGATGTGCCTATTAATCTTACATGCTTTCTGCAATTGTGATGAACTTAACCTCTTCTAATTTTGATTACTACTACTAGATCACGTGAGGTTCAATCTCAAAACCAATTGGCAATGAGAGGAGTAGCCCATGTATCTTATAAACCCTTGATTTTTCCAATATGGGATTCTCAACATGTTATCTCAAGATGGTGCCTCCTTAGATTCACTGTTCTTGAACTAGTTCAATTAGATTGCTGTTTACAATTAAAGATTACACACTAATAATCATTCATATATGGGCCCATTAAGTTCAAGAATGTTGCTAACCTTTTATAAGTTTCCCAAACACTATATGATAAAATTGTAACATTTGAAAGTATTGCCAGCATTTAACCAATATTTAGTATGGCTCTAGATCACTGAAATACTAGAATGTTTTTCATAGAAAAAGATTATGGCTCTAGATTGAAGTGTTGGTTGGCATCACGTTTTGTCATATTTTTCTGCAATATTATGAAGCTCTTGTAATTTGTCTATTATTAGATTTTCTCATGTGTAGAAAAGATATTATGCTATCTGAGTGTTGAGTTTTGGCATAATCTTATTACATTGGTCTCCATCTAAGTGTGCTATACTTTGTATTTCTGTTATATGTGATGAAAAACAGAGCAGAGAAAACTGCAGTTCTGTCTACTCTTATACAGAAGACAAATGCACAGGAAATGAAATGGATTGTCATGATAATCCTCAAAGGTTCCTTTTTTTTCATCTTTTTTCTTTTTTTTTTCTTTTTTTTTCTTTTTTTTTTTTTTAATACTACAAATATGACTTTTCAGGGTTTTGTAATAATTCTCATATCCAAGCTATATATTATTTTGAATTTTGTATAGTTTCTTATCCCTTTTTTTGGGTCGTATCTTGTAGATCTGAAACTGGGAGTCAGTGAAAAGAGCATTTTTCATGAGTTTCATCCAGATGCAGAAGACTTATTCAATGTCACCTGTGACTTAAAATTGGTTTGTGAAAAACTAAAGGATCGTAGACAAAGGCATAAGCGTCAGGTCTGTCAAAAACATGGAGATAACTCTTTGTCTTGGATGGCTTTAGCATTGGTTTCCTTTGGTTATTTTCTATCTTTGATTTATGTTAATTGAGGAGTGTTTTTGTAAGCTTTTTGTTTTTTTGGCTTTCTGATTGAAGATTCTCTTACACCTAAAGTTTTCAGATTTTCCCTTTCAATTAAATTGTTTCTTACCAGGCAACAAGACTTTCCCTATAGCATATATTTTTCCTTTTTTTTTTCCTCCATGCTAGTATTTTATTTTGTGGCCTTGTTGTCACTCTTTCATATTGTTTCTTTAAAAGAAAAGGCTCGTATTCTATTTGCTTGTTTTGTCCTGCTTGTTGATGTCTGGTATGTATATTTATTTATGTTAGAAAAAAGTATCAATCATGCAAGCAAAACAAAGTGGCAGATTTCTTTAATGTGTGAATTAGAGAAGCATGAGATACTGAGAAGAAAAGAAAGTGACTAATAAAAAAAAAAAGAGAGTCCGGAGGACGGACTGAAAGAGTGGGAGAGAGATTGATATCTTATTTGTTGATTGGGGAAGAAATTGAAAAGATCAGTGACATTTGTTTTACCGTGATTTTCAGGACATTGAAGTTGGAAAAGCTGTACGACCCCAGCTGGCTTCAAGAGTGTCGAATGCAAATGCTGCATGGAAAAAGGTTTTGTTGTCTTCGGAGTTCATTCGTACCTTAAGTTGTTACTATGATATTTGTCTTCTGAGTTCTTTATGGGCATCTGTTTATTTTTTTTGTAATTATAACCTTATTTCATTCTCTTGGATTGGAGACTTTTGCTGTAGTTGAAATCTTCTTTTCCTTGTATATTCTCTCAGCTTTCTCAATGAAAGCTTGGTTTCTTATCCCACAAAAAAA
>QLSR01000310.1:193167-228795 GCA_031780015.1 Citrullus colocynthis
AAAAAAAAAAAAAAAAAAAAACGAAAAAAGAAAAAAAAAATAAAAAAGCATTTACCCTCTGAGTTTGTTATCAATTTTTAATGGTTGAAGACTAACAAGATAATAACTTAAGATCTTCATCTTCAAATTGTTGAGAGCTATAGGTGGCCTTCTTTTTCTCTACCATGCACATGTTGAGTTTATTTATAAATTTTATGTTTCTCACCTTTTTATGCCTTTCTCTCTGGCTATTTAGCTTCATGGAAAGGAAGTTGTAGCTGAATGCAAGTTTGATGGTGACCGTATTCAAATTCATAAGAATGGAACTGAAGTACACTACTTTTCAAGGTAGATGTGCATGTGACTTTAAGTTATTATATAGTTCGATTCTTTCCTATCTTCTTAATTTCCCTTTCATTTTTGAGAAACCATTCATGAATATCATACAACTTATGCTTTCATTTGAACTTGTTGTGTGAGGAGATTAAAAACCGGCATCAACATTTTATGAATGTTGGTTGGTTCACATGATTACATCTGTGGTTCTTTAACTAATGTGGAACAATTGACCTTCTAGTGTTCTTTTTTTATTGTTTGTAATTCAAGTTCTTTTTTTATTGTTTGTAATTCATTTCTTTCTTTCTTTATTGCTCATCTTCAGGAACTTTCTCGATCACTCAGAATATGGACATGGAATGTCTGATGTTATTGTTCAAAATGTTCTTTCCACTAGGTATATTTTAATACATTGCAGTTGATTGATAAAACCACCAGGTCCTCCACCAAAGAAAGTTATTAAATGAGGGCTTTCCAAATTAGGATTAATAGAACTAGAACAATACGGTTCCTGAGCAAGTTCTTTTGAAGAGCACATGTAGTGGTCAAAGACACTCAAGTTTCCTATAGATTTCTCTTTATTATGAAAATTTCTCTAGTCTCTTTCCAACAAAATGAGTGGGGCACAAAATTACTCTGATATTTTTATTGACATGACATGACATCTAACTTCTTGTATTAGTTTTTAATTTAGAAGATTAACACGTGTAGTCATGTGTTTGCACTCTTAATGCTGATCTTCTAGTGGTCTACATTCTTTCTTTATGTAGGAAAGAGGTTACAGTATTTTTATCCTGTGTGTATATATATATATATATATTTTAGAAAGAGTATTTTATACTGCATATTAAAAGTTCATTATGAATTGAAGAATAGTAACTTTTCCCTTGGATTATTTGTAGGTGTATACTTGATGGTGAAATGTTGGTGTGGGATAAATCTTTAAACCGTTTTGCAGAGTTTGGGTCAAACCAGGAAATAGGTTGTCTAGCTTATATTCTGTAGCTTCTATTTTATGACAACTTGACAATTACACAATCCAAAATTTAAATTAAGCGTATAAATCTGCATATAAAACTGGAAATTGGCCATATATATGTTTGCTTATTTACACAGACTCCTTTATCACCTCATTTGCAGCAAGGGCAGCGAATGATGGATTTGACAGCAATCGCCAGGTCTTCCTAGCTCCTTTATTATTGTACTCTTGTGAACTATAACTGCTAGACAGTATTTTGACTTGTGATATTTGTTGTCTTCCCCCTCCCATTGTGCAGTTATGCTGTATCCTTTTATTTCCTTTCAGACTGTACTGTACTTGAAGGTTCAGTTCAATGTTCTGGTTGACATTTGACAAATATGTTTATGAACTTACATGATGAGAATTGAAGTTACGATTCTTATATCTTAACAAGAGGATAGATGTTGCGTTTGATGTTCTTTATGTTGGAGATACTAGTGTTATTCACAGGAGTTTGAAAGAAAGACATGAACTTCTCAGAGATGTTGTCAAGCCTGTGAAGGGTCAACTGGAAATCTTAGTACCTAATGGTGGTCTTAATAGTGACTGTGCTGGTAAAGGACTTATCAATTGATGCCCTTATTTTTTTTTCTGTTTAATATGTTGAAAGAAATCTATGCCTAATGAACAATAAAATCGGTTTTTGTGAGGCTTGGATTGTTTTATCGTACTATTCTATTTTTCTCTTCTAATTATCTTACAACAGACTTGTACTTGACTGGCAGCATTTGTATCTTGTCTTATATGTCAATTCTATCCATATATTTTAGGTTATTAATCTGGTCTGCTTAGGGTTTGAATTCTTTTAAATTATTGTTCTATTTGGCCAAACTATTCGTTGTACAACATGACTGGTGGCTGTTTGTGGATTTATAGGCACTATGATATTATTCATCTCAAAAAATGGAAATTTATGTTAAATATACGTGGACTACTATGAGTCTATGAGAGATGGTCAAGTTTCGGTCATGTGGTAGTGATATTTTGTGGACATAAATGGAAATACATTATGATTTTTTCTAAACCACCTTCTCCAATGATCTAAATAGGTGAAGATAGGTGAAGATATATACTGGCTAGGGTGGGAAAAACCAAATAAATCTTTGGATATTTCATATATTGGTCTCTCTTGTAACTCTTTGGATATTTCATATATCAGTGACATGTTTCTTATCCAAAAAAAAAAACCTTGGCTTAGAAATCTTGTTGTTATCATTCGGTGTGTGAGTTCGAGCTTGTCCATCACCATTTCTTTTTGTTGAATTATCATTTACTACAATCGACCCACCACTCTTAGCACAACCCAATACCACCAAGTAACGGCCCATCAGCCCAACCTGTATGAAACACACCTGTGGTTGAGGTAATGTTGAACTGTCAAATCGAATTGATTGAACTGCAAGTTAATTGGTTCAGGGTGATTCAATGAGCTACGTTTGGCTGTCGGCTTTCCTTTAATATTCTTGGCAGTTTGTTTTAGATCGACACTCAAAACTGAGCCGAACCAATCTGATCACATCCCCAATTTTCTTATCTTAGATATTGGTTAAACACAAAATTCCTTCGTGAGTTTTTTTCCCTTCTCTTGCTTCTTTTATCACATCAATACCAAGTATTTAACATTAACAAAGATGATAAAACACTTGATATCACATTCTTCTTATTGATGATTATATGTATATCACTGGTAGACTAATTCTACCCCCAGGTCCTCGGTTGAAAATGGAGCAATTAGGCTTATTCTTCTTCATTTCTTATTCTTCAAGTAATGGCCAAATTGTCCAAACCACGCTTATGGATTTTGTTTTAATCAATAAGGTTTGCATTGACAACAAACTTTCTCATTCTTCCCTTAACCAACTAACTCCGTAATTATGGAAGGAACAACATGGGTCGACCTAGTGGTAAATAGGGGGCATGACCTTGATAAAGTGCCAAGAGGTCATGGGTTCAATTTATGTTGGCCACCTACCCAGGGTTTAATATTCTATGAGTTTCCTTTACACTTAAATGTTTTAGGGTTAAACAAATTACTCATGAGATTATTCAAGATGTGCATAAGCTGATCGGATGCTCATAGACACAAAAAAAAAAAAGATTCTTAAAGGTCACATTCTTAATATTGAGCTGATGGACAAGCGAAAGCTTGGCAGCAATCCTGTAAATAAACAACCTGATGCAAGGCAATTTAGCAACAAGAGAAAAACTATCAGCATAATAGATTCCAGTTAGAATAATGGAAATTCGAAGTTGCAAAGTGAGTGGCGTCTACTTCTGTATTTGGTTTGAATTTGGAAGGCTTAATATTGAAGACATGGAAATTAACAAAGTCCTACCCCTGTTCGAGTCACAACTTCGATGGGTTGTTGATCAAATAGTAGAATTTCTCAATGGTTCAAGTGATCGATTCTTCTCTAGAAATACTAGTGCTAAAAATGTATTTGTTTCTCTTTTTTCTCTTTGATAGAAAATGGTTTTCTTAAATAGAAGAAATACCCATTACAAATAAGGAAAAATAAATACACCAAATATTTCACAATAAATACAATGGAGAATATAAACATAAAAGGAAATAATTAACACTCCCCCTCAAATTGGTTTGAAGATATTACTCATGGCCAACTTGTCTGTTAACTTGTTGAATTGCCACTTAGGGGGACCTTTAGTTAATACATCTACAATTTGCTCTGTTGTTATCTCACTCTTGCATCGATCTTTTCCTTTATGAAATGTTTATCGACTTCAATGTGTTTCGTCTTAACATGAAGGACTGGATTGTGGGCAATGTAGATTGTTGGCTTGTTATCACAGTAAATGCATATGGGCATTGTCTGAGAGCATTTCAATTCTTCCAACAATCTTTTTATCCATATGTCTTCACAAATACCATGGGCTAATGCCCTAAATTCTATTTTAGCACTACTTCTTGCAACCAAACTTTGTTTTTTACTATGCCAAGTAACTAAGTTTCCTCCAACAAAGGAGCAATAACTAGAAGTCGATCTCATACCGGCGTGCTACCTGCCTAATCAACATCAGTATAACCTCAACCTGTAGGTGGCCACGTTTCTTGAAGAGTATCCCTTTTCTTGGAGTACCTTTCAAATATCTCAAGATTCTAAAGACAGTTTCAAAGTGGGTCGGCCCAGAGGCATGCATGAATTGGCTTACCATATTAACTGGAAAGGCAATGTCAGGACCTGTGTGAGAGAGGTATATTAGTCTTCCCATAAGTCTTTGGTACTTCCCTTTTTCTTTTCCATCCTCTTCTATTCCAGCTAACAATTTTAAGTTCTGTTCAATGGGAGTTTCTGCAACCATACATCCAAGTAAACCCGTCTCTTTGAGTAGATCAAGAATATACTTTCTTTGGTTGACAAGAATACCACTTTTGGAAATGGCAAACTCCATGCCTAGGAAGTACTTTAAGGATCCTAGGTCTTTGATCTTGAAATTATTCTCCAATTTTTCCTTTGCAATAGACATTCCTGTCTCATCATTGCCTGTAAGTATGATATCATCAACATACACTAACAAAATAACAACCTTGTCATTTCCCGTATGCTTATAGAACATAGTGTGATCGGCTTAACTTTAGCTGAATCCATAGCTTGTTACTGCCTTTTCGAAACGTTCAAACTAGGCTCTAGGAGACTGTTTAAGGCTGTATAGTGATTTCTTTAACTTACATACCTTGTTAATTCCAAGGTCTGCTTCAAAGCCAGGTAGTAAGTCCATACATTCTTCTTCAAGCTCCCCATTGAGAAACACATTTTTAACATCAAGTTGATAAAGCGACCAATCAAAATTAGTTGCAACAAACAACAAAATGAGACAGAAGTTGATCGCTGTGAAGCTGAAGATGACCAAGATGAGACAAAATTGTTAGATTCCTGTGGCGAAGATGTTGCTAAATTGTTCTAGTTAGAAGATTACCTGATAATAGGCAAGGTTGAGGCTTCCCTTTTCTCTCCCAATTCTTGTCCTAAGAATTTGATGTCTATAGTGGAAGCTTGTGATATTACATTCAGTTAATCCTGGGAGCCAAAAGTGAAGTCAGTGTTAGCAGAGGCAATTTGTATACTACAAAAATTGAACCCACATGAAAATTCTATCATGGATCACAATTAGCTTTAGAGCGTCTAATGCAAAATACAAATCCAGCCATGGTTCTAATTTAAGAGACAAAGAGGGACTCCTTTGACATAGATTTCATTAAACTATTATGGAGCTAAAAAGACGTGGGATGGGTCTTCGTTGAAGCATATGGCAAATCAGGAGGAGTGCTTACAATGTGGGACGAAAGTAAATTCCCAGTCAGAGAAGTTCTTAAAGGGGGATACTCACTGTTAGTTAAGTGTGCCACTATTTGTAGAAAGTATTGCTGGGGACAAATGTGTAGGTCCAACTGGCTATAAAGAAAGAAAATTCATTTGGCCTGAACTTATATCCCTATCGAGTTATTGTTTAGGTTCTTGGTGTATCGGTGGAGACTTTAACACTACTAAAAGAATCAAGAGAGATTTCCAGTGGGAAGAATTACCAAAGGAATGCGGAAATTTAATAAGTTTATATCTGAAGCAAATTTGTTAGAAACCTCTCTCAAATGGCAAGTTTACTTGGTCAAGAGAAGGAAGCATGGTTTCCAGGTAATTGATTGACAAATCTCTCGTATCTGATGAGTGGGATGAAGCATTTGAAAACTCTAGAGTATCAAGGCAAACTCAAGTTTCCTCAGATTAGTTTCCGATGCTTCTAGAAGTTGGATCCTTTGAGTGGGGCCCTTCACCCTTTTGTTTTTGCAACAACTGGCTATCTAATAAAAGATGCTGCCAGATTATTGCAAGATCCTTAAGCAATAACAGTTGTCATGGGTGGGCAGGATTTGTATTAACATCAAGATTGAGAAGGTTAAAGAAGATATTAAAAGAGTGGCATGCTGCTAATGAAGAAAATCACAAAAGTAAAGAGAAGAAGCTGCTGGAGGAAATTGAAAAGGAGGACATTCTACTTGAAAATGCAGATTTCCCCATGATAGAAATGGATATGAGAATGTCATTGAAGGCTGACTTATTATCTCTTCACCGAACCGAGGAAATGAACTTAATTCAAAAAAGCAAGCTCAATTGGCTTAAATAGGGGAAGTGGGAAAATTTTGAGGCTAGCATTAAAGACCATTTTATTCCCACAAACCAACCACCAGATTTATTAGGCAAAGATCCTTCCCTTTCTCAAGGATTAATTAATTTTAAGAAGATGAAGAGTCAAAGTGCCTCCTCATTGCATTATTCGAAATTATTAAAGCCTTTTCCTCTTTATTTCTCAAGAAAAAAAAGCTCCATTAGTTTGGCTGTGGCTGCTTCTTCCAACCCCGATCTCTTGGAGAGTTGTTGCACCTGAGCCCTATCTCACTCGATCAGGTCTGAAAACCCCTCTTCTCCTCCTTTTCTCTTCAAGAAATCCACCCTTACCTTGCCTAATTCAAATTCTACTTTTTTGAGAGGTACTCGTTGCATCTCGGAACACCCTAATCTAAGAAATGAAGAAGATTCTGACATTGGTTCAATAGCAAGTGTTAGTAGCGAGGATTTAGATGATATTGAAGCATTAGATCATCACAAGGTTTCGGGTCAACCTGAAGTTACTGGAGAAGATGTTAATGCCTTGTTCTCTCATAATGAAGCTCCGAACGAATTAGAATATAGAAACCATTCTTTCATTCCCCCTAATCATCCTGAATTTTCGGCACATTTGGCATCCTTCGTTGAAGAATATGGTTTTGTCTTTGGATAGACCATGAAGTCTCGCAAAAGTCCGTTCGTAGCCTTAATTAATAACATTTATAAAGTGTATGAGGACTAAAAGTCGGACCTAGGATGCTTGGTCTCTTGGTGTTTCGAAGGTTGTTGATGTTTTAGGTTGCCAAGCTTCTGAAGGATTTGTGTGTTTGACAATTTTACCCCATACTTTTTGTTCAAGTCACGGATATTTTGGATATACTTGGAAAGCTTGTGTGGATCGCTTCAAGAGAAAAGTTGAGTTTCATTGAAGCTGGGGTTTATTTTCACCACTCTTATCTAATTACTACTTGGATTCATGGTGTTTCGGAGGTCATTTGGAAGTCTTATCGATCAAAGAAGGGGTTGCAGTGGCTTGATCCTTGTTTGTTTGGGTTTCATTATCAAAGAATGGGTTGAAAATTTTGAAATTAATAGAGCAAGCTGCCACTTCAGATCATTTTCAGAACGTTTTCCTTCACTTCTTGAAGCTGTGTCTATGTATTATAGTAATCTCTTGGCTGTTTATTTAGAAATGGTTCCATTTCGATTGAATGTAATATTTTTGTTTTGTATCTATGATTTGTTGGCTGTTTTAGAGTTGCTACTTAAACCTATATATTGTACTCTGAGATTTTATCTCATTTCATTATATTAATGAAAGAGATCGTTTCCTTTTCAAAAAAAAAAAAAAAAAAAAAAAGAAAAAAGAAAAAGGGCTTAAATTGGGAGATGAGAACTCGAGATTCTTCCACCGGTTCCTAGTAGCAAAGAAGAGGAGAAATTTGATTTCTAAACTTCTAGATGATCAAGATAAGTTGACCAACTCTTTTCGTGATATTGAAAACATTATCTTGAATTTTTACATGTCTTTGTATTTGAAGCTTCCCAGTGCTGGTTCCTTTCCAACTAATTTGGAACGGGCCATAGTTTCTGAGACTCCAAACACATGGCCTGTATCACGGTTCACTTTGGAGGAAATCCACAAAGCCTTAAAGCTGCTAGAAAAAAATAAAGCCCCTGGCCCTCTGTTGGACACACAGCAGAATTCTTCCTTAAGTTCTGGGAGCATTTTAAAGACAATTTTAAAAGCCTATTTGAGGACTTCTTGATAATGAAAAGCTGAACGCTTGTGTTAAGGAAGACTTCATTTGTTTGATAAAAAAGCAAGAAGATGTAGTAAGGGTGAGAGATTTTCGGCCCATTAGCCTAACCAATTTAGCCTACAAGATTGTTGTTAAAGTACTTGCAGAATAGGGGTGTGCACGGTTTGGTTTTCAGCCGAACCATAAACCAAACCGAAGTTCTCGGTTCCCTATGAAGAATCGTTGAAAACCAGTTCACATTGGTTTCGGTTCTTGAACTAAACCAACCTAATTCAGTTCAGGCCGGTTTTGTTCGATTTTTAACCGATGCTTTAGTAAAGCGAGAGTGAGAGAGCGAGAGAGCAAGAGCGAGAGGGCAAGAGCAAGAAAGCGAGAGCGAGAGAGATAAGAGTCTCTTGCTCTCTCTCTCACTCTCTCTCTCGCGCTCTCTTATCTCTCTCACTCTCTCTCTCACTCTCTCCCTCTTTCGACCTCGCTCTCGCTCTTATCTCTTTCGGCTGGTGTGGTTCGGTTTTTTGCGGTTTTTTATGATAATGAACCGATGACCGAACCAAATGGTTCGGTTCTACTCTTCAGTGAATCGGTGGTTCTCCATTCTTCAGAAAAACCGAATCGAACCAACTGGTTTGGTTCGGTTTGGCGGTTTTTTCAGTTTTTGCACACCCCTATTGCAGAATGCCTCAAGAAAGTCATGCCAAACATTGTTGCCCTCACTCAAAGCGCTTTTAGAGAAGGTCCTTGACCCCATTCTCATAGCCTATGAAGCAGTGGAGGATTATAGGGCTAAAAAGAAAAGAGGTTGCATACTAAAGTTAGATTTGGGGAAGGCCTTCTATCGTGTAGATTGGATCTTTCTTGAGAAAGTCCTAAAAGGAAAAAACTTCAATCCTAGGTGGATTACATGGATAATGGGACATGTAAAAAATCCCAAATATTCGGTTTTCATCACAAGCGCCCAAGAGGAAGAATATTGACATCTAGGGGAATAAGGCAAGGTGATCCTCTCTTACCTTCTCTTTTCTTACTCACAAGTGAAGTTTTGAGCAGCTTCATTTATAGACTACGTAAAAAAGAAAAGTTTGAAGACTATGGGAAAAGAAAAGATCTGTGTCCCCTGCTCCAATTTGCCGATGACACTTTAATCTTCTGCAAGTATGACGACAAAATGCTTGAAAATCTCATAAAAACAATCAAACTATTTGAATGGTGCTCGGGTCAGAAGGTTAACTGGGAGAAATCAACCATTTGTGGAATGAACATTGATGAAGGGTTCATTCCATTGCAAACTTACTGAACTGTAAAGTGGAGTCCTTGCCTATTATGTATCTTGGCTTACCTTTGGGTGAATACCCTAAAAAGGTATCCTTTTGGCAGCCAGTAATCGATAAAATCCAAGGAAAATTGGATAAATGGAGAAGGTACAATTATCTAGAGGAGGTAGGGCCTCCAATCTTCCTAATTACTTCATGTCTACTTTTTTACTACCTGAAGAGGTGGCTAAAATCTTAGAGAGATCTATTAGAAATTTCTTTTGGGAAGGGCATAAGGGAGGCAAATTAAATCATCTAGTCAAATTGGAGCTGGCTGTTAAAGATCATGATTAAAGATCTTCATGATGGGGTCCTTGGACATGGTTGCTTAAAAACAAAAAATTTAGCTTTGTTATCTAAGTGGGGATGACACTTTATGAATGGGGAAAATTCATTCTGGAAGCAAGTAGTTAAGAGCATTCATAGAGGTAATCACTTCAAATGGCACACGGCTGACAAGGTGTGTTAGTCTAAGGAGCCCTTGGATTAGTATTTTACGTTCGTGGCTGAAAGTTGAGGAGCTGCCTGTATATAAACTGGGGAATGGCAGCAGAATCGCCTTTTGGCTAGACCCTTGGATAGACAAAACCTCCTTGATTAATTGGTTTGCAAGGCTTTATCGAATTGCAATTAATCCTAATGGTTCTGTTGCAAAACATTGGGATTCTTCATCAAACTCATGGAATATCTCCTTTTGTAGATTATTAAAGGAAGAAGAGATTGATGACTTCCAAATTCTCATTGGCATTCTGCATGGTAAGAAACCAACCTCCTTTCTGGATAAAAGAATATGGTCTCTAGAATCAAATGGAACCTTCTCGGTTAAATGTCTCATTAAGCACTTATCCTTGGCATCACCTATTGACAAACACTTGGAGAAGGCACTTTGGAAATCAAAAAGCCCTCGAAGAGTCAACATTACCTGTGGATTTTGATATTTGGAAGCTTGAATTACTCATCCGTCTTACAAAGGAAGTTATACGCACATTGTCTTTCTCCTCACTTATGCCCTCTTTGTTTGTCAGCATCAGATGCTGTAAGAAACTGTTGGCAGTGGCTGTTTTACTTATTTAACCTTCTTGGGTTTTTCGGAATGTGTTTAGGGGCAATGTGTTCCAAATTCTGATTGGTCTAGCCCTTAAGAAGGGCCCCAATATTGCTTTAGTCAAATGTTGTAAAGGCCTTGCTTGCAGACTTACGGTTTGAAAGGAACCAATGTCTTTCACAATAAAATGTCTCCTTGGCTAGATCAATTCGAGAATGCAGAGAACTTTGTTTTTCACTCTTCTCTCCCCACTCCTCCCTCCTTCCTCAGCATTCCTCCGGCAACCCTCGCTGGCCTAGTCTCTCCCAAAGTCGTTCTTCTCCAACCAGTAACCCTCACTGACAAGCCTCTCCTAAAGTCGATCAGCTCCATCCGGCAACCCTCATTGACCCAATTTCTTCCAAAGTCGATCATCTCCACAGACAAGCCGCTCTCTCATACAAGCACCGAACATGGAAGTAGTTAGCAGCAAAATTAATGGAGGTTTTTTCTGCACATGGCCGTTTCGTTGTTGAAGATATGGAAGTTCGAAAAGCAATCCACTTATCGGAGTCTCATATGTATTGGATGGTAAAACAAATTGCAGACCTACTCAATGGTTCTAGTGTTCGATTTTTCTTAAGGGAAATGCGAGACACCCAGGAGCAATGAGATTATCAAAATTCAAAAACACCATAGATTGGAACTTGAGGTGTGTGGTTTGGCCCGTTACCGGTGGTCATTTCTTCATTCATATACCTGAAGGGTCTGCGCAACAAGGATGGTTAGAGTTCATGAAAATGCTTAATAGCTCCATCAACTGATTTGGGACCTATTGTGAAAAGTCAGAGAGAAAAGAGAAGCCTTAGGAAGGTTCGGGTTACACAGACTCGTTGAAAAAAGACACAGTTTTTCAGCCCTCTATTCCAACATGTGCAAAATAGAGCAAGCCTCTTCTGTCGATTTGTTAGAGAAACCAAGACTTTGTTTTTGAGTTAGGAAAACAGAGTAAGCAAATTTCATGGTTGCAACAGAATCAAAACGTCTTTAAGGAAGATTTCAACAATCTTTGGGTTATTACTAGGCTCTTTTCATTTAATGAATGGAGAGAAATCGCCAATGCTTTGGAAGCTCACTTTAGTATTAAATTCATTTTTAACCCTTTGTGTGCTGAAAAAGCTTTGATTAAAACTGATCATGAGAAGTTTGAAGATTTAATCGAAGCCCCGAGTAAATGGCAAACCTTTGGACAGTTTCATTTACTTATTGAGAAATGAAATACATATTGACATAGTAGACCATCGGTAGTTAAAGGATTTGGGGGTTGGATCAACATAAAAAATCTTCCTTTAGAATATTGGAGTAGAGGTATGTTTGAAGCTATTGGTGCACACTTTGGTGGATTAGAAAGCATAGCTATTGAAACACTTAATCTTCTTAATGTTTCGGAAGCCAAAATTCAAGTAAGAAAAAACCTTTGTGGATTTATGCCAGCATCAATCGAGATTAAAGATGAGAGAAGTGGTAACATATTCTTGACCTTTGGTGATATTGAACTTTTTGAAGCTTCTCAGGAAATTCAAGCTGCCTTATGTCTTAAGGATTTCTCTATTCTGATTGATTTAATTCGATTTAAGTTGGTAGCACAAGATGAAGGTCTCGATATTAACTTTCCAATCCAAGATTGGGATTTCCTTTTACAGAATAAGCCAAGCTTCTCAAGAAACCCTACCATAAATGGTTCTTCACAAGTGTTGAAGCAACCATCGGAGTTCAACCATCCCTCATCGGAAAGTGAATCGCTCCCTTTGGCCGATGGTATTTCCAAGAATCCAAAGAAAGGACAGCAGAATAGTGTGAACATACTACATTTAAAATCATCAATTGAATTCGAAAAATCCAACTTTTTGAGGAAAGAGAAAGCAACAAACTTCACCATTCCCATCAGTTATCCTCCTTTAAAGGAAGCCCAACCGGTCCCAGCCGCCAAGGATGTTGTTCCACCTCCCAAGAATTCCAGCCCCATGCCCTTAATTGTCTCCCATCCCTTCGGTTTTCCAGCCAATGAATGCTCCTCTCTCACCAATTCAGAAATAAATGTTGCCAATAAATGCTTCTCTGCCTTAATGAAGAAAGAGAAGCCACCAGCTCACCCATTGGGAGATTTCCTTACCATCATTTTAATTGAGAATATTAATGATTTTAATGAACCTTATTCAAAACGATTGCCCTTCGATATTCCCCCCAAGATTTTCAAAAAAAGGCGTCCCCTCATTGCTGCCTTTTCCTCTTGTTTTAACTTCTTGTCGTTTTCAAAAGAGCCTTTGGCTGCCCCCCTCATTAACTCTCCAGCTTCCATTGCCACTTTCCAGAAAGGTTTTACCTCTAACCTTCCAATTAAAGGCGCCGTCCAGCAGCTTTTTATTCTCGAGTCTGCTATCCTCCCTCACCCTGTTCAAAAAATTAAATCCTCAAGGCTGTTGAAGCCTTTTCCCAAGCTTTTTTCCAGAAAAAAGAATTCAATCCCTAATCCTAGTCTATTGGATCGTCCCTCTGATTTGTTGGAAGAGTGCTGCACCAGAGCCTTAGTCCCACCTCCTTCTTCAGAGCCAGCTCCTCGTTCCTCCCCTTCTCACCACTTCAAGCATTTATTATTCGAAATCCCCAATCATAATACCATTTTTATTCGAGAATCCCGACAATCCTCCCTAATTGGTCGTCAGGTAAAGGATTATGGATCAGACATTGATTCAATAGTAAGTGCTAGAAGTGAAGAGTTAGAAAACCTTGGGGAAGAATTAGAAAATGTGGAAGAAGAAGCTACTCAAGACTCCTCAAATCAAGTGATCAATTTTTCGGGGGAGTTGAATTCTCTGTTCCAAACAGATGAAAAGGGTCAAGCAGAGGAAGAGGGTTGGAGATCTCATTTCAGGCCATTGCCTCCTTCGGAAATTCCTGAGCATTTAAAGTTCTTTGTTGCGGAATGTGGACTTGTTTTGGCCTAATTATTCTCTCCTCAATTCTTGTTGGCATGTCTTTTGGCCTTTAGAATGGGGTTTAGTATAATTTTTCTCAGTGTCAGTTTTCAAGCAGGGTTTTCTTCCAAGCTGCGGTTTATGAGCATTGTTCTGGTCTGGCAGCCTTTTGAGCTGTTATTCTTTAGCATTCGGTTTATAGTCTTTGGTCTTTGTTTAGCAATTGGTCCTCTTTGTTTGTTTTGGGTCTAGTACTTTACGATGGATGCTCCCTTTATGTTTGTAATTTGTCTCCCATATTGTACTTTAAGAGTATATCTCATTTCATTATATTAATGAAAGAGATCGTTTCCTTTTTAAAAAAAAAAAATTCGAGAATGCAAGACTCAATGCCTCCTCTTGGTGCACTCTCTCCGAATCTCTTGAAGACTTCTCTATTCAAGTTCTAAATCTAAAGTGGAGGACTTTTATATTTTCAGCTGATTAGACCCTCTTATACCGTGTTTTGGCTGCCTTTGTATTATCTTGTTACTCTTAGTTTTGATCCATATTTGTTCATGTATCTGCCTAGCCCTTTGGGCTTAGTTCTTTCGGTTTTCATCCTTTGTATCCGGGATTTTCTTCTTTGAACCTTGGAGCATTTTTTGGTTAAATTGTTGCTATTAGTTTGGAGATGATGAGAGTGTTACAGAGGTATCAACCTAATTGAGATGTCTTCATGCACTCCATGATCCTTAGGTTACTTTGTTATTGTTTCCTTTTGTAAATTGAGATATTGTCTCAATTCATTATATCAATAAAAGAGATTTTTTTATTTTTTTATTTTTTTATAAAAGAGGAAACTCTATACTTTGTTTGAAATTTGACGTTGAAAACTCTTTTGGTTTTGGACATGTGCTTCAGGCTGTTGCTAGATAAAGCAGAGTTTAGAAATATTACAAAAGAATTTATTATAGCTGTGACACCACCAAGAAGTGTTTAACTTAAAGCAATCCTGAAATAACTCAAAAGAGGAAGACTTGTCTTCAAAAGAGTATACATAATCTGGATTTAATTAATTGTGAACTCAATTTTTTTTTTTTGCGTGGGTTCCTAATTCTGTCATATAAATGGTGAAGAACTTAAGTTTTAATGGGCTAGGTCTGTTCTATGCTGTCATGCAGGGTATCCTTCTTGGTCAATTAGAACTTATAATGTTGATGACGTGGAACGGTTCTTTAAGAGTACCATTGAAAATAGGTATCTTTTCTGCAGCTACTACAAATGATATATTAAATAATGGTTGATATTATTGAGTCTACTGTCTTCTTCCAAGTTCTTATATATTTTGAACTTTCTGAAAACAAAAGATTATTATTGGAAAATTTTCCTCAGAGATGAAGGTATTGTTATTAAGGACCTGGGTTCTAAATGGGAACCTGGTGATCGTAGTGGGAAGTGGTTAAAATTGAAGCCTGACTATGTTCGTGCTGGATCTGATTTGGATGCGCTCATCATAGGTCTGAAGTTTTCTTGTTTTTCAGTTTGTTTGGATAAGCATATTTCTTACTAGCGTATCTTAATATTTGTTAATTGATAATAGGAGGTTACTATGGCTCTGGACGGCGGGGTGGGGAGGTTAGCTTTTCTAGAGAATGAGTGTGATGCATTTTCTTGGAAGGTCAAATCTAACATGTATATTTATGAAGGTCGCTCAATTTTTAATGGGTCTTGCTGAGCGTCCACCCTCAAATGCATATCCCAGACGGTAACACTCTTATGCCATTAGCCTGTAACTACAAAAGTGTTGTGTATTTATTCGATAACCGACACAGGATGTAATTGCATTAATGTCTCTATCTGACCTTTGAAACCTTACCCTTCTTTTGTTCATTATCCCGGTATGGGAATTAAAAAGCTTCTGTAGCAAGATGTAAGACATTCACTTGTTTCTCATAAAGAAGAAGATACATGTATATGGTTTAGGAACTATAGAGTAGATCAGGTCAACTTTACCCGTTGACAGAGTAATAGAAAGAAGGTAACCAAGAACCCAGAATTAGGAAATATATGCTAGATACAAAGGCAATAATGTGAAACATAAAGCAGAGGGTGAATCTATAGTAAACATCAACCACAGTGCAAGGGCCAAAATATTAATTGTTCTTGATGGTGTGTATAGATAATGTGATGTAAGAAGAATAGGGGTTGATTGGGTCATTAGGCAATATTCTAGGTTAATTCCCTCTTTAGTCTCACTTGTAATAAAACTCTATAAATAGGAACCTCGCCCTCTTGTATGAAACATATTTTATCACTCTAATAAAAGATCCAAAATCTTGATTCTTGGAGGATTACGCCTTGAGGCTACTTAGGCTACATCAATTTGGTATCAGAGCGACCGCTTGGGCCAATGTTGACAGCCACCGGTGGAAGTCCGGAAAACTCTTGGTGACATCAATCACGAGATTTGAGTGTTGTGCTCGTTGCCAAACAACATATATATAATTAGGGGGAACCCTTGAGTTCCCAAGAAAGAGAGAAAAAACCAAAGATTTGTCAAGATGTTGCAAGAATGGACTATTGTAGATCAAAGAAGATGTCCAAGAAGAAATGCAACAGTTGGTAGAGGCAAGAAAATTAAATTTACTTTCAAAAACCAGTGCTGGAATTCCGACTCAAGTGATTCCGAAGAAGAATCTCAACATACTAATTTTACCCATGTTCAATGTTTCAAAGAACCTATCATTATCCACATTGGAGATTTGATTCTAGTGACTCTTATGATGTTTCTAAGGCAATTTGGGACGAAATAAGAAGGCGGCAATATTGAAAAAGGCTCAAAGATCCAATGAAACCTATTTTTTAAGAAATCAACTTAATGATTGGGAGTTAGATGAATTAAAGAATCATCAAGGATCATCCATAATGGATTTTTACAGCCCAAGAAGAACGTTCAAGATTCAAAATTACTCTTTTGGTTATGAAACACGATCAAGAAAGGTTGATTCAAGAGAATCAATGGATGAGTCCTATACGCACTATGAGATTAAAACATATTCAAGAATCCAACAAAATGACTACTTTGATCTCGTAGCATTGGACGAAATGAAGAAAACAACAAAAGAAATCCAACGTTCATTGAGGAAAATGACTCAACATATTGATCAACTATCAATTCATTTGCAAGAGTTCAAGAACGGATTGATTTCATATACTGAAGAAAAAACAAAGGAATCACGGGTGGAAACTTTTCAAATAGGAAATCTTGAGGATAAAATAAAAGGGAAACAAGAATTGGAAGACGTTGATTTGGAAATAGTCTCAAGTGAATAAGAAAAATCCAACGAAGAAGATGGAAAGGAATTATTGAACACCAAGCAAGAATCGAACAAGAACAACAACACACTGATTGCAGTGGAAATGGATCACCAAACCGTTGAAGAACTTGAAGCGAATGATAAAGAAGATGTGATTCTTGAACAATTCTTTTTGGAAGGTGGTCTTTTAGTGATTGGTCCTACGATTTTGAATGAGCTTGAAGGAACCATCTTTTTTGGTCTTATGGCCGATGATGAAGTTCATCTTTTGGTGGCAATATTGGATTTTTTGTCTCGAATTTATTCCTTTGATCATTGTTGAAAAAGGAAAATATTTGGGAGATATTTTAGAATTTAGTTCTTTCCTTTTATATCTTTTCCTTGTTTAAGTTTTTAATCTCTATTTATTCTTTCCCCTTGTAATGCTTTGATTGTATCAAAAATAAATAAAAAGGAGAAAATTCTATCGTGGTTTTTTCTCCCTGTTCTAGGGTTTTCCACGTACACCTTTGTGTTATTTTTCTTCTCTGTTTCAATATGGTATCAGAGCATGGTGAGGAAACTCTAGAAACCCTAGCCGTCACTGACAAAAATAACCCTAGACAAGATCTGCCGCCATCGTTGCTGATGGAGTCCGCCGTCCAAGTCGCCGTCCACCAGTATCTCCGGTCGCTCAACCCAAACGCCGCCGCCGCTGCCTTTTTTCAGAGTCTACTACTGCAGTCGCAAAACCCTAGCGCTGTGCCTCCATAGATTCATCCGCCGTCGACTGGTAACTATAGATCTGCTACTCAGATCGCCAACAAGTCGCCAGCCATCCCGATCTGCGTTTCCCGTCATTCGTCTCCGCTGCACAGTCACACTTCGTGGAGGTAAATTTCGCGTCTAACCTTCACTTCCCTTTGTCTGTTGCTGCTACACAACCACAGTTTGTGGAGGTAGGAAGTTCTTCTGGGTTTGATGGCAGCCGAGATTCGAACACCCTCAGACCACTGCTGCCGGCGCCGTTATTCCTCCGACCACCGCGGCTACCACTAGATCTGGTGGTTTTTACTCGGCTCCGACCGCTGTTGCCGGATCTAGTGGTTTTTCTTCAACGCTTTCTCTTCAACAACTCCTCGCCAAACTTAAAGCAAATTTTCAGCAACAAATCGCCGCTCTTGGGGCCACACTGAGTGCTTCTACCCATATAGGTCAAAGTGCAGTAAATTCAAGTGTCCCGTCAAATTTACCATTGTATCCAGTGCATCCAGTAACTACATTCCCAACCATTACATCGGCACCTTATTTTTCTGGTCCAATAGGTAACTCCACTGGGTTGACTGTTGGTGAAAAATTGAATGGCCAAAATTACTTCTCCTGGTCTCAGTCGGTAAAAATGATTCTTGAAGGGCGTCACAAATTTGGGTATTTAACTGGCGAGATACCGAAACCCAGACTAGGAGACTCGCAAGAGCGCATTTGGAAAGGAGAGGACTCCCTACTCCGGTCACTTTTAATTCACAGTATGGAACCTCAAATTGGAAAACCCTTACTGTATGGTGCCACAGCTCGAGATATTTGGGATGCCATTAAAAAAGTATACTCCAAAAGACAGAATGCCTCTTGACTTTACACACTGCGGAAACAAATCCACGAATGTACACAAGGTACTATGGATGTCACGTCATACTTTAACAAATTGTCTCTGATATGGTAGGAAATGGATTTGTGTCGGATTTGTGTCCGTGTGGGGGAGTTCAATACTACAAGCTTGAGGAAGTTGACCGAGTATATGATTTCTTAGCCGGTTTAAACTCCAGATTCGATGCTGTGCGAAGTCGAATATTGGGACAGAAACCAACACCGACCTTGATGGAAGTTTGTTCAGAAGTTCGGCTTGAGGAAGATAGAACGAACGCTATGAATACTGTGGGTACCTCCATTACTGACTCAGTTGCGTTCAGTGCAAAATCAACTAGTACAACTGGAGACAAGCAGAACGGGAAACCTCCTCCAGTTTGTGAACACTGTAAGAAACCATGGCACACGAAAGATCAGTGTTGGAAGCTACATGGTCAGCCTTCGAATGGTAAACGTCGACCTCCAAACAACAAACCCAACCAGGCCTTGGTAAGTGACTTGGAACCACAACGTCAAGAGAACTACCCAGCTGACAACGGAACTGCTTCTCTTGGGGCTATTGCACATTCAGGTATCTTTCCATCCTTGAGTCTACTCAGTATTACTGGCCAGAAATCCTGGATTCTTGATTCAGGAGCTACAGACCATTGGAACTTCTGACAATTTCCTCTCTTATCATCCATGTGCTGGTAATGAAAAAATTCGAATTGCTGACGGGACACTTGCCCCTGTTGCCGGCAAGGGTCACATTTCTCCTTTCGATGGTTTAATATTACAGAATGTTCTGCATGTCCCCAAAATCTCGTATAATCTACTGTCTGTGAGTAAGATAACCAGAGATTTAAATTGTCGTGTAGCTTTCTCACCCGATGATGTTCTTTTTCAGGACTTGAGCTCGGGGAAGATTGGCACTGCCCAGCACAATAGGGGACTCTATTTCCTTAATGGTGATACTTCCTCCTGGCACAGTTCTAGGGCTAGTTTGCTATCTTCCTATTTTTCAACTTCTGAAATTGACTGTATGTTATGGCACTTTCGTCTTGGCCATCCCAATTTCCAATATATGAAATATTTGTTTCCCCATTTATTTAATAAAGTTGACATCTCCTCTTTATCTTGCGATGTGTGTATTCGTGCAAAACAACACAGAGTCTCCTTTCCTTCTCAACCTTACAAACCCTCTCAACCTTTCACTCTTATTCACAGTGATGTTTGGGGCCCCTCGAGGATTACCACCTCTTCGGGTAAGCATTGGTTTGTGACCTTCATTGATGACCACACTCGTCTTACTTGGGTCTTCCTTTTAACAGATAAGTGTGAAGTCTCATCCATTTTCCAACAGTTTTACACCACTATTGAAACTCAGTTTAATGCCAAGATTGCCATTCTTCGGAGTGACAATGGTCGTGAATTCCTCACTAATACCCTTCATGAGTTCTTATCCACTAAAGGTATCGTTCACCAGAGCTATGTGCCTATACCCCCCAACAAAATGGAGTGGCTGAAAGAAAAAACCGTCATCTCCTTGAAGTTGCTCGGTCTCTCATGCTTTCAGCCTCCCTTCCATCTTACCTATGGGGAGTTGCAGTATTGACTGCAGCTCATCTTATAAATCGGATGCCTTCTCGCATTCTCCACTTCCAAACCCCTCTTGACTACCTCAAATTGTCTTATCTTACCACTCGTCTTATACCTGATGTCCCTCTCTGAGCGTTTGGGTGTACAACATTTGTCCACAGCTTCGGTCCAAACCAGACTAAGTTCTCCCCTCGGGCCTAGAAATGTGTCTTCGTTGGATATCTCCTTCACCAGTGTGGTTATAAATGTTTCCATCCCACTTCCCGGAAATACTTCATCTCTATGGATATCACCTTCCTAGAAGATCAACTTTTCTTTCCCGTTAGTCCTCTTCAGGGGGAGAGTAATAATGAAGAGACTAACTATCCAAATTCCTTTTCTGAACCTACCCTAACAACCCACGACACTGTCCTACCCACCAGACAAGTCCCATGGATAACGTACTACAGGAAGAATCTTAGAAAGGAAATAGCGGTCCCTACTGATATGCCAGCTCCGGTCCAATCATCCGAACTGACACAAGCCCAAGGTACCACTGATCCTGATAATAATACTATTTGCGCTGAAAATGTTTGTGTTGAAAACGATATTGTTGACCTGACAAAACTTCTGGTAGAAGATGGTAAAGATGATATGACAGAAAATAACCAGGTTGCTGAAAGTGATGTAGTGTCAACAATAGTTGAGGAGAATGAAAAAGGGATAATACCTCAAAACCCTACAACTGGAGAAGAGCTCGACAAGCCAGGAGAGTGTGATACCAATCTAGACCTACCCATTGCTTTAAGAAAGGGCACAAGATCTTGCACCAGGTATCCTATGTATAGCTTCCTCTCGTATAATAATTTGTCTTTTAAGTTCAGAGCATTTACTGTTAGTCTTGATACTGTAACCATACCGAAAAACATATATGTGGCTATGGAAATCCCTGAATGGAAAGCTGCTGTTATGGAAGAAATGAGAGCTCTTGAGAGAAATCATACTTGGGAACTTATTGCTCTTCCGAAAGGGCATAAACCAGTTGGATGTAAATGGGTATTCACAACAAAGTATAAATCTGACGAAACTCTTGACAGATATAAAGCCAGGCTTGTAGCAAAAGGGTTCACTCAGACCTTTGGAGTAGATTATTCTGAGACTTTTTCTCCTGTTGCAAAGTTGAACACAATCAGAGTCCTTCTGTCAGTTGCAGTAAACAGAGATTGGCCTCTTTATCAGCTAGATGTGAAAAACGCCTTTTTAAATGGTGATCTAGAAGAAGAAGTGTATATGAGCCCCCCTCCTGGCTTTGAAGACCAATTTGATCGATGTGTGTGCAAACTTAGAAAGGCCTTGTATGGATTAAAACAGTCACCAAGAGCATGGTTTGAGAGATTCACCACTTTTGTTAAGTCCTAAGGCTTCACTCAAGGACACTCTGACCGTACCTTATTTACAAAAAGGTCTGTCTCGGGTAAGATTGCCGTTCTGATTGTATACGTTGATGACATCGTCTTATCTGGAGATGATACTTCTGAAATGAAAAAGTTAAAATAGAAAATGGCAGATGAATTTGAAATCAAAGACCTAGGAAATCTGAAGTATTTTCTTGGGATGGAGGTGGCGAGATCAAAAGAAGGAATCTCAGTTTCTCTACGGAAATACATTCTTGATTTACTGAAAGAAACAGGTATGACCGGATGCAGGCCCGCTGACACTCCGATCGAGTCTAATGCTAAATTGGGAGAGTCTATTACCAAAGTTCCCGTTAATAAAGAGAGATATCAACGTCTAGTTGGGAGACTAATCTACCTAGCACACACTAGACCAGATATCTTCTATGCTGTTAGTGTTGTGAGTCAGTTTATGTAGGCTCCCTATGAAGAACACATGGAAGCTGTAAACAGGATTCTGAGATATTTGAAAAGCACACCAGGAAAAGGATTGATGTTTAGAAAATCAGACAGAAAATACATCGAAGCCTATATAGACTCTGACTGGGCAGGATCAGTAATGGACAGAAAATCTACATCTGGGTATTGCACCTTTGTTTTGGGTAATCTTGTAACTTGGAGAAGTAAGAAGCAAAGTGTGGTCGCTAGAAGCAGTGCTAAAGCAGAATACAGAGCTATGAGTCATGAAATTTGTGAAGAAATTTGGTTGAAGAAAGTTCTATCTGTTCTTCACCAAAGTAGTGAACTACCTATGAAACTCTATTGTGACAATAAGGCTGCTATTAGTATTGCAAACAATCCGGTTCAGCACGATGGAACAAAACATGTGGAGATTATAGGCACTTTATAAAGGAGAAACTGGAAAACGGAAGCATTTGCATTCCTTATATTCCTTCCAGCCAATAAGTTGCAGATGTTCTTACCAAGAGGTTGCTTAAGTTGAGCTTTAATGCATGTGTAAGCAAGATGGGTCTAATTGACATTTACGTCCCATCTTGAGGGGGAGTGTTGAAAAAGAAAAATATGTGGGAGATATTTTAGAATTTAGTTCTTTCCTTTTATATCTTTTCCTTGTTTAAGTTTTTTATCTCTATTTATTCTTTCCCCTTGTAATGCTTTGATTGTATCAAAAATAAATAAAAAAGAGAAAGTTCTATCGTGGTTTTTTCTCCCTGTTCTAGGGTTTTCCACGTACACCTTTGTGTTATTTTTCTTCTCTTTTTCAATAATCATAATATTTTTGTTCAAAATGTAGGAGGTTGGTTTGGTCATACTCTGTCGTACAAGTTTATTTCATTCCTTGCTTGCTTCATAATATTTTTCTTTTTAAAACTCGAGGACAAGTTTTCTTTTTGGAGGGGTAGAATGATGTAAGAAGAATAGGGGTTAATTGGGTAATTAGACGATATTATAGGTTAATTCCCTTTTCACCCCCACTAGTAATAAAACTCTATAAATAGGAACCTTCCCCTCTTGTATGAAACACATTTTATCATTCTAATAAAAGATCCAAAATCTTGATTCTTGGAGGATTACTCCTTGAGGCTTAGGCTACATCATATGATGAAAGATAGCATTTATTGTTGAGGTGCTAGATGATGCAAAATTAAGGGGAATAGAATGAAAAGTCTGAATGGAACTAGAATAGATCAAGTCTTAGCAAAGTATGGCGATGAGCAGGGTGTCAGATTAAGTCTAGGAGACTCTTTCAGAACCTCACAAAATCTTGAAGGAAACTGAGTGGTAGGTGATGCAAACTGAATATTCTTGCCAGGCATGTAAGCAACCCCTTCTTCATGTTTTATTGAGAACAGCTTAGATTTGGAACACTTGTTGAGCTTCAGTTGGGGGTAGGAAAATGTAATTCTTGTGTGAAAAGAGGATAAAATGAGGAAAAAGGAAAGGAAAAGAAGAGAGAAGACACTTTGAGAGATTTGCAATAGCAAATGAGCAAAGTAATCTGCACTGGCAGAAGGTGATTGAATTGTGAGTTAGCATCCACTTAGGACTTTAAAAGGAGAATTTCATGTAATTAGTTGTTAATCTGTTAATGAAATAAATTTAACCGTTGAAGTGGATCCGAATAATTTGGAAATTTTTCAACCCACTAAATGTGGGTCTGTTGTCAACTTGTCATAAACAAACTTCCAAATGACTTTTGGATACCCAAATTGGAGCAAATGGATTCTAATGCCACCAACATTAATTAAATATCTTGATATAAGTTACTACTAGACAAAAAATATTGATGTGTCGTTTTAGTAGAACATCCACACACTTCAACTTTTTTTTTAATATGAAATTGGTTTTCATATAATCTTTTGTTATCTCTTATGCTTATGCCAAAGGATAAAAAAGGGATTGATTATTAATCAGTTAGAGTTGACCATTCTACTATATGATTCAAAATATATTTATTTTAAAAATAAATCCGTTAGCATGTGGTGCTGAATAATGGGTTCTTCAAATGCAGGTTTATTTCCTTCTGCAGAGTAGGAACTGGACTTACTGATGAGGAGTTAGATGCTGTTGTAAATAAACTGAAGCCTTATTTTAGGTATGGATTAGGAAATGTTCTGATCACCCAAGTATGCTACCTGAATTGATTGGTCCTAATCACCCAAATTTTGTAGGGTTTTGTGATTCTTGTGTCATGGGAAACCATGCGTTTCTTTCATTTTAACCTCTTCTATTTATTTCACATTAAATTGATATTTCATAATAATTCTTATACATTTTGCAAATGGATATGATTGTTAAGAAATTGATATTTTAATTCAAGTCATATTGTTGTAGCAAAATATAGTGGATCCAAAAGTAAATTCGGTGATACTTCTGTAGTTCTGTTGTGTTGATTATTTGGGGATTGTTTTCCTTATTATTAAATATTTTATCTTTGTATTTATCAAAGAAGGTTGAGAGAAATAAAATATTTCAGCATGTCGTCACTTTTTGATAATTGGAGCTGGAGCACGTCAACCATCCTAGCTAATGAAATGAAGAGAGGGGGTTGGGCTGAGGGATTGTACCTACAAGCGTGCAAATATTTATGATGTGTATAAGAAATTGGTGAGAAGGATGAACTGGTGAACAATGGGGAGTTAGTAAAGTTGCCAAATTGAATCCGAAGATTCTGAACTAATATTAATGCCCAGTATGTTAGTCAAACAAGGATTATCTGCAAAATATTGATCGAAAATAATGCTCTGAAATCAGTTTAGATAAGACCAAAATATCTGAGTACTTGCATCCGGAAGTCAGAGAAGTCCTGATTTATAATTCTTATGAAATGCTGAGCATGCCTTGTAGCTGTAATGGGTTAAAATGGATTCAGCTTCAATTTGGAGTAAAGCCTCAAAACTAGATTAAGATTTGCAATCATATATTTAGTTGTGGTTCTTATTGTTGCTTAACACAAATTGATAGAAAACATCGATCTGTTATTTTTAAGCTACAATATTCTGATGTATCTTTTGAAGTACTTGCTGTCTCTTGTTAGGAAAAGTGAATATCCAAGGAAGACTGCGCCCAGCTTTTACCAAGTTACAAATAATTCAAAAGAAAGACCAGACGTTTGGATTGAAAGCCCTGAGAAGTTAACATTCTTATAATTTTTCTGTCGTACTTGTAAAGCTTTTGATGGTAGACAGAATGTAACCGTTTTTGCCTCCTTAATTTTCTTTGATTTTGCAGATCAATCATTCTTTCAATTACTAGTGATATACGAACTATAAAATCTGAGGTGTGTTTTTCAATGAACATTTCTTATTCTTCTGCTTATCTAGCTGTTATTATTCTGCAGGAATCAATGGGATGTTTTAGTATCATATGGAATGAAACTGTTGCTTTAGATATCTACTTTATGACCTGGGTTTATTGATTTATGTTGTTCTAGGTCTTCGCAGCACCATATAGTCTCAGATTTCCACGCATAGACCGTGTTCGATATGACAAACCTTGGCATGAATGTCTGGATGTTCAATGTGAGAAATACTCTTTCGTTAACTCTCTCTCTGATAAATTTAATTTGATCTTGATAAATAACCCACAGTTAGACTGTAGTACTAGTACCATCCTCCAATTACATTTCAGCCGTTTTTCCTTGAAAACAACAATATGACGGTATAAAAGGAATATATGGCTACAAGAAAAAGGGGTGATTGATTCGGTATCTGAAATGAGAGATGAAAAACTTCTAAGAAAGATCCATTTAGTAGTGAAGTCAAAGTAAACTCGAAATCTAATACTATTTAACTCTAGCCAATGAAAAGTGAAAAAGTGCGATAGTTATCCCAAAATAACTTTTTACTAATCATTTCGTATATGTTCTAGCCTTGTATTGACTTGTTTGAAATTTTATCTTTGTATCCTCTCATGTACTTTGAGCATTAGACTCTTTTCATTATATCAATGAATAATCTTGTTTGTGTTTAAAAAAAAAAAACTTGGATGAGATAGAAAGAAAATGTAAACAAAATGATATATTAATAGCAGGAAATATAAAGATATTATTTACTGACAAGTTCTTCATGGTACCATGCGATTAATAGAGTTGGTATCTTATATGTTTTCATTCATCAATAACTTGTCTGGAAGCTAGAACCTGAACAAGAATTTGCAGAATAGAAGGAAAATGCATACAAAATATACTGATTGAAGAACTTGTCTGTAAACTTGAAAACTAGCCTGAAGCTCTCCTCGACTCTTCCTTTCCTCAACCCTTCCCAAATTTCCGCCGTCGCCTTTGGCCACCTTCTGTCATTGTCTAACGACCGGCCTTTGTCCGTCGATCCCCCTCGTCATTTCCGACCTCCCTTCCCGAATCTTTAGCAGCTCCCTTCGGCTTCTCCCCTCTTGTAACCCTAGTCATCCGCCTCTCACCTTTTCGTTTTACACCAAACAAACTCAAACTCCACCACCTTCCGGAGCCCTTCCACCATTCGATCGTCACCATCAACCTTCATTACTAATGTTTGGCCGCTGGTCACTTTTGGGTTCCTAGCTAAATTTTTTGTCTACTGGGTCCCTTTATTAACTCAACCACCTCTCCTCCAAACCTTCTCACTCGTCGACCTCTGTTTTCCCTTCCTCCATCCCCACCTAAACTGGTTTGCCGCCAACATCAACCATCAATTTCCTTCTTTTATTCTTCGGTTTTGTGCTCTGTTTTGGGTTTAGCTTGTTGGGATTTCTTCAAACTGATACTAGTGGAAAATGGAAGTCAGAAACTGTAAAATTAATGATTCTCTTCTGCATTTGGTATGATTATGGATTGTTCTTCGTAGAAAATTTAGAATTCAGTAAGGTTCTTATTCTATCAGATTCACACTTAAGATGGTTTGTAGATTCTATTTCAATTCTCCTTCAAGGTTCATGTAACCGTTTCTTCTTAAGAAATAGTCAGGACGACTCAGGTGTAACAAGGTTATCCAAATTTCGATGTGAATCTGGTTGGATTATGAGATGTGAAGCTTGGCCTATTACAGGAGGTCATCATTTCATTCATGTGCCAATGGGTTATTCAAATAATGGGTGGAACTCCTTCTGGAAATGCTTTGTGGCTTCTTGGAGACAAGAAACGCTCTATTTCCTTATTCAACCCTTCACATTTTTCTAAATTAGGGGTAGAGTCTCATAGAGCGTGTGGTTAGAGTTTCAGTGAAGTGGAAGAAGCGAAGGCATTAAGGCAACCTCCATCCTTAGTTTTATTAAAGGAAAATCAGAACTCGATTGAGGTTGAGGTAGAATCAGTTTTCGTAAATCAGAGTAAGGATCGTTATTGGGTGCAAAAGAACTATGACATTTTTAAGGAAGACTTTAGTAACTTATGGATCATATCAAAAGAACTATGACATTTTTAAATTATGGATCATATCAAAGTTGTTTCAATTCGATGATTGGAAAGAGATTGCCAAAACTTTGGAAGTACACTTTCAAACCAAAGTTATTATCAACCCCCTCTTTGCGGACAATGCTTTAATTAAACTTGACCAAGGAAACTTGGAGGATATGATTAAGGCTCCGGGCAAATGGCAAGAGTGTGGTGAATTTTATTTGATGTTTGAAAAATGGAATAAACTTAGGCATGGTTGGCCATTGGGCTATTGGTGTAGACAAACATTTGAAGCCATTGGGGCACGTTTTGGAGGTTTAGAAAACATTGCTTCTGGAACATTGAATCTTCTCCATTGTTTGAAGCTAAAATCCAAGTTAAAAATAACTTATGTGGTTTTATGCCCTTGACCGTAGGAATTAAAGATGAAAAGCGGGGCAATATTTTCTTGAATTTCGGGAATATTGAGATAATTGATCCTGCTAGTAAGGTCAAAGGTGCTTTATTTATCAAAGCTTTTACTAATCATATTGATGTTGTTCGTTTGAATCAAGTTATGAAGGACGAAGGAGTGGAGTTTAGTCCACTGAATCCCCGATTTGGATTTCCTCTTACCACCTCAAAATATTCCGAGTTTTTCACGAAGCCCATTTGTTCCCCTTCAAAAGGAAGACAATCAGATATTGCAAACCTCATTGGATATTTGTCAAAATAAGGAGATGTTGGAGGCTGTTCGTCCTCTGAACCCACTTGATTGGGTCGTCTCGATTCCTCAACTAAAGACACAGATGTTGTTCTCCAATTTTCGACTCCCAGTTCTGCATTGAATGTTATTGAAGCTCCTTCTTCAAATGGAAAAGTGGGTAGTTCCCTCACTCTTTCCTTAGCTCCTAAGAGAATCAAGAGATTAATGAAGCCTTTTCCAAAGCATTTCTCTAGAAAGAAGAGATCCACTCATTAACAACAATTGTCAAACCTGAGTCTTCTAAGTGTTCTGTTAGTCTTTTCAAGGAAGATGGAGTTAACTCGGATGTTTTAGAGGATAGATGCATTCTTCTTCAAGTTCCATATTTGGCATCCAAAAATGCAAGTTCAAAATCCTCAAATCCTCAACCTCCACCTCTTGTTACTTCTAGAAGTGTTGTCTCCTTTCCAAACTCAAAGGTGAAGTTCATCAAGGAAGTGCCACTTTCTTCCTCTACAAAAGTTTCCCAAGCTCAAGAAGACTCAAATATAGACTCCGCTATTAGTGTGAGTAGTGACAAAGATGAAGTATTGGTTGTAAATTCAGTTTCTGGAGAAGTTCACTCTGTTGAAGATATACTTGAAGATGTTGCTTCACTCTTTCAAAGTTCAGCTCTGAAGAAAAATTCAAATTTGAAGTCTTGCTCGTTGCATTTTCAGTTATCACCTTCTCAAATTCCATCTAAATTCTCCTCCTTGACTGAAGAATGTGGTTTAATTCTTGGGTAAGTAGTCTGTCAACTATTAAAGAAAGCCTCCGGTTACAGCTTTTTCTCAAGAGATATAGAAGAGTGGTGACTGTTTTGTCTGGAGGCCTCTTGACAGTTGTAAGGTTGTTTTTGAATTGGGGATGCTCTTACAGTGTTTTGCTTGGCTGGCTAGGTTTGGGGTTGGCAGCAGGCAAGGCAGTTTGGTTTTGAGTTTCTTCCCAAGCTCCTCTGCTTTCAAAGCGTTAAGGCAATCAAGTCTCAAGTCTTTTACATTGCTAGAAGTTTGGCAGTTTGGATTTTTTGGTTTATTGGGGTTGTATTAGGGATTTGTCTCCTTTTTTCTTCATTTTGTTCTTGTTTGCACCATTTTCTATGTTGTAATTTCTCTTTCTTTGTCTGTTTCATTGTACTTTGAGCTTTAGACTCATTCCATTGATTCAATGAAAAAGTTTTGTTTCCGTTTAAAAAAAAAACTTGAAAACTATATCCATGGTACTGTTGGATGGACGATTGATGTTCATTTTGAGTTGGATAATTTCGAGCAACCTTGGTAGCATGGTTCTGATTGTCGAAGGACGGGGCCCTTTATGAATATTCTCAAGTGTAAGAGGTGGTGTACATGAGTTCTAACCATAATTCAAAATCCTTGTCACAGGACTACCAAAATTTTCTAACATGGGTTGTGTAGGGAAACTTCATTAACGGATTGAAACCCAGGCCCGAGCAAAGTTCTGTGAATGGAGGCCCATGGGGCTTTTGTGAAAGGATGGAGTAGCTATGCTCATTAAGAAATAAAAAGAAAAAAAAAGCTTAAGTAAAGGAAGTATGGGTGGTTTGAGGATTTTTGTTGAGATGATAGTGGACTTGAAAAGCCAACAGTGAACTCTAAAGTCGAAGGAACAATTGAATTGCAACGGGATCAATCCCCGTGCCACTTGCTTAAAGAGGAATAGCCAATGATAGTCGAGTGTGGAGCACTTACAATGGTTGTGGTAGAGATGCAAATTGCCAGAGAGGTGAATGTGGTAATTGAGCACTATCCGAGTTATTTAATATGCCTAGACTCCTAGAGGATTACTGCTGGATTGGACCATGGCCATACTATAGAATTAAATGTTGGTTGGTGAAATGTTGGGGTTCATTTAACCCAACCTCAACCCATTTTCTGGCCCTGTTTTGTTGGTCACAAAATACAAAATTTAGTGCTTTTCTGTGGACTATAGGCCTGGCATAAAGAAACAATGTTTAGATAAGTTAAAGAAAAAGGATACGTTTTTCTAACAATGAATGATCTGTTAGAGCCAACGTATTCTCCAAGTTAGACTTGAAATTTGGCATAATAAAATTGAGGTCAAACTGCTTTCTCTACACCCGGATGACTCTAGATGGTAGTGCCATTTGACCTCACTAATGCTCCTCCTACATCCAGGGATTGATGAGTGAGGTATTACAGTTTGTATTTAATGTTTTTTCTTTTCCATGTTTGGTAGCAGGCTGTCCAAGGTATTCAAGTTTGGTAGGACACAAATGGATGGCAACTGACTTGTATAGGGAAGAGACGACAAAATCTGTGCAAGATTTTGCCAGTTTATTCATTTGAAAAAGAAAATTGTGCAAGAAGTTGTAGAGGTCAATTGTGAGACTTGCCAGCACCAAAAGTATCAGGTTTTAACCCCAGGTGGCTTGATGCAACCATGACATGGCTTGGGTTGACATCTCCATGGATTTTGTGGTGAGCCTCTTCAATTTGGAGGACAATCATACCTCATTTGTTGTGATGGACCGTTTAATCAAATATGCTCATTTCTTGATCTTAAAGCATCCTTTAGCAGATCCTTAATAACTGATTTGTCCTCCAAAAAGAACATCCATTTGTCCTCCAAAAAGAACATCCATTTGCATGAGTCTCGAAGTCCATCTATTCTCTCATGAATGAACCTTACTACCTCAGTGTTTTTAATAAACAAGTCATTCTTGAGTGATGAATTGCCAACCTGCCATCCAGAAAGTCTAACTATAATCTAATAAAGTAACAAACCAGCATTGGTGAAGGAAGCAAGAAAACCCCAGAAAGTATCAGAAAGAGAAAATGAAGAGAGAGTGTGAGGTTGAGAAATGTTGAGAGCAAGTGAGATATAACTGCAAAATTATGAAGCTTTCGTCTTGCCTCCTTTAAAGCTAATTGAACTAAAACTCCAAAATAATGTACTTTGAATTCTGTATAAATACTTCTCTTGTAAATATTTAATTTAGGGCAAAATGCACTTTTGGTCCCCTAGGTCCCGATGTTTTTGGAGAAATATTGATTTTTCTCTCATTTCTGCAAAAGGAGCCAAGAGTGAGTAAATCTAATACAAGAGAAATTCTAACTAAGGAAACTAATTATAAAAGGATAGAACATCTAAAAATAATAACTGAGACAATTATACTATACACAAATTTACAATGTCTATTTGGTTCTGAGGTTTCAAAAGATACAATTTAGTTCTCCAAGTTTGCAAAATGATTCTAAAAGGTCCCTGACTTAACTTAAAACTAAATGAATGTTGACTGGACTGTTAAGTAATGATGATAGAATTGCAAGTTAATTCATTAAACTACTTGATAAAATCATTTGATTAGTTGGCAAATAATTTGAAATTCTAATTTTTTAAAATAAACTATCTAGAAAATTAAAATGATTTAGAATATGAAAAATATTACAAAATAACCTTAAATCAATGTCTTTTCTCGAACTTTTCTTCTACCTGCTGTTTTGCCCATTCCCTTTTCTTCGATTTTCTGCTTTGCCAGGCTTTGCAATTTTTCTTCCTCACTTACTGAAATTTTCCTTTCTTCGTAATGCCACACAATAACATTCAATTAAGCATAACAATTATGTTAGATCATTCAAGATAATTCCCCTGAAGTAATCAGAGGTCATAAAACAAAGTAGAGGAAGTTACTGAGAGTATCGTCATCCAAAAGAGGTTTCAACCCATTGACTATTCAATCTCATAGATACATATAAAATTATGTGGAAAGTTGTATTCGATGAAAGTCATATGTATGGCTTGGAGGGAGATCTTTCAAATCTTTTGAGATCCACCCTACAATATGGAGTCAAAAGCCAAAATGAATGATTTTAGCCCTTATAAAATGAAGACTTATCCTTGAGAGACTGAGATTGAGAAGAAGGGATTTTTCAGGCATTATTAGATTTGCCTCCAACCCATATCTCTCCAACTTCTGAGAAGCTAAAGAGGAGAAATGTGAGAAGAAACAAAGCTCTTGAAAAAATTGAAGTAAAACTTGAGAAATCAAAGAAAATCAAAGAAAATGGAATTGGTTGAACGGTAAATAATTTGCCAGCTAATCAAATGATCTTGCCAAGTAGTTAAATCAATATTTTGTCATTCCATCCACATCTGCACATAAACGGTCCAGTTGGCATTCCACTAGTTTAAAGTTAAGTCACGGACCATTTAGATTCAATTTGGAAACTTGGGAGACTAATTTGTACCTTTTGAAACCTCAGGGACCAAATAGACATTAAGTCCAAAGCTAAGGGATCATAAATGCATTTTACTCTATAATTTATTATGTTAAATTCGAAGTTTCACGAATAGTTCTTATTAGTTTTTTGAACTACTGTTCCATTTATGTTCCTTATTGCAGCTTTTGTGGAGCTGGTTCATTCAAGTAATGGTACCACACAAAGGGGTACGAGTAATAGTGGTTGGCAAGATAGTAATAAACGGAAGTACATTAAGTCCACTGGAAAGGGAAGGAAAAAGAGCGTTTCTGTTGTTCCTTCTCATTTACTTCAGACTGATATTACAGGCATTACAGAGGACTCCTTGATTTTCTCAAATATGTTATTTTGTATCCTAAAATTTATATGGGTTTTGAATTCATCTCACTTAGTTTAATTGTGGGAGTAATCATTACCCTTTTAAACATCGGTATCAAAGCCCGTACAATCAGTTATTAGAGCTGCATGATTTGAATTTTGACAATTTTCATTTTAGCTACACTGAAAAAGATATAAACAAACAGACCATAGTGATCTGTAGTGTAGATAATATTTAGGGGCAGACATGTAAGATAATGAAACCTTATAACGAGCTTTTGTGATGTTAAAGATACTTGCTTGTTACATTCTTTTGACACTTCTGAAAATATGTTGAAGTTGAACCTTGACATATGCAGACATTGTTAATGTGCCTCCAACCCATTCTCTTGATTCCTTGCACAAATTGATAGTGGAGAATGGGGGTACATTCTCTATGAATTTGAATAATTCTGTTACACACTCTATTGCAGCTGATAGCAAAGGTCTCTCTCTCTCTCTGATTTCAAGCTTATCACACATCCAGCTTTACATAATTGTTCACTTACATTTTCACATGCGCGTGCCTTTACAACTAGTTAATTAGTGAAGAAATTTAGCAGGCATCAAATATGAAGCTGCCAAACGTCATGGAGATGTGGTTCATTATTCTTGGGTATTCGAATGTTGTTCCCAAAAGAAACTACTACCTCTAAAACCTAAGTAATGCCAAATTATTCATCAATTGTTTTGGAAAATCCTCCGTTTGTCAATTATATATTACAATAGTCATACTTAATGCTTTTCTAGGCATTTTCTCTTTCTCTCTGGTAACTCAAAGAAAAAATTGGAGGAGGAAATTGATGAATTTTCTGACTCGTACTTTTGGAATCTTGAACTTGCAGACCTGAAACAGGTACATCTACCAAATATCATATCTACCTTTTTATACTTTCAGATGCAGGATAACCCTGGGGTTGCAGGGTTTTTTCTTAGGATCTCTCTCTCTCTCTCTCTCTGTCACTCTCACAATCGACATCTATCTTCTTTCCTATCAGCTATTAAACAACGTTAGTAGATCAGACGATGTGAAAGCTATTGACTACTATAGGGGAAAATATTGTCCAAAACATGAATGGTGTATGTTCGTTGGGTGCCAAATTTACTTTCTTCCATTAAGATTATCTTTGTAAGTTCTCTATATCCAGTCTGTGTAAAATTAACTGATTTAGCTATAGGTTATGACATTATATTGACAAGTGTTGGGTTTCCGTGATAACATTCTCTTAGAAAATCTGATTCGAGCGTTCTGTTGGAGCTTTCAATGAGGAGGTTGAAGGTTGAAGTTTCCTTCAGAGGTGGAAAAGTCAGTGATGACCATGTTTCTGCTACCCACATTGTAGTCTTCAGTATACCTGGAGTGCCTGTAAGATATGAAACAGTGTTGAAAAGGTAACAACTGTTATTTTTAATGTTCTTTTGTGTCCTGATTGAGAATGTTATTAGATGCTATTACGTGATGCACTTGTGGCCATTATTTAGATGCTATAACCTGCTATAATGAAAAATTTGAAACTCAAGCTGCAATGGGTGCCCCTTTGTTTACTTGTAGCATTTTGACATAATCGGTTGTAGTTTAGCTGTAATGAGTAAGAATAAAGTCTCATGAAAATACATTTCCTTTATAGTGATTTCGTCATTGAATTGTGGTTTTATTTGAGAGAGAGAGAGGGAGGGGGGAACAACCTGTTCATCTCCTCAATATTCATTTCCTTTTAGTGGTTTTATGGTATTGAAGTCAATATTGTGATCTTTACATTACTTTCTGACATAATCCGTATTTGGGATTCACTACTTCATTTATGATACATTGCTCATCAAATGTGGGCCAAGAAATTTGTACCAGAGGCCTCTGATAACAACTCAAAAGGACTCTTAATTTTAAATAAAGGCAAGTTGAAAGGGGGCCCTCCACAAAGAAGGGGAGAAAGGTCCAGAATTTGATCCGATTGTGCTGGGGCCTAGCCCATGAGCAGGGGTTGGATTCATTGGATTGGATGGGAGAAGGCTATGGGGTCTGACCCAATCCGTGTATGTTTTTCAAAGGGATGTATGCGCTTATGATTAACAGGAGTAGTGTGAGGATAATGTGAGGGTGACTTTTAATTTTGAATGACATCCTGGTGTTTTTCGAAGGTATGTTTGGGCTTACGGGTAACATCTCAAATTATGGGGTTCAATTGTGATTAAGAGAAGCTTAGAAGGTGGGTGGAAGTGGTGGGCTGTTAAGTTGGTTTTTTGGCCATCTTCTTACCTTGGTCTCCCTCTCGGAAGTAATCCCAAATCCTTATCTTTTTGAAATCTTGTGGTGGATAAAGTGAGGAAAAGACTAGCCTCTTGAAAGAAAATTTTTTTTCAAAGTTGGTAGACTTTGATTCGCTCTGTCCTAAGTGGTACCTCTATTTGTTATTTCTTCATTTTTAGAGCTTCAATTAGCTTTTATAAGAACATAAGAAGCTTTTGCATAATTTCTTCTGGAAAGGTGTAGAAGAAGGAAAAGGAAAAGGGCCACACTTGATTAGATATGAGATTGTTGAGAGGCTAATTACCTTGGGGGGACTAGAAATTGAGAATTTAAGGTCTCATAACAGAGCTATGTTAGCCAAATGGTTTGGTGGTTCTCCTTTGAGCCCAATTCTCTTTGACACATTATTATTGCTAGCAAGTATGGTCCTCATCCTTTTGGGTGGCGATCGAGGAAGGCTTAAAAGCACATACTGAAACTTATGGAAGGATACTTTTAAGGAGCTCCCTTCTTTTGCATATTTGGTCTGTGGAATCGAACTTTTTAGAAGATTAGTGGGTGGGGTATATACCCCTTTGCTCTAATTTCCTTGTCTCCTGTCGTTGTCATCCTTTAAAAATAGTATGATGTCTTACTTCTTTGTTGATAGGAAAACAATGGATGTTGTCCCTCTTACCCCCCATCTTATGAAAGTTGTTTTCATCATCTAGGGAAAAAAAAAGAAAAAAAAAAAAAAAAAAAAAAAAAAAAAAAAAAAAAAAAAA